>CALNHX010002061.1:0-194548 GCA_940337035.1 Agriotes lineatus | reverse complement strand
AGAACACGTACCTAGAGGCAGGCATAAATGATTATAATGTAAAGCGTGAACATTAACCATTGCAATTTTTAAGCACTTACGATATGCTCATTTATTTGTTAATGGATACTTCTTGTAAACATGCTCTTATTTGTTAAGGGGTTCTTTATTTTTCGATTTTTTAACGTATCGCCTTTAAGAAAAGTAGGCACACAAGAATATTGAAAAAGCATTAGGCGCAGTTAGCTATGAATAGACATCTGCAGATGTCAACTTCCTATCTTACTTTAGTTATTTGAAAGCAACTAAAATTGTCACTTATAATACCATGAGTAGTAAAAGTTATGTCGACTATTTTTGCGGTGGTGTCACGAATGTCCATTGCGCTTTGGTACGATTAGGACGAGTGCGCTAGCACGAGTCCTAATCCCAAGCGCAATGGACATGAGTAGTGATACCACCGCAAAAATAATCTACTTAACTTTGACTAAGAATGGTATTCGAGGGACTATTCAATGAACCAAACTACTTTTTCAAATTAGTTTTCAGTAAATCTAGCAACAAACTATGCAATTTCTATAGTAACAGAACACTAATATTGACTTTTTCTAATAAAAATCGCATTTGTTAAAAATAGTCACTTGAATACCTTCTAGGAAGATATATCCACTGATATTTTTTGATTGGTCAAGAAACGTCAGAATTCTGGATTTTCATTGGTCACTTTTTGACAGATGACAGATGAATTGAATAGTCAAGGCAATATTGGAATACGATTTGAGTGAAGTCCAGCGAACTTAAATCTACACCTGATTTTTAACAAATTTTTCTTTGTACTCTCTGTGAAAACAGCAAAAGAAAAAATCGGTTTACAGTTTTTAGTTCCTTGTGGTTTACAGTAATTTAATTGTATAAAAAAAAACAGTACTTTTCACACATTTTCATTTTCTGTAATAATCTTAGATCTTCTAAATTCGTCCATTGTGCATTTCTTTTGGTTGTTTTTCAAGGCCTTCTAGAAGAAATTAAGTTATTATCTATCTAAAAAGTTTCGTGCAATGTTTTCAAACATTTTGTTATACAAGGTTTAATTTGTCAAAAAAGAAAAATTATATTGAACTGCACAATTTATATTGTAGCAGCAAAGTATTGGAGGAAATCTGTTGCTGTTACTATACTAATTTGTAATTACTTTTCTGATATTTGTGAAGATATGTAGTAATTAACTTCATAGTATTAGGATACATAATAACTAACTATTCAAAAATGTTAAAATGCAAAACTTATTTTAATGATTTTTCTTGACACAGCAACCCTTTAAAGAGCTGTGGCCCGCTCCTCAACAGTCTGCTATTCATTTCTGTCTTCCACTTTTGTTCTCCATCTTTGTATTTCTAAGGATTCCACATCATCGCTCCACCGCTTTCTAAGATTTTCTCTTAAACGTGACTCCTCTGGTTTCCTCTCGTATGCTACTTTGGGCACTCTTTCCGGTTGCATTCTATGTAAGTGGCCCAACCATACCAAATAATAACTTTATTATTGTAACAATATCCGGTTCATCGTATAATTCTTTTATTTCCTGCTGTCTTCATATTCTTTAGATACCACCATTGATTACTAGTCCAAACGCTTTCCTCAATATTTTCCTTTAAAAAATTTGTAGTTTGTTCTTGTCTTCTTCTGTTAATACCCATGTCTGTGATGCATCTGTTGTTGTTATTATGTTCTTCTAGATCTTTAACGTAGCTGTTCTAGTGAGATTTCGAGACTGAAAATTTTTTGCAGCAAGTAATAGCATCCATTTCTGGCATATATTCTTGCCTCCATCTGCTTTCCTAGGTACTTAAAGTGCTCTATTCTTTAAAGTGGTTGTCCTCTATTTGTACTTAACTCCAGTTGTCTACTTTCTTTTCTTATTTGCAACATGTATTTGTTTTTTTGTGTTGATTTTCAATCCCGCTCTTTCTGCTTTATTTTCCAGCGCGATAAACACTGTTTTGAGCACTCCTGTTGTTATTCCCATGATTACATCATTTGCGTAGGCCAAATATTGTACTGGCCTATTTAATAGTGCTGATGCAATTCTCTAATACAATGTGGAAGAGGGATGATAAGGGGTCGCCATGTCTTAGGTCTTTCCTTACTTGAAATTTGTATCTGGAATCCCTAATCCCCACATTGCTGCCTCCAGGTAGTTTTGTTTCATATACCTTTCGGGAATATCCCACATCGATATTTTATTCATAACACTTTTCTAGGGTTCTTAGTGCAAAAATATGGTTCTCTGTTGATCTACTCTTCCTGAAACCCCTTTGATAGTCTCCTAGGATTTCTTCTGTGAACTGCTCAACTTTCTCTGCTATGCCCCTTTTAATGAGTTTATACAGTACACTAAGTAGGGATGCCTCTATACTTATCACATTGTAGTAGTAGTAGTAGTAGTAATATATGTGGGGAGACTTATGTCTAGCAAGTAGGCTTTCATATGCCCTTTTTGCCAACCCCATGGACAAGGTCTAGGCATGCAGAGTACCAGGTACCTTAGTCCTACTTAGAATTTTGCCGAGACTAAGGAGTTCCAACCTTAGCAAGGGATCTTTTACATGCTACGGCTTTACATCACTTCCGAATGATGGCATTCTGTAGAGGTTTTTATCTGCATTTTTTATTTTTAAAAACCTCACCGGGATCGGGGATCGAACTCTCGACCCTTAGATCAGGAGCCAGACATTTTATCTATTTGTCTTCGTTTTCTTCTTCTAAGTTTTGTCCATTTAACTCTTCTTTAAAATATTCTTCCCGTCGGTGCATAATTTCTTTTTCCTCTCCTATTCGACTCCCTTATTTATTCTCGATATACTTTGTCTCGTTTGGAATTCTCTTTTGTTCTTCTTTAAGTCTTTACAAACATTTCTGCTACTTTTCAGTTGATATTCTCATTCTATTTGTTTTAGATCGTATTCTCCTTTCTTTGTTTGGCATCTCTAATGTGCTTCTTTCCTCTTGTTTTGGTAGTGTTCTACCGTTTGTCTTGTCTTTCTTTGTAATATCTTATCTCGTTCTTTTTTCTTGTATTTCATGTGCTTCTCTGCATTCTTGGTCGTACTATTTCTTCCATGGCTTTTTTTTCCTTTCATCTGCTGTATTATTAATAGCCCGTATTATTTGTTGTCGTTTATCTTCTATTGTTGTCATTTCTTTAGTTTTGTTCAACAGTGGTTCATTAATCTGGTGTTCATAATTCAGCTCTGTGGTATCTTCTTGTACTAATGATTCTATGTTGTAAGGTAGGTTTGCTCTTTTTAGGTTATTGTCAAACTTTTTAAAACTGTGTTTATACGTTATCTTTACCAGGAAGTGATTGGAGTGTATGTCTGCCCCTCACCAGCTCCCTGTCAATCGACACATGATCAATTTAATTTTTTGTGTTCCCATCAGTTGATTGCCTTGTATCTTTATGGATGGTTTTATGTGGAAAAGTGGTGCTTGTTATCATCATCCCATTACTAATAGCAAAATCTATTAGTCTAATGCCGTTTCTGTTACTCGTATCGTGCTTGCTATGTTAACCTGTTGCTTCCCTGAACTCTATTTACTTGCGTATCTTGGCGTTGATGTCCCTTAATATTATTTGTACATCTTGCTGAGGTTATGTTCTGTAGTTCCTTGTAGAAAATATTCTTTGTCTTTTGGTCTATGTTTTTCGTGGGGACATGGCAGTTGATAAATTATATATTAGAATTTCTTCTATGCATAAAAAAATCTTGTTTAGAAAATCAAAACCCAGCCACTGCTGATACAAGAAATAACAAACACGAAGGAATGAGAAATGCAGGAGTAAATTAAATCTGAAAAATGGTTGAATTTAGGGGTATGAATTCGATGTCAGAAAAAAGCTCACTAAAGGGGCTTTTCAAAAATACACGTTGTTTCATTTTAGAAAATCCAAATGATTAAATTTGCAAACCCAGAAAACAGAAGGAAAAATATTTGAACATTTACCTAACATAATTACGCACAGGATTTTGGTGTAATCGTTTTTATTCTGTTTTATTTGATAATAGAATCAATATATTCCTGCATTTCTTATTTTTTTGTGTTATTATTTATTGTATCAAGTGATTGGATTTTATTTTCAAAACCTGGTTTTTTTTGTTGTCGTTCGAAGAGTTCTAGTGTTTCAAGCAGCATTTTAATGGTGTTTGTTATCCCTTTAAATGAGGATTTTAAGAGGTTTAAATTGTTTTTTTTTATGTTGAAACTTGAACATGTGAAAAATGGTTAAATTTAGGGTATGAAGTAAGATATAAAAAACATCTCATTAAAAGGGCTTTTCAAACATTACAAAAAAAACCGAAATTATGGAATTAATACATTTTGACCACCCTGTGCACAGTATTACCTGGGGCCACTATTTTACATTTGCAACGTAATTCATCAAAAACATAATTTTTTGGTATCGTTTTCTGTCATTCAATTGTTTTCTGTTAACTACAGCAACCGCCTGAAATTCAGCATTCTTTTGCATAAAATCGTTAATATCTTGAACAGTTAATGTTAGATTCATACATGTTTATATTGCAATGCAAAACGTTAACTAAATACAAGATGTTCTATTTAAAAAAGAAGTTTAATTTGCTACTTTTTTGAGCCACTCTGTATAATCAAAAATATTTTAGTAATGTGCACCACCTTGGTACCTACAACTTTTATATAAGGAAATCCTTTGTAACACTCATAGTCCTTGAAAATAACTTCCACTCTTGCATCATTCCCGGACCCAATATACAGGGTGTTTCAGAACTATGGGATCAAACTACTAGGGGGTATTCAGTGCGACGGTAGAAGACATTTGAGTATAGGAACCCATGTCCGGAAATGTCTCTCTGAGGCACCGGGACTCTATGACATGTTAAGACAGTTTAAAAATGAAATGTGTTTCAATTACTCAAATGCGACGATAACGTACAGCAAGTTTATAACAATTCATCCTTTCTTATGGACTTCAATCAAGAATTGGTGGATATGCATCTGGCATATGGAGCAACAACTGCAATGCATTCAAATGTTTTAAACTGTCTTAACGTGTCATAGAGTCCCGATGCCCCACGGAGACATTTCCGGACATGGGTTCCTATACTCAAATGTCTTCTACCGTCGCACTGAATACCCCTAGTAGTTTGATCACATAGTTCCGAAACACCCTGTATGTCACACCCACTTACTGTAATTATCCAGTTCATAAAATGAAATCAGATCCTGTAATTTTAGATTTTTCCATACTTTCTACCCTTTTTCGAAATATATTTTTCCACTTTATGAATTCCTCTTAAATTACACAATCTGGACATGACAATCATCCACTTCATGTACTGTAGTAATGTCTCTGTATACTTCGCATAACATCCTAAACAATTCACTAAGTGGACAGCTGTTGCGCTATTCTGCTTTTGCAATAATGTTTGAAGTTTAATAACATTTTTATTCTTTCCTGGAAAAACACTGTGACGAGCAACCGTATAAAAAGTCATACACAAGAAATAAACAAGAGGCAGTTCTTATAAAGCTTTGTTTGGTAGTAGTCCTACCTTTCAATTATAAATAAGTAGGATCTGGAGGTGATCGAAAGTGTAGAGGAAAGAGTAATCTCATGGGGAAAACGACCTGAAAGATTTGACACCAAGCGAAAGATTCGGGATGGAAGTTGCAACAACTGAATTAGTACCTGGCATACACAACATTTGCTGCACGCCGAAGACGTACAAATGGAAAATGGGGATAACTTATCATTAAAAGGGCTGTACTACAATAACGAGATATTGCAAAATTTCATTAATGTATAAAGGAGCCAGATCAACTGCACACATTTTCATGAAATGTTACTTTTGCAATAAAAGTAAAAAAATTTATTTACCTTTTGGCAAAATGAGTCGGAGGATCAACTGGATAACATTAGCTAACTGTCTACTTATATTATATTAGTGAATTGTTCGCGGTGTTACGCAAAGTTTACATAGGAATTGCTATAGTTCATGATGTGGATGATTATCATGTGCAAATTGTGTAATTTAAGAGAAATTCATAAAGTAGAAAAATACGTTTCCTATTTCAGTGAAATTCCTCCGTAATGGATGCCCATGGAGAATTTAAATCTGTGCGTTGTAGAGAGGTATCCGTTATTGAGCCATTTTTTTACCATATATTCCCTACAGTTCTGTACACTAAAAACCGTCTGTTGTTTAGAAGTGTCTGCTATTGAGAGGCTCCACTATAATTTCATAGTTTTTGTAAAAAGTTCAAAATATTCAATATTTTGTGATAATTTGATCCAATGTTAAAAAAAATTCACAATAACTCTGCTCATTTTATAATAATTTGCATAATTTTATAACATCTTAAGAAATTTCATTATGCTGATTTTATAATGTCCAATTAGTTGCACTTTGTAATTCTCCTTAGCACGTATTTTTTCTTATTAAATCCTTAATTATAGTACAAAACTTCTAAATACTCGATACAATTTCTAAGTATTAAAATTTGGTTACCAAAAATAATAGCTGCTTTATGTATGAAGGGTGTAAAGCAGTCATTTCTGGTCTGCAGCATGATGGTGATGGAACAAGGTGCAGAGCACTGAGGTATATAACATGACAAGGGGTCGTTCTTTACAAAATCAACTACGATTGGCTGATAATTTTTTTGACTTTGTATTGTTCATTAACAAAACAAAATTTTCAAACAACAATGGGTTAAATAGACATAATTGTCACTACCATGCTCTTGAAAATTCTCATTGGATAAGAAAAACTCATTTTCAGACAGTATTCTCGGTAAACATCCGGTGTGTATTTTAGATAACCGTATCATAGGACCGCGTTTCCTTCCAGGAACTTTAACAGGAGAAAGGGATCTTAATTTTTTACATGTAACTACCAGTGTTATTGGAAGAAGTGCCCTTAAATATTAGACAAAATGTGTGGTACTAGCACGATTACCTGTCTCCTTATTATCATAGATCTGTGATGGATTACGTAAACAATACATTTGCCAACTAGTGGATTGGAAGATCAGATGCACCTTCGTCTGGTAGAAGCTCAAATCTTACACCTTTAGATTTTTTTCTGTGGGGTGTAATAAAAGAGCTGGTTTACAAGACGTCAGTCGTAGATGAGGAAGCTTTAAAAAAATCGAATTGCTGAAACTTCTAGATCAATTACACCAATAGTGTTACAAAAAGTGAAGACATCATTTCGAAGGAGGATACTGACTTGCATTAGAAACAATGGAAAGCACTTTGAACATTTATTAGAACGATTTGAATTACCTTCATTAATTTATTATGGTCTCCAAAATAACTGATTTCGTATTTATTTATTTCATTTAAGTATCTTTGATTTATGATTATTTATAATTAAGAAATCTATATATATATAAATCGATTGTCGTGTGTTAGTAATGCAAAAACTCGAGAACGACGTGATCGATTTGGATAATTTTTTTTGTTCGTCTTACTGCCGAGGTGGTTTAGCAAAAAATAAATATCGGAAAAATCCAAAAGGAAAGCCGGAAAATTGGAAAATATCGAAAGTGTGTTTTTCTATACACTGTAGGACATTCTATTTGCAGTCTTACTTTTATGATTCTGTGATTAATGGTTTGAAGGGTTTTCCCTATCATGTCAATCCAAAACAACGTTTGCCGGGTCAGCTAGTGTAAAATAAAGTATACTTGTAAATTGGGTTGCATAAAAATCAATTTTAAGGCTCATTTTTATTCATGAATAACCCCGTATAAATCGTTGCAATAAAAACAGGGCAATTCTTACAGTTGTTTTAGCTGAATATTACCTTTTTAACTATTGTTTTCGTTAATACCTCTTTATAAATAATAACTAAAAATGACGTCAGGGGGCGAAGAAGACTTGCTTTGAGTCTGAAAATGAGGTCTAAAAAATGCATATTTAGTGCATATTTTACCCATTTTTGCGGCATAATATGCGCCTATAATTAACGTTTTTTAATGCATATTTTTAGGTGCTTTACTAATGAGTAACAACGATACTCAATTAAATACTCGATAATAGAATTGTCATGGACTCTAATTACCTACATTCTCTAATTACCTACATTCTCTTTTTATCACTAAATGCATTCCTTAATAATGCATTTGTCTACTAATTGTTTTGGAAACGATTGCAATATATATTCGCAAATTAGTATTATTCTCCACTTTAAATGATGCAGTTCTCTTTGATATTGTCAATCTCAAGCGACACGGTTTCAGAAAAATGAGTTCAACTTTAGGTAAACACAGACAAGTAATACACACAGTTAAACGCGCGAAGTGATATACAGGGTGTTTCAGAATTGCACGAAACAAATATAAGGGCGTTATTATGCATAAAAAAATAAGAGAAAAACCCTAATGAACATATGCCCTAAAATCATTCATTTCAAAGATATCCTGGGCTAGTGTCTTGTTCCAACACATGTTTTTTTTTACATACAATATGTGGGCGTTGTTCTAAAAAGAAGAAAAACAATAAGCAATTTTGTGATTTATTTTTTTTTAGTAAAATTTATAGTAACTGTTCGAAGTAATATCTTTCTTCTGAGTCACTTCTAATAATTTTGGCAGTTGTAAGTAAAACATACAGGTAATGAAAGCCACATACCAGCCTACTAAATCTAAACGTTTGAAAAACGGATTGCTATCTTTAATTTTTTAATAAAGGATATCTTTCAAATGAATGATTTTAGGACATATGTTCATTAGAGTTTTTCTCGTATTTTTTTACGCCCTTATATTTGTTCCGTGCAATTTTGAAACACCCTGTACAATGTGTCTTAATTATTTAAAAAACTTAAACCCTTCTGATACATTAAAACTTGAAGAAGCTGTATCAAAAGTAACAAAAGCATCTGTGAGATCAGTGACAAAAATTATCAAAGAAGGTGAAAGTCCAGCTGAAGATGACGAACCAATTTTCTTCTTTGGGTAAGAAATGCCCACGTCAGTCTCTGAAATGGATTTAGAAGATTATGAAAAAGGCGATTTTTGCAATATAATATATAATTACCATAAAACAGAAGGTCTAAGAGTAACAATTGGTAAATTACGTGCAAAACTTCAAGGGGATTTATGTTGGAATGGTGGAACCACATCTTTAGGTGTTATTTTAAAGGATCTCGGGTTTAAATGGCATCAAACTCAGAATAACAAAAACTTTTAATAGAAAGAAACGACATAAGGGCTTTAAGAATTAAATATTTACAATAAATAAAATACTACCGGGAATCAAATTGTCCGATTGTGTACATGGATGAAACGCAAGTTCATAGTGGACATACACATTCCAAGTCATGGAGTGATGACAGTGTAAATGGGACTCTTGTGCAATATTTCTAAAGGACCAAGAATGAATATGATTCACGTCGGTAGTGAAATGGGTTTTTTGCCAAGCTGTAATCTAGTATTTAAGTTGGGAACTAAAAGTGGAGACTACCACGATAAAATGAACGCGACCAACTACGAAAAATGGTTACACGTAAAACTTCTGCCAAATTTACCTCCACAATCAATTTTGGTAATTCATAACGCACCATCCATAATGTTTAAATTGACCGTGCCCCCACAAGTATAACTCAAACGGCTGGTGAAGTGGTCAACAGAAAAAAATATTCCATTCACTCCTCAAATGTTCAAACCAGAATTATACGAAATAATAAAGCTTCACGAAAAACAACACATTATGTATAAATTTGATTCCATTTTGCATAGTGAGGGGCACGAAGTACTGCGGCTACCTCCGTATTTCCCCGACTTAAACCCAGTTGAGTTAATTTGGACTCATAATGTGGCAAGTAGAAATACCGTATTAAGTTTAATGATGTTAAAACATTATTAGAGGAAGAACTAGCGACGACAGCGACACAAGAAAACTGGCAAAAATACTGCAACTAAGTAACTACTGAGCACGAAATTAGTTATTTAGAAAACGAGAGGATAATTGGTCTACAGAAGAAGGAAATCGTGATAAATCTAGGAGATCACACAAAAGACGAAAGTGACTGGTATAGGGACGAGTAAATTATATAAATTTTAAATTTAAATTGTGAACCAAATATTGGTGCTGATGTGAATTTGCGTATAAAATGTGCATTTCATTCTGACTTTTCGTCACGATGTAATTTTAGAATTTATTTATAATAATACACTATTATTCATTTATGGTTTGTTGTGCGGGCTTACTGCTAGGTGTTTTAGATAGTTTTGCTATAAGTTATTAAAATGTAAAGACCTGTTAATAGTTAGTTATGTATCGACGGTATAAAGAAGCTTTTATGGTCTAAGGAAATTTGATTAAATTTTTATATGCAAGTAGTCGTTTTATTGGACCTCACATTAAGTCAAAAATGAACAACTGAATAACTGTGATTTATTGCCTTGCGTAAGCTAAATTCTACGCCGCCTTTGGTAACATATTTGAGTGTTGTTAAGATGCCGATCACTACCGAATGTACGATCGTACCTGCGCCGCACGAAGCAAACATTCGCCGTGCGAGCACTACGATGTCATAGGTTGGAGTAAGCTGAGATATTCCCAGACCAAAAGGATAACATTTCAGTGACCTTTTGTGCTACCAGATACTCTATTTCTTTACTTTTTGTACGTTACCATGCACTAGTCGACCTGTTTTATTTTCTTTTATAAGTAGCTCACCTAAAATATTCTTGGCGACTGTCACAATCGGTCCACTTTTACCATCACAATGTCCTACTCACTCATTGTAATTAAGGTTTTAAATCTCACTTCCAAAAATTTACTTGACTCTTTGGCACCTTGAAACAGAATGAATGCACCTCTTACAACAACTATAAAGGAAAACTTATATAATTGTGATACACAGTATACGTAATACTTGACAAAAGCAAAATGAATAGCAATATGCGTTTTGTAATAAGGTAGTTATGAATACAACTTAAATATTGATTATGGATATTGCATAATGATTAATTGCAGTAACACCCACTGCTTTTTACTTCCTTTTACGATAAAGGAAGTATTGGATTCACCCCCAAAAATTCGAAATTGAGTTTTCAACAGATCTTCACGTTTTAGAGTCCCCTGATCCCAAAAAACATATTTTTTTTCATTGGTCTGTGTGTCTGTCTGTCTGTCTGTCTGTCTGTCTGTGAACAGAATATCTCAAAAACGAAAAGAGGTATGGCGTTGAAACTTCATATATAAGTTTTGTGTACTATGTAGATGAGACAGCAAGCTTTTGAAGAAAATCGCATAACCGGAAGTAGGTGTTTACTCTTGTGATTTTTCAGTTTTTTTCGATTTTTTCAAAAACGGCTCTAACGATTTTTTTCAAACTTTACATTTTTATTACATTTTTAATGTGCATTGACGTGAGATAGGTGATTTTCCAGTTGAAAACTTCTAAAGTGGGTTTCTTTTGTTTTTTTTTTCTATTTTTTTTATTAACTCCTATTTTAAATGGAACACCCGGTATATTATTACATTTTTGAATTCTGCTTAAGATTTTAGAGAAAATTTGTCTCTTCAACTAACGCTCTATTTTGTACCGTTTTTGTAGAATTCGTAATTTTTGAAAATTTTTGACAAATGCTTAAAAATTAAAAATTAAATTTTTGACTAATTATAAGATCACTGTAAAAGGAAGTTGTGTGAGTGTATCACACCAGATTTTTTACCATGCTTTATCTACAACAATTTATCAATATCTCATTGCGGATGCCAAGCTCAAGAATCAAGAACATTAGTTAAGGTTAAGAAACACTGCTCTAACTGATTGACCGGTATCTTAGTATCAAAACTTTAGTTGCTGTCTTGACTTTTGTCTCGAAAATAAAAACTATTTTTTATAGTTTCAAACTATTTTATTATTTAATAGTTTTAGCTCTAACTTGACCGCTTCCCTTGAATATCAACATTTACTTTCGACTTCGATTCTAACATAGTGAAGTTAAAATCTTCAGCTATATTGTTCAATGCAAATTGTCTTGTGTTTAGCAGGAGCAAATAGTATTGTCTAGCGTTTCCAGTTACTATATCAAAATCCATTGAGATTTTTTAAAGGTGATATATCTAGGTAAACCAGTTCAGGCATAAAAAGAATGGACATCATGGAATAATGGATAATGCACTTATACTGAAGAGGATTGTGAATTATATCTCTAAATAGAACTGAAGCGTAGGCAGCCCGAATATAAATTGGAGAGATTAACATTAGAAATATGACGTCGGTACAAACCAATTTTGGCTTTAATTTAATAGATGATGATTAAGCTTTTTTAATTACAAATTGTTAGCTGTTTATGAGCCTAAGATGAATGAAAATTATGGTGGAACAGAGAAAGTATTATATTATTGAACATATGTACTCTTTTCCTAGCTCGGCATATTGATAACAGCGTTTCAACGTCTTTCTTCCTGATAAAAATCCATGTTGCTATCAACTTCACATTTGACATGCAATAGGTCCTTTTTTTTTGACAAGAAAATTCCAAATCATTTTCTTGTAGAAACAAAGTGCCGTTCACCATTGTTTCCCTTAGTTTTCCCAGTAGTAACGAGTGTTACGTGTTTATAGTTCTGTATTTCTATTAAGATACTCATTGCATAACAAAATGCTGAGCAAGATTTACACAGATAATCCCAAAACTATGCAAAAGAAACAGGAATAAGACAAAAAATGAAGAAGTGCAATTGAGATGTATACAATTAGTGGAAAATAATGTAAAAAAAAGGCAAGAAAGGCAATAAAAAAGAATGGAAATTCATAAAAGATAGAGTAATCTGTGTAGCAGAAAAAAGCATTGATACAGTAGGAAAGAGAAATAGGAAAAGTTGGTTTAACAGAGTGCAAAGAAGTTGTACAAGTAAAAAGGAAGGTAAGAATAAAATGCTTGCAAAACAGACAGAAAAAACAAGAGCGGAACAAGAGAGGAATTAAATAAGAAGATAAACAAAGTGTGTAGAAAGAAAAAAAAGAGTATCTAAAAACATTGAAGAGTTACAACAAGGAATATACAAGAATATTTCAGTAAAATAAAATCGGGAAAATATAAGGCAACAACTAACGCATGTAATGTTTGAAAAAAAACGTTGAGATGGTATCAAATGAGATAGAATAGCTGAAATATGGGGAAAGCACTACTGCACAATATTTGCTGCACATAACAGGCAAAGTCATCATCATCAACATCAAACAGCCTATATTGAAGTCCACTGCTGAACGTAGGCCTCCCTTAGTTGTCTCCATAAATGTCTGTTCTGTGCCGCCTTGCATCCAATTTTGGTGTATTCGCTTGAGGTCATCCGTCCAACGAGTCTGTAGTGGCCCTCTACTTCTGAAAGCCTCTTGCTTCAATCTCCACTCTAGTATACGCTTCGTCCATCTATTGTCCGTCGTTCTTGCAGCATATCCAGCCCAGTTCCATTTTATTGTGGTTAGTTTTTCAATTGCATCAGTTAAGCCTGATCTGCGGCGAAGTTCTTCATTTGTCACCCTGTCTTGAAGCAACAATCCCAACATGGCCTTTTCCATTGTTTGTTGGTGTACTTTTATTTTATTTACTGATGTCTTGGTCAGGGTCTACGCACCATAGGTCAGGACTAGCAAAACACATTGGTCGAACACCTTTTTCTTAAGGAAGGTGGGGATGTCTTATTTTAAGACGTTTTGCAGCTTTCTGAAAACGGCCCAAGTCAACCCGATTCTACGTTTTAGTTCACAGAGTTGGTTGTCCCTGCTTATTCAAATTTTGCGACCCAGATATTTGTAGGCTGCTGTCTGTGCGAGGCTCGTGCCACTATAGATATATTTTTGCTCTGAACAGGAATGGTCAGTACTTGTTCGTACTACTCGTTGGATATAAAATTCATTTGTGTCTTTATGAAGCCTCACACATGCCGTCGCATTTTTGTAGATATTTTTAATAACCGTGGTATAGTGGTCGTCTATTTGGCTTTCTGTTATAGCTTCTAACATTTTTAGTTTTTTTAGTGGCCACATATAGAATTCGATGTAGAAAATTTTTTTTGTTTTTTTAATTGTATTAAAGGGCATTCCTAGAACACACATGAATGTTTAAAAAAAATTTTTCTCAAAATTTGTTTTTAGGACAGGTGGTACTTATAGGTACAGCCAGGAAAGCACTTTAAGGTAACGGTACTCTAAAGTACCGTCAGTCATAATTATCGTGATATATTATATAAAACATAACATTTATTTATTCAAAGATATTATAGGAAAACACAAATAAGGTATTTATTCAAAAATGTGATAAAAAAATATACCTAAACTATTTATTCAAATTCGTGCTATTCTAAGAAACAGTTTTTCTTTTCACTACAACAGAGATACACTCCGCACATTTTGCATTTGGAAAAAGGTTGAGATTGTATACATTTGGATGAACACATTTCACAACATGTCTATTTGTCAGAAAAAACTATATAGTGAGCTCCTCAATTGCCCAATCGAATATCATTTGTGACACTGTTATTATATTTATTCCTTTTTGCTGGTGCGTTTGCTGATTTATCAACTGATGATCTTTTTCTGTTACGTGATGGTACAATTCCAGACACCATCAAACCTTGTGCCACTTCTCTCCTAAACCGAAGCAGTGGAATTTTTTCAAAGTTTTTGCTTCTGTAATGAAGAACATATCCATTATACCCCACCATAAACGATGCCACCACTTTCTCGATCGGCGGTTTACCAAATAGTATGAGCGAAATTGGTCTGCTAAGTCCACTGCTCCAATATGCTTGTTACAATCTGCAATTGCTGTAGGACATTTCACATCAATTTTATTGCCTTTATTATTCTTCTTCTTGACAGTGGTGGCCTCAGATCCATGATAATTGGGTGCCATATAAATGGGTTTTTTGTCCATCCATTTATAGAAGGCAATGTCAGTATTTAAACTTCTGAAATCATAGTCACCTCGTTCCATTTCTTTAGTAGCTGTAAGATTATCTGGAACACCTGTTCTATCAGATCGAATAGTACTACAGGCTAGAGTTTGTTCCAGTTTTAGACGTTGCAAGAGGTTTATTGATGTAAAATAATTGTCAAAAAAGACAATTCTATGTTTGCTCTATATGTCTTCAGTTAGTGATATCACCACTCTTTCCCCCAATCCAAATTCCGCAAATTTTTCTTGGACTTCAGCATTTTTACCTTGATAAACATCGAATTTCATAATGTACCCATATTTATCTACTAAACACCAAAGTTTATACCCATGCTTGATGGGCTTTTTGGGGTTGTACTGCTTCCAAGACGAACGACCCTTAATAAAATCATTGATTCATCCACTTCTACTTCTCGTGTGCCACAATATAATTTTGTGAATTGTTGGTTGAGTGATGTTACCAATGGTCGTATTTTATAAAACTTGTCCGTGTTTCCCTTCGGAATCAGGTTGTTATCATTGATGTGAAGATTTAATAGAATATCTTCAAATCTCTTGCGAGACATAGTATCCGTACCAGTAGTATTCCAAGATCAGCAGCGGTGCTCCAGTAATCCTTCCAAGAAGGCACAATGTGGCATTCCATGAAAAAGTTAATACCAATGAAAACTTTCAACTCATTCAATGTAATATTTAATGTTTTCCCCCTTTGCGTTCCATACAGATTTGTTTGGAAAACAATGTCAATAAGTGCTGGTTCTACTAATTTTAGGAATAGTTCAGTAACTGTCTTACAGTCGGCAATATGTTCATTCTACATTAAAAAAATAACGATCTGAAGTCAATATGGCAACAATTTTATATATTGAAGATAAACAATTGGCGAAATGTAAAATTGGTTCCTACAAAATTATCATAATCAGAGGCAGCTTGACGAAAGGATTACACAAGCACTTTGCAGTTCAAACAAAAGCAAAAGATGAAGAGCGACAGACATTTTTAGTACCAGAAGAAAGCAATGAAGTTGTAGAAGTGCCCCAACGCAAATTATCAGCACAAAAATACTTTATTTAACTTAAAACACTTGTTTTTTTTTTTACATTGCCTTCGGAAATTTCACCTGAACACTATTTCCTTTTCGGGATCTTCGGGACTAGTCCTGGGACTTGAACTTTAGCTCATAAGTCCCGAAAACACTTTTGGTCTCGGAACTTGGAAACCCTACTACCAACGTCAAAGAACTGTTATTTCCCTATTACCAAATTGGTACTCGAACGTACCGTCAGTCCACAATAAGCAGATATGCTCATACGAATTTTATAATAATATATAAAGTGAATATACCCTGCGTGGCCGAGCGGTTAGGGCGTCAGGCTGCGGTGCCACGGTACGGGGTGCAATCCCGACAACTGGCAACTGGCGGGCGGCCCACCCAATCGCTTTAAAAATTGGGTACCAAAACCACGGTTGTGGAAGTAGGGAAAGTAAGGCAGTCGTCAAAGGTGTTATGCTAACCACATTACCCAGTACGCCGTTAACGTGTGCCAGATGACTGGGTTTCATAAAGAGATGTTTCGGCGACTCTGATTTGCCTTGTCTCAGGCCATGTTCCTATATGGAATGAAGTGCCCGAACTTTACTATATAAAGTGAATGGTACCTAGAAGTATCGTCGGTCACTAAAGGGTTTTAAGACAAGGGGCTTGTTATATTCGACACATTTTTCTATCAAGCTTTTAATGGTCGTTTGTACCAAAACCTGACCTAAAACCAGCCTGTTCTCTTGGCTGGGTAAAAAGTATAAATATACGTCAACAGACTGATTGGTCTATAGTTTTTGAGGTCTGTTATGTCTTCTACCTTAGTGACCACAGCTTTGTTCCACTGGGGTGGCGTTATTCCTTTTATAAGGCGTTCATTAAATAATAAGGTGAGCATCTGCAGGAGTTTTTCTCCTCCCAGTTTTAATGGCTCTGCTACTATCCCGTCGTAGCCTGGTGATCTATTATTCCTTGTTTCTGAGAGCGCTTTTTTAATTTCAACAATTTTGATTTTAGGTATTTTTTCAGATCCTTGGTTTAGGACTTTGGTATGGGAGAGTTTGAGGCATTTTCTTCAAGATTTCTATAGAGCTCACTATAGAACCTTTCAACAGTTTGCAGAATTTGATCTTTAGTTGTTATAATTATAAATACATCTGTTGTTTTCTATTACCTTCAAGATCTCATTTGTATTATAAGTTCTTACATCTCTTCTCAATGCTGTAGATATATTTCTATTAAGTTTCTTTAATCATCTTAAATTTGTACCGTATTTATGCTTAAGTTGTCTTCTTTCTTTTATAAGATTTCTCATATTTTCATTCAATTTCTTTTCATTTTTCCAAATTTTGGGACAGGCTTTTTCTTCAGTTTCTTACAAGGCTCTTACAGTGGTAGTGTTATGGTGCTCGATATCTACATTTTTGGCATTGGTATTTATTTTTTCTTGTATGTTATTATCTACTGTGCATTTTAATAAGTCTACATTTTCGGGGGCATTCCATTTTCTGGGATTTTGTTTTGAAATTAGTTTTAGTCTTTCCTTTTTAACATTTATGGCCGCTTTTCCTCTTGCCATTCTATGGTCACTACCCGTTGAGAACTGGTTGAGTACCTCTACGTTCTGAATTATGTGTTTTCTATCTAACATTATAAAGTCAATCTCATTTCTGGTAGTGTATAATGAAGGAACGAAAACTAGAGAACTTGCTGGAGATGTGGAATCTAATACGAAGAATGAAGAACAACAGAAGTCCAGGTGGGATAACAATAAAACTGTAGCAGTATGCAGGAAACGTTTTGGAGGAATAAATTGATACTTTCAAATTTTGACAAAAAAATAAGTTGCTCGTATAGTGGTAGATATCAGTTATACAACCATTATACAAAAAAATCTGGTGTGATACACTCACACAACTTCCTTTTACAGAGCGTTCGTTGAAGAGACAAATTTTTTCCAAAATTTTAAACTGAATTCAAAAATATAATAATATACCGGGTGTTCTATTTAAAATAGGAGTTAATAAAAAAATAGGAAAAAAACAAAAGAAACCCATTTTAGAAGTATTCAACTGGAAAATCACCTATATCACATCAATACACATTAAAAATTTAAAGTTTGAAAAAAATCGTTAGAGCCATTTTTGAAAAAATCTAAAAAAAACTGAAAATCACAAAGAGTAAACACCTACTTCCGGTTATGCGATTTTCTTCAAAAGCTTGCTGTCGTATCTAGATAGTACACAAAACTTATATATGAAGTTTCAACCCCATACCTCTTTTCGTTTTTGAGATATTCTGTTCACAGACACACACACAGACAGACAGACCAATGAAAAAAAATATGTGTTTTTGGGATCAGGGGACTCTAAAACGTGAAGATCTGTTGAAAACTGAATTTCGAATTTTTGGGGTGAATCCAATACTTCCTTTATCGTAAAAGGAAGTAAAAGGGAAACCGAAAATTTCTGGAAAATTACAGATCCACTTCTTTATTGAATGTAGTCTAAAGTTTTAACCAGCATAACCAAAAACTGGTTACAGAAAGGGTCAGAAGGGAAGATATGAGATTAGTAGGCAGGGTTCATAGGCCATAGATCAGTAATAGACCAAATCTTTGTAATGAAACAAATACAAGAGATATGTAAAAAAAACATGCAGAAGCATGCTCTGTTTTTGAACTTTAAAGAGGTATACGACAAAATGACTTTTCATTTTTAATCAGCGATTTTAAATATATTTTATTAAAAAAATCATAATTCACTAATTCACATAATTCACACAACCTAAATCGGTCTTGTTGCCCAAATTCTAGCAGATATTCAGTAATGTCAAAGAGTATCACATTTATGATTTATGCTGATATCGTTTCATAAAAAACTTTCTCAAACATAACACCCATGTGGGCAACGGATTGTACTAAATATCCAAGAACTAGAATGGAACAAGTAGAAAATTCCCAATAAACACACCAACACAATTTTGAAACATGAATCTCAAGAGTAAACATTAAATAGAAAAAACGTATGAATTGTAGATTAGATCCGTTTCGTGTAATTATGTTGGATGGTAAAAAAAAACATTTGAGGTATTTATCTGGAAAATCACCTATCTCACATGAATACACATTAAAAATGTAATAAAAATGTAACGTATGAAAACAATCGTTAAAGCCGTTTTTGAAAAAATGGAAAAAACTGAAAAATCATAAGCGTAAACATCATACTTCCGATTATGCGATTTTCTTCAAAAGCCGCATCTAAATAGTACACAAAATTTATATATGAAGTTTCAACGCCATACCTTTTTTTGTTTCTGAGATAATCTGTTCACACACAGACACACAGACAGAAAGACAGACTAATGAACAAAAACACGTTTTCTGGCTTCACGGGACGTGCAGATCTATTGAAAACTTAATTTTGACTTTTTGGGGTGAATCCAATACTTCCTTTATTGTAAAAGGAAGTAAAAATATATATGCAAATACATTTCTGAAAAAAATATTGTCTTGTCACTGTATAAAGGCCCCCACAAGAATTCTCCATCGGTCACGATTCTGACATTTTTACAACCAATCAGCTGTGGCTATAAAATTGATGTCATCGGTCCAATGTTCTAAATGGTGTACAGAAGCCCAGTTTTTAAACAACCTACTAAGTATGCATAAAGGAAGTCGGGATCTAGAAAGTGTCCCTCGGTACGCAGTTGTTTTACAAATTTGAGTTTTGCATTTGACGATACACACTTCCAGCTTGTATGTAGGTTGAATTTAATCTGAATAAGTAAATGAAAAAGTTTGTTAGGGAGCTACAACCACATAAATTTTCTTAAACACTTAGCTCATGAATTAAACATTTATGCAAATGCCTGAGCCCCCGAATGATTAGAAGCACTAAACAAAAATGAACTGGCGGAAGTCAGGGTTGAAAGAGATTTTTACTACATGTAGTGCGGATCTGAAAATTTCATTTAGAAGTATTTGTTTATGCAGTTTTGCGGCATCTTCTTCGTCCATGCATTTATATTTTTAATAACATGGGCTTCATGTTAGAATATATACCTAAAAGCATATTGAATGTGCAATCTTTAAAACTCTGAAGGGATTATGTGTTGTCTTTAATGAAATTGCCGATGAGAACCTGCTTAAATACATAATCTTTAGCTGCAAATATAATTACTTTCCTGATGGTAAAGATAAATACTAGTGTCGTTGATTTACCAAAATGAGCAAATATTGACTGCAAAGTTACGAACAAAAATATTTTAATGTTACCTTCATGTTTCCTTATGTTAATTAGGTAGTTATAGTTTTCGGTTCAATATACTCACAATATTTAAATTTTTAAGTCAAGGGCTTTAAAGCACAAACAAACTTGCCAGTTTGTTGCTCAGGGTGGTTATTTTTGAAAATTCTTAACGTTTTAGAAAAATAAATGTGGAAACATTGCAATATAATTAGTAGTTTATTTTAAATTTCGTAATACAATGAAGACTAAAACAACTTACTACTTTAAAGCAAGTTCAAAATTTTGTCCTTGGGCATCCAAATATGTTTGTGATTTTTTGACAGTGTTTTCGTGAACTGCCTGTAGCATATTAATATTAACAATGTGAGCAGCAGCTCCAATATGATTTATAAGCTCTGCTTCTTCTTGAATTGGAGTTTTATGCCTGCACAACCTATTTGTTATAAGAGAAGGCTGGAAGTTCAGGCACTATAAATTGTATTGAATTGAATTCTATTTACGACAGGCAACTGAATAGTGTTTGAGCAATTTGCCAAAAATCAACAAGTGAAAAATGTAGCATCTATTGGTTTCGACGAAAAAAGTTGCCTTTTCTAATTTCATTGACAAACCAAAATTTCTTGGCGTAATATTTCAAATCAGAGAGCTAATTCAAGTAACATCGTTAGAAACTACTCTTCAATGTTATTATAGTTTTCGGTACAGCTTCGACAGAATTATAGCATATTGAATTGTTATGGAACAACTCAGCTGATTCTGATTCTTTAGAAAAGTGTTGTAGGTACTATGTTTCAGTTGGGCATCCTAAAACCATCTATACTGGTTCCGCAGCCTCTTGTTGGCCTTGTGTTACTGGTTCTTGATCAATCTTCCTCTCCACATGGCCTGTCCACCTGAGTCGTCCGATTTTAATTACAGAGATATCATTGTCGTATTTTTGGTATAACTCAAAGTTGTATCGTCTACGCCACTGGCCATTATTGTATATTGCTCTATATATGCATCTTAATATTTTCCTTTCAAAACATAATAAGGCAGTTTCATCTTTCTTGCTTGTTACCTAGGTCTCCGAGCTATATGTCAGTGCAGGCCTGATAAGTGTTTTATATAGCTGGACCTTCGTTTGTCGTGAGATGTTTTTGGATTTTAGTTGTTTCCGCAGTCCATAGTAATACCTATTTGCCAGTATTATAGTCTGTGGAGTTCTTCACTTACAATGTTGTCACAGTTGACTTATGAACCTAGGTATATGAACTCTCTTATAGTCAGGTTCTGTTGTATTCTTGCTCATTGGGGTTCACTAGTGACATACATATATATTTTTTTAGTCTCATTTATTTGTGACCCCATTTTTGTTGCAGCTTTTTCTATAGCGATAAATGCTTCCTTCATATCTAGACTTTTTCCTATTATGCGGATATCATCAGCGTAAGCCACTTGTTGAACAACTTATAAAATATTGTTTCTGTTGTATTGACCTTACTACCTTTTCAAGAGTAATATTAAAAAATCTGTAAAGTGATTTACTCAAAACTTCCGTCGTAAGTGGATGTTGTGCAACTAAATAATTTTAAAAATCAAATTAAGCTAGGGGTGAAAATATCTTATGTTTCGAATAAATTACATAAATTTTCAAATAAAAAAACATTACCTGTGATCGAATTCGAAGGGCAGGCAGCTGCATGTGCGATTCCAACGTTTAGCGGGATATTTATTTATTTATTTATAGTTAATTTGATAGGCAGCTAAGGAAATCCTACGGAGCACTTCTTGAGTCGACCCGTCTCGGCTGCCTTAAGTAGAACCCATTTTTCGTTGACACATTTTTCTGCTTTATAGCATTTACGCTGTATCTGTTGGGTTAAATTTTCATCATGGGTAAATTCTGAACTACGTGCAAATTGTTACTTTCATCTGTATCTCAGTTAAAGTAAAAATAAAAATATCATTGATGATGGGACTCGAAATTCAGCACTTGCGAATGAACCGATTTCTAAGTTAAAGCAAAAATAAACAAAATTTTATTTTTTTAAGGTGCTCACCCTGTTTATATTTGTCTGAAATTTCTCGGTTTCATGTCAGATAGACATATAATCTGCATGCAAAATATCGTCTTTCTCCAACAAATAGTTTTTGAGTTATTCCGCCAACAGACAGACAGACGGAATTGAGAAAACCTGTTTTTCGTCATCTAGGGACCCTGAAACGTGATTACAATACTTCCTTCGTCTTTTAGATGGGGGAAGTAACAAGCAGGATAATGCATCTCCTTGTCGATACTTGATGTTGTCATAAGCACTTCTGAAATATATGAATAGATGATAGGTTTCTACATTAAATTCTCGTTTTCTTGAGAATTTACTTTAATGTGCATAATTGATGTATGGTAGATTTATCTTGCTGGAATCCACATTGGTAGTTGCCGATGACGGTATTTGCTAGTGGTTGCAGTCGAATGTACAGGATGTGGGAGAATATTTTGTATGCTATGTGAGTGCGATAGTGCGGTAGTTAGCACATCGCAGCTGGTTCCCTTTTTTGTGGGTTGGGCATGATTCCACAGTTCCATTCATCTGGTAATGCTACATATTCCCAGATTTATCCTAGGAGTTTGTGTATAGCATTTATTAGTTGATCACTACCGTTCTTGTAGAGTTCTGCAAGTAGACCATCTATTCCAGGTGCTATATTATTGCTTAGTCTCTGTAGTGCAATTTTTGCTTCTTCTAGTGTAGATATGTTTGAGTTTTTCTTTTCTTCATACTTTCCTGGTTTTAGTTCCTCGTTTTTCTCTTCTGTGTTTTCTCCATCATCGTTCAGTTGATTTTCATAATATTCGACCCATCTATTAAGTGCTTCTTCTTTAGTGTTTAGTATATTGTTATATTTATCTCTGCACATCACGAGTCTTGGCTTAAACTTTTTTCGTGTGTTATTTAGTTTTTGATACATCTTTTGCGTTGCATTTTAGATTCTCATGTCTTCTATTCTTTCAAGTTGTCTGCCGTAATAGGCTCGTTTCTTATCTTTATGTATTCTTTTTTCAAGTCTTCGTAACTCTCAATATCCTTCCTGTGCTTTCCTTGTTCGCTGAGTTTTTTGCAATTTTATATAAGCGATATTCTTTTTCTTTGTTACTTCGGCACATGTTTCGTCGAACCAGTCGTTGTATCTTTCTTTTTATTGTTTTCCTATAATACTTCATTGGCCATTCTTTATATTACTTCTTTACACTGTACGTATACTTCCTGTATGTTCTTATTATCTGTTTGTACAGACTCCATAAAATTTTTGTCTAGTGTTTGCATTCCGTTACCTTTCTATCGTCTACTAACTTATCTAGTTGATCTTTGTGATTTTTAGTTCTTCTTTGTTGCTTTTGTCTAGATATCCTTGCTCGTATTTTCACAGCTACTAGATGGTGATCCGAGTCTATGTTTGCACTTTGGAATGATCTTACATCCATTATGTCTATGGTGTGTGGATATCAATTAAAACGCGATCCATTTGATTTTTTGTTAATCCATCAGGGAGAATCCATGTTTGTGTATTCATTTGTGCTCAAAATATTTATTAACAAACAAACAAAACAGGCATTTCGCCTAATTACATTGTTTGTAGAACTTACTATTTCTATGTACTTCAAACTTAACAATAACTTAATATCTTAAATGTAACAATAACATAAACAATTGTAATTAAACTAATTCAATTAATTAGGTACTACCCCAAGACAAACGACCGGCACGACCGCATCTTCTTAAGTAAATTTGAATTCCTACTGACACGTCGACACTCGACAAGGTAAAAGAGATTATGTTTATCATTATGAATAAATGCATATATTATGCAATTAGAAATTGTCACTGTGAATGCCGATGTTAATAACCAATATACGTCTTACTTGTTAAATTGACATAGAAAAGTTCTTTAATACAGTGAAGTTTTAAAATACAGCCTACATTGTAACACAGCTGTAACAATCATTTGTCTTGCAGTAGCGCCAACCCATCTGAAAGAAAAAACACAAGAGCAAAAACAAAAACTATAACCTAATTATTTACGCATAGGCATAGACTTCAGGAAAATCCATAACAATGTTAATCACTAGCTTTTTCTGTATTCCGAATTTCTTGAAATGCAAATATTTCAAGAATTTATTTTGTACTCATAGTGGTCATATTGAGAGAGGCACTATTGCCGAGTGTTTTGTCTCTTGGCCTACTTTAGCATTCATATTGACTAGTATGATTTTTATGTCTCATTTCAGGTACTTCTTGTAGGTTTCCTCTAGTACTTCATTTTGTAGTATTCTTTCTCTTCAGTTGGTGCATATGCTCTGATGAGGCTGTAATTGAAGAATTTTCCTTTTAATGAATGAGTGCATATTCCGGGGTTTATAGCCTTAAAGTCGATTATTAGATGTTTAACTCTTTTACTGACTACAAATCTTGTTCCATAAATGTGGTCTTTCTTATGACAACTATAATAGAAATTACAATTTATATTTATATATTGCACTGGCTACTCTATTAAAATTGACTTTTTAATATGGAAACTTTCAAATATTAAGATGATAGCGCCTGAAACTCTTTCAGGGTTTGGGTTCAATTATCTAGTTCAGTGTTTCCCAAACTTATCTAAAGCGTGACCCCTTTTTGTTAAAAAATTTGTTTGCGACCCCCTACTTCCCCCTACTCATCACTCAAACCAAAATAGCGTAACTAAATTACAAGTAATTGTCAAATTTTATTTTATCTTACTGTTACAGTTTAAATTAAATTAATTAAAAATTAAATTCAACAGTTATTTTAATTGCGATCTGTCCTACTAGTAACTAGGTAGACTACCGTTTACAATAAAAATAAACAATAAAAAATCGACTGCACATTGTAGGTACATCGCGATACTTTTCCAGGATATTCACGAAAGCGCTACTCGCTACTTCGCTACTAGATGGCACTCTGGAACGTTCTCGAATAAGGTTACTAAATCATATCTTTCGAAGCCTCGGGGTGGCTTTATATAAGCAGCGAAATGCAATGAGACTTCAGTTCCAAACAGGGCGTTGTTGTGATTGCGGTAGTGGTAGTGAGTAAATATTTTACTTTATTTATCTCTTTCATTTTTACGGACTTATTAATATTTAGTTTTGGTAAGAATCTAGTTTAGTGACCAACTCCGATCAAAATGTGCTATACACCATTCGACGTGTCTCGTCGAGCTGAACAATATTGCTGTTGGGGACATTCGGGGCAGACCAATGTTACTGAGATATAGCACTATAAAGTTTTTTTTTAATAAATTTTTTCTTTGTGGAAAACACTTTGGGGCCTTTACCGGGGCACCACGCAGCGCTTCGCGCAGCATGCCTCACCGAAGGCTAATACCAAGTCACACTGTGCGCCACCTAACCTAACCTAACCCAACCCAAACCAATCCAAACCAACCCAAACCGACCCTACCCAACCCAACACACATGATTTAACATAAAGACATTTTAAAGCGAACGCGCCATAGACTTAGTGTGGGACATTTTAATCTTTACTGTGTTGTATCTCAGTAACCGTTGGTCTGCCCCGAATGTCCCCAGCAGCAATATTGTTCAACTCGACGAGACGCGTCGAATGGTGTATAGCACATGTCGATTGGAGTTGGTCGCTAAACTAGATTGAAGCCTTAGTTTTATGTTTCATTTGATAACTAATTGTTAATTTTTATTTACGTTATTAAAATAAAAATACATGATTTAAGAAAGCTTTTTTGTCTTGTTTTGGAAATTCCCGGCGACCCCCCTAGTACCTCACCGAGACCCCCCAGGTGGTCGCGACCCACACTTTGGGAAACACTGATCTAGTTACTTTGTTCTGAAAAAATGATTTTCAAGTATTTTTAAAACTATTGATTCAAACTGAATACCACTTCTATGTCAACTAAATGTCAACAATTATTTCAAAATCTCAATGACAAATGCCCAATTCTTAGAATTGTACATTATAACTTTATATAATACGGTAAGTTATTGTTTCTTAATTAATTGCACCTTTTAAAATGTCTTTATTTGCTTTATAGTTGGTATGCTCTAAGAAATTACCCACCTTGTATATTGCACTTCCAAAATGTTCAAGACTGCAACCTATCCTTGAGCCACAATCGACCCCTTTACGCAGTTTCTTGCAGTGCAGCTCTCTCTACTCCGCAACATTTAGATTGTTGTAATGTAATGTAAATTATTTATTTTACTTGTCAACTGTATTCCTTCCAATAAAGCTGTTTTAATATAACTCTTCATTTAATCACTTGTGAATATCCATTCTTATATCCATTAAGTTTACCAATGCCAATTCTCTTCTGTATTTACTCCATTACTTTTCTTATTTGCTATTTAATATTTCACTTCTTTAAAAACACCACGTAGATTTTGATAAATACCTTTTTTAAATAATCCAAGACATTTTATTCAGTAAAAAAGGGTTAAATTCAATATTTTAATGGGACTAAAATAATTTTCTTACATATTTTTAAGGTTGTTATTTTAATAATGGGAAACAAACTTCCTAACTACTATATTTCCATTGTTTGTGCCTTCTATATTCTAATCTTATTTGTTTGTTTGTTTGTTAATGGACAAGGTCTAGGCATGCAGAGTACCAGGTGCCTTAGACACCGACTGCTTTGGTCATATGGTCAAAGTCCTACTTAGAATTTTGCCGAGACTTAGGAGTTCCAACCCTAGTAAGGGATCTTTTGTAGAAGCTTTCATCTGCATTTTTTTATTTTTGAAAACCTCACCGGGACCGGGAATCGCACTCGCGACCCTTAGATCAGTAGTCAGGATGCTTACCACTGTGCTACCGACCCCGGCTAATCTTATTTGATATCCACCTACTTTAATTATATCCTTATCAGAATTTTGCATTTGTCATTACTTCTTCAACCTTCCTTTAAATAAACTCTTTATTTTCAAACCACCTGTAAACTTTCATTTCATTACTAATTTGCTTTAACTCAAATTTATTCAAGAAACTTTTTTAAACATCCTCGACCTTTTTAATAGGTCAATATGGATTGTACTAACATCCCAATTTCTTATACAAATTTTAATTTTATCTACAACCAACGTATATTGGTATCATATCAATATATTATATTTATTCAATATTTCACTGAGGTGTTAGAGTGCTTGTGGTTTGTATAATGTTCATACTCCATGTGCAAATCTGTAAATCATTGCGGGGTCGTCGTCTTTGGGTCAGTCCGGCTTTCAATTCTTGAGGTTTTGTAACAATGTTTTTTTACAGGGAAAGTTTTTACGCCCATGGGGCTATTAGCCCCACCCCCAACCCTTTTAGTCGCCTCTTACGACAAACAGGGATGTTTTAATGAAAAAAGTTGCCTCTTCTAATTTCATTGATAAAGCCAATTTTCTTAGCATTCCTATTAACAGCAGCTTAAACTGGAAAGCCTATATTTGTTCTATCTCAAAGAAACTGAATAGGGTAATATTTCAAATCGGAAAGCTAATTCAAATAACATCGTTAGAAACTACTCTTCAATTTTATTACAGTTGCTTTAACAGAATTATAGCATGGGTAATTGTTATGGGGCAACTCAGCTGATTCTGCACGTAATTTACTATTCAGAGAAGTGCTGTAGGTACTATGTCTTCAGTTGGACCTCTAACACAGTGATATTCAAACTAGGGGTCTAGACTCCATTTGGAGCCACGAAGAAGCCTGCTAGGGTCGCGAGACCTGAAAGAAAGTGACAAAGATGAGTTCTCAAATTCGCTGAAATTCCTCCCGTTTGAGATTTGAAAGTCCTCTTTAAGGAAGTTGAGTTGACCAACTTTTGGCTGAGAGTTCTAAACGAATTTTCAGAATTATCTGATGCCATTCACATCATCTTAAATGTGTGAACACAGATTCTCACAATTAATTTATTTAAAGTATAAATATAGAATTAGGTTAGAAGTAGAACCTCCACTCAAACTGAAATTAAGTTCCATAGAACCAAATGTAATAAAACTTATAAATAAAAAACAGGCTCATAAGTCACACTAAACTTTTTTATTATTTATTAAAAAAAAATACCCAACACCTAGTTATAAGACTATTACTAAATCCACTCGCTACTGCATTGTTGCTAGCCAGCACTGTCAAGCTGTCAAATTCGAGATTTGCAGGTTAAGATTTACGTCAGTCTGTGTCAAATAACAAATAAAACCTAACCTACTAACCTCGAATTTGACATAGGTTGACAATACACTTCAGTATTGCCAAATGTATAACAGTTGATCTCTTGGTACTTTCCAAATTGTCACTATGACTACGGGTTTTTTGGCTGATACTGATATTTCGGCCGATACCGAAATAATCGAGGCCGATATATTCTCATTGCTCTTCCCTACTGCTTTTTGACTATATGCATGAACGTGTGCGCCGGTGCTTGCTGGATTTGAGCGGGGTAATCCCCTAAATACAAACTCATGCTTAGGTTTGTTTATGCAGGTGTCTTCTTATCATTTTGTTTTAATAACGCAGTTTAACATAATAATTTTTACTCGTGACCTATTAGTATTGTTAACAATTTCTGACGATACAAGACCTTGAAATGGCATCGTCTGATCGAATGTTTTTGCTGATAGACCGAAAAAAAAAACAGACACCCAGATCGACAAAGAAATGAAATGCAAGAATAAATTATTGGAAAGAGTAACAACATACGAATTTTTGGGAAGTATAATAACTGAGGATGGGAAAATAGAGGCTGAGTTAACAAACAGAGCTAATAAATCAACAAGATTATATTACTCAATAAACAAAACAATACTAGGGCATAAAGATATTGACATAGAGGTGAAAAGAAAAATACACAATGTAATAACAATACCAACAATTACATACACCTGTGAAAACTGTACTCTACGAAAAAAAGACGAAAGTAAAGTAAATGCTATAGAAATGAAACACCTCAGAAAAATTGCTGGAAAAACTAAATGGAACAGGATAGGAAATGACATGATCAGAGAAATAACAGAACAAGAGCCAATAACGGAAAAAATTAAAAAGAAACAACTGAACTGGTACGCGCATATAGTAAGGATGGAACCGGACAGAATTACAAGATAAATAATGGAGATTGGAAAACCAAGGAAGAGGCAAAGGGGAAGACCAAGAAGAAAATGGATGGACTAAATCTGAGAAATAGGAATGGAAAGAGGAAAGACGGTAGAGGAAATGAAAATCCTAGCAAGAGACAGGAAAGAATGGAGGAAATGGATACAGGACAAGGAACCCACATCCAACGCCTGAAAGGGCATAAGGATTAGCGAAGAAGAAGAAGACCGATTTCTGTAGACTAGTGGTTACCACATCTGCTTAGCATTCGGGAGGTCGAAGATTCCGGTGACCGGCTGGTTTTTAGGTGGTTTTCCTGAGTCAACAGAATACCTTCTCTGAAGCGAATGTCGGGGCAGTACTACTTCACCTTTCCTGGCCTCTCTTCCATTCTCCACCCATCCTGAAATTCCCTTTATTGATTGGAGAGGGACGCAAGGTCCCTATATCAGCCCGCCCCCCAGTTGTGGGAATTGAAATGACCCTGAACCTTTACCTGTTTCCTTTTTTGCTGATGCAGTGCATTCCAGAAGCGAGGCGAAGCTGGAATATATTTCGCTGCATGGTGCAACACTTTTGATTGAGAGCCTAATATTTTTATAATAATATTTTACTAAAATTGAATTTTTAATATTAGATGTAGTTACATTTTATACTCCACATTGTTTGTTTACATTATATTGTTCATTCTTATAATAAATATTAAATATTGAAAGGAAATGTAGTTTTGTCGATATATCGGCAAAAAGGAAGGCCGATATGACCGATACCGATATATCCCTAATTCGACTGATATGCCGATACCTATTATCGGTATCGGTCGATCCCTAGTTCTTGCATGTAAACATTCTGTCTTGGATAAAACACCTTCTAAAAAGCTTATACAATAAATTACTATTGTTCAATCCTGGTAGTGAAACTTGTTATTTCTTACTTGGATAGAAAACGAGAAAGTGTTTGTTTTGCTCACTCATGTTGTTTGCTATGACAATGTAGGCGAAAGCAGTGAGGTAAAAACTTTTTGCCCACTCGTTTTCCCCATTCCCAAAGTATGTTAAATTCGAGATTTTGCAGCTTAAGATTTGCGTCAGTCTGTGTCAAATAACAAATATAACCTAACCTACCAACCTCGAATTTGACATAAACTGACAATACACGTCCGTACTGCCAAATGTATAACAAGAACAAATTTAATTTGGACCAAAATTATTTTTTTTGTACCGGGTGACCATAAATGATTGTGATTTTTTTTCTTAGGTTGGCACGGTTTATGTTGGTGGTACTGTAAGTCTATGTCAAATTCGAGGTTAGCAGGTTAGATTTTGTGTCAGTTTGTGTCAAAACTGAATTTGACATAGTCTTACAGTACCACCAACATGAACAGTGCCAACCTAAGAAAAAAAATCACAATCATTTATGGTACCCGGTATAAATCACGCAAATTATAAACTTTTAATATTTATTAAAAAATTCAGTTGCAGGATTGAACAAAACGCTATACAACACTCGTGAGAAACTAAATTACTCACTTGTTAGTCCTTCTACACTCGGCTTCACCTCGCGTATAAAATCGATAAACGCGTGGATGAAAATCTGAGTTTCTCCACTCGTCCAGTAATATACCATTGTTTCCTTTGAATTTAGTTTTAGTTTTTTATTGCTGTTTACTTTTATTACATGTAAATATTATACTGATGGGACCACAATTATATATAACAGCAATAAGATAACATGAATAAGAACATAACACGTATTGCTTGAGTAAGAAAGAGATAAACATAATAGCAAATATTCGAGTAGGCCTGACGCTTATTTTAATTATGACAGATGTCAACCAAGCATGCCTACTAAAATATTCTTTTCATATGGCCATCTCTTTCTTACTCAAGCATTCTATTTTGTTGTTCATGTTATCTCATTGCTGTTATATACAGGGTTTTCAAAATTAAGTCGGCACTATTGCTAACTTTGTTATTATTGGAGCTACAAAATCAGTTAAATAGGCAAACTAGTGGTATTTTTTTCACCAATTACGTTGGTGAAAATGGAATCAAAATCGAACAACGCGTTCGCGATATATATCAAAAAGTTAAATTTTTCAAATGGGACACTCAGTATACAATATTCACAATCGATAGGAAATTGAATTCTGAACAAAAAGTGTCCTATGTCCTTTTATCCTAATGTCAAAAATGACAAAGGTATTGATGATTTTTCAAATTCGTCAAGGTGGCTGTGTTAGTGGCAATTTTGCTTTATCATAAAATAGAAATTAAAAAGAATATCCATGAAGTGAAACAATATCGTTTATTTCAAATTATTCTATGAACTTATAAAAACAAAACTCAAATTAGATGCTCAAAAACATCACCCTCTTGCTCCAAGCATTCTTGAGCCCGCTTGTAAACGCTTCTAGTGGCCCTGGCAATGACATAACTCCAAAACGTGATGTTCGATTTTGATTCCGTTTTTACCATCGTAATTGGCGAAAAAAATACCACTAGTTTGCCTATTTAACTGACTTTGTAGATCCAATAATAATGAAGTTAGCAATATGGGGTCAATATCGGTCCCATGAAAAACACTTTAAATTTGCTTCAACGCTTTCTGACATTTCATCTCACAACTTTTTTAATAATGTTGGAAACATATCTTTTTGTAAACCACTTTTGCCCGATGTTAATTTATATCCGATAAAATTTTGAGCCATCGTTTCTTAAGAAAGGCAAATGGCGACACATCTAGAGGTTGCGCAATATGTGTACTGTTTGGCTGTAAACATATAAAACGTCACTAATACTGATCCAGCCAGCTTTGTAATATGTCATTTGGGTTGCATTCTTTACTCTATTTGTTTGTTGCAACGAGTATAGTAACATGTACAATAATAATAAAATTGCTAATACTTATAGTGAAGTAACTAAAGTTGGAGCAGAAGCTAGAGGATACCGTTATTTTATTTGCGGTTGACTTGGAGAGTATGTAAATGTATTATTATATTCAATTAACTAAAATAATCGTTATTTGCTAAATGTTTAAAATATATTCTGTTTCCTTGCATTTTCTACTATGTGGGTGATATTGGATGACTTTTTCATCAAATAGATGATGATGTTGAATCACTAAGCTGAGAAATTCATACCTACAACTTTTATACATATAATCAAATTTTATGTAACTCTCTTAGTATTAGAAATATCTTACACCTCCCACCCCCATCGTTTCCTGACCCTGTATATAATTTTAGATCTGCAAATACCATCTCTACTTCATTCTGACAACTTTTCCAATTATGCAAAGTATGAATTGGTGTTAAAAGATGACTAAATATTTCTAATTTATGTAGATATACACACTAAACATTTGTTTTGTTTTAGTGAAGAAAATGTGTATAAACTTTGTCAAGATGTGAAAACTCGATATTCAAACGAACTACAAAAATGCTACGTGGTTTTTATTTCCAATCCAAGTCGGACTGTACCTCTTTGGAGACAACGAGCAGGAAAAGACGAAGACAGGCTAGTTATTTGGGTAAGTTGTTATACGGAAAAGTGGGTTAATTGTCACATGGCCTTATCGCACGAATGTAGCATTGAATAAGGCAGAATAAAAATAATAATTGGTGGCCTCGTCAATCATTTTCGAACTGTTCTTAATTTTCAGAATTAATAGATGGCATGTGATTAAATGCTGTTTAATAATAAACGCTGTGTCTAGGTGCACTCCAGAGTGCACACAATTTTTAGTATTGAGTGCACTTCAAACCCTGATAGTCACTAACTTGGTGTGAACACATATATCGTTTTAACCTATTGTCAGTATAGAGTATCACAACAATAACGACTGCAAATAATCTAACAAACCTGACTTTTATCTGTTATGATATAAATCAGTGGGTAATTTGAGGTCTAATTCTAGATTTTTGCATTTGGGGTGCACTCAATACTAAAAATGACGTGCATTCTGGAGTGCACCTAGACACAGTGAATTATATATATTTGGCAATACATTCTTCATAAAATTGATGCCGCTCCTTGTAGCCTTTCTGACTTTGTTAGTGGGGTGGTTCGTCACTTCTCTCCACTGTCCTACTTTACAGGTCGTTGTGTTTCTTTGCTTCTTCTGCTACTTTTCTCCATATTTTCCTATCTTTCATTTTTTCTCTCCATTTATCGATTTTCATGGTTTTTATGTCGCTTATTACTTGGTCTTCCCATCTTATCTTTGGTCTTCTTTGTGCTCTCATTTCCTGTGGCTTCCATTTCATTATCTTCTTCGTAATTGCATTTTCGTCTTGTCTGTGTATATGGCCGTACGAACGTAATCTTCTAGCTTTAATTTCTTTTACTATGTTTTCTCCTTTTAGTCTTTCTTCTATCTCCTGATTTGTAAGTCTTATATATATTTCTTCATTTATCTTCTTTGGTCTATATATTTTTCGAATTATCTTCCTTTCGAATATCTTTAATTTATTCTCCTTAGCATAGAATTTCGGCTTAGACCGCGTCGTATTTGTATATGAACACCCAGCATTCTCTGGCTTAATGTGCCTTGCACCTTGTGAAGTCGAGCAAAAACCCGCGCGATGGCCATGCTCTTTGGTGGCTCGTGTTGTTTGAGTATCTTGAGAACGAAGATACTTAGGCAAATTTGGCCGTTTTGCTGTTTGTACATCCATATTCACTAACGTTTTGAAAGACCTTGCAGCTTGCATCATCAGAGTGAAAGTCGCGACTTCTATAGCTATATAGTCTATTTGATTTTGAATTCTTCCTCCTAGTGAAGTCCATGTTACCTTATGTATTAATTTATGGTTAAAGAGACCACCTCCTATTATTAAGATATACATATATTCATAATTCACAATTTTTGTTGATAGTGTATACTACCGGTTGTCCCCATTGTTTCTTCTTTTCCCGTTTTGTCTTCCAATTTTTGTATTCGTGTAATTCTTTGTGTGCCTCTTCTCTCTCGTTTGTCAGTGCATATACTGAAATGGTCTTTAGCCTGTTACACAACTCTGCTTGCAGAATCAATAATTTAAAGCAAGTCAATAAAGAACAGAGCTGGGGTAAGCAGGCAACTGCAAGAAGTCACATCGGTCAAGCATAGCCGATATTAAATGAAACTACTTCAGAGTAAATGGCATAAGGCAGAGCTCAAAATCGTAAATTAGGATCACAGTTTTATCAATTAACATAAACTAAGAGGTTGGTACAATGTAAAGCCAATAAATAATTCAACAAATCTATCACCAAAGGGATTTATTACATGCAGGTTAATTAAATTTACATGTCAGTATAATTAAATAAGTACAGTTTTATGAACTTTTTAAATAAAGGTAAGAAGGAGAGAATGTTCAATACAGTGCAAAAAGAGCACAATGATAGATCGAATAAGGCTATAAGAAAATGGAGCAGTAATATTTGAAGATTGGTGAAAATGAGACAGGTTTTATAAAACTGCAAGAATATCACACTACAGGAAATGGACAAGATTTGTGTTTATAAAAATAAGTCAGTGTAACGACATAAGTGAACAGACAATTAAAATAAAAACTTTGTGAGTGGCGCTAGAACTTAGATAAATTGCAAACATGAACAAACAATAATTTAGAAATAATAATATGTACAGTTTTATTAATTAAGTTGTAAATTTAGATTATAAGTAATTGCATTGTATTCAGTTAACATTCTTTTTTATGTAGCCAGATAGGCAATTGTTGTTAACGAAGGGGAGAAATAATTGATAATAAATTATTTGATACCCAGTGAATTTGTGTCTCCATTTAAATTAAGATTTGACCCACTTACAATTAGAATAAATAAAAATTAATTACACTACTGTGTTAAGAAAATTGTGGAGTACCAGTGAACGTGTGGGCAACGTTTTGCCAGATAAAAAATTATTGCACCACCAGCCAGCTTCTGAACGTGTACGGTGACCAGCTCAATTTTCCGAAGGGCGACTACGAACAAACCAGCAGTCAAAATCCAGAGCTGATGACTGCGAGACATCGTGGGGAGCTGTAGCAACAAGGCCAGCATCAACGACTTTGCAAGCAGCGGTTCCTAAAGAAGATCCGGCTTGGGGCTTCGTTCCGGAGAAACGCTTGACCACCTAGAAATTTTAAGGTATTGTAAAAACTACATTGACAGCTTGAGGAGCCGGAAATTCACGTACCAGCGAGACGTTACCATTTCGAGTAAGCAACAGGCATATCCTAGTCTCCAGACAAATTATTTACTAAATAAATAACCAAATTAGAATTGTGAGGTTAGTGGAGCGGATAACATCTGAATTCACCCAAGCCGCGTCCTTTTACGTCATGAAACAAAGAACACTGGAAACAAAAGAGAGATTAGCCCGCGAAATTACCATAAATTGAATAAATACCTGATAATTTATTCATAGATTTACGTTTGAATTCACTGTAATTACACAATTACACATCTATTTGTTGATGGATTCAATTTGACAGCGCAGTAAGAGTTTGCGCGTTGCTACTTCTAAATTTCACAGCCCAGTGGCGTAACACGGGGATTTTTAATTATGAACATATGGGGGAACCTAACTTTGCAGATTTTGAGTTTCATGCCTACCAAAAAATAGAGCTAGCCATAACTTATTAACTTGCAGATGTGCGCAATACATAAAGGGCAAAACACTGATTCAATGAACCCATTGATATGGTTTATTATTTATTTTAATCAGTAAGAATTTGATTTTAAAATAAAAATATGTGTAGGGTGTGTAATTATTTATTAAATTTAAATCATAATTAATATAATAAGTTAACATAATAATCCTTTACAATACATTTACTATAATTATATTGTAAAAACATGCTTTACGCTGTTTAGAAAATAATAATAATAATAATAATAATAATAAATCGCCTTTATTGATAATGATAAAAACAACACATATTATTTTGTTTGCGCGAGGCGAGATTCAGCACAGCTACCAAATATAGCTGGGCCGTTCTTCCACCTAACCCCGCAAAAGAAAAAAAAAAAAAACTTAAACCTAAGCCCTATGTACCGCACATGAGACCATATGTAAAAAAAAAACGTAGATTTCAATTAAAATAAAACATTCTAAGTTGAGGGAAAAAATATACACACAACATTAGATACTACGAGATAGCACGCAACGTACAATTTAAAAGTAATTTCTTAAGCTGGCACCGAAAGTTTTAATATCCAGGGGCAAAGCATTGTAAATTTTTGCAATCGAATAAGAGAAGCACCGTTTAGCTTGCTCACTCGACAACAATGGTATACTCAATCTACCCCTGAACCTTAAATTTAAGTTATGTACATCAGTACGATATGTAATTGTATTGTAGAGATAAGGTGGACATTCTGAGATTATAATTTTGTGACAGAGACAAGCGGAGTGCAAAAAACGCCTGCTACTCATATCAAGCCAACTCACTTCCTTTAGTTTATGTGATATTCTTTCGTACTTTCTTATCCCAAATATTAGCCGTAAACAAGAATTTTGCAGCTTTTGAATTCTGGATTTATCTTGATAATCTAAGCATGGACCATAAACTGTATCACAGAAATCGAATTTAGACAAAACTAGGCTATTGCACAGCATAACTTTAATTTGTTTATTTAGAACATGTCGGTTTTGAAAAATAAGCCGAAGGTTACAGTATGCACTCTGCAAGCACCTAGACACATGCTGTTTAAAACGCAGGCCGCTGTCAAGGGTTAAACCCAGATTTTTAGCAGAATCAACTAATGGGAGAGTTTTATTTTGTATCCTAATATTTACTAAATTTGAAAGTTTTTGTCTGTCATTTTTTTTGCCAAATATTAAAACAGCTGATTTATTTGGATTTAATTGTAAGGCATGTTGCTCAGAAATGTTTGCCAGGTTCTCAAGATCTAAATTTATAGCTTCACACGACTCTACAATTTCGTCGGGTTTGAAAGATTTATAAATTTGCGAGTCGTCTGCATAAAAGTGGGATGTACTCGATTGCAAAACTGATGGGAATAACGAAGTATAAATTGTGAAAAAAAGTGGTCCCAGAATAGACCCCTGCGGTACTCCAGAAGAAATTTTACAAAATTTGGATTGCTTATCATTAAGACTAACAGCCTGACAGCGGTCTGAGAGATAAGCTGCTAACAAAGTAATAGCCTGTTTACTTAAGCCAATATAATGAAAAATTGAAAGTAATACATCATGGTTGATAGTGTCAAAAGCCTTAGAATAATCAAGCAGAACAAGCACCGTTAGCTTACCTTCATCAGTAGCTAGAATTATATCGTTAGTAATTTTTAGTAATGCCGTACTGCAACTGTATCCTTTCCGAAAACCTGACTGTACATCAGGCAATACCTTAAACCGCTCAATATGTTGTCGTAGTTGTCGCTCCATTATTTTTTCTACAACTTTTGACAAAACGGGAAGAATACTTATTGGCCTTAATTCTTTAAATTCAGTTGGTGATGTGACTTTGGGTAAAGGTTTGACAAGAGCTTGTTTCCAACACTTGGGAAATACGGAATTAGTTAGACAATAATTCATTAAATGGGTAATTATTGGAAGCAAAAACGGAATACAAAATTTAATAATGGAAATACTCAAACCATCCACTCCAATAGCTTTAGTCTTGATTGATGAAATTATTTTCAACACCTCAATTTCGTCCGTAGGCATAAAGTTGAAGACATCTGAGGTATGTGCTTTTGTTTTATTTAAATAAAAATCTATTACCTGACCATCAATGTTTACCTTAGGTATGCTATTAATAAAAAAATTATTTAGTTGGCCGCAGTCGGATAGATGAGGAAATTCGCGTTTATGCTGTTTATTAGAAATATTCAGATTTTTAAAGTCACTCCAGAGTGAAGCAGAATCAGCTCTAAATTTGCAATTATAATATGCTTTCTTTTCCCGTTTTATTGCGCTATTCGTATGATTTCTAAGTTGTTTGTAATATTTCCAGTGTTCCGGGTTCTTACTTTTCTTGAATCGACTGAGAGCCTTATCACGTGTACTTATCATATTTTTAATATTATTTGTTAACCAAGGAGCGTGAGGTTTGGTAACTCTGGAAGAAATAATTGGTGCATGGATATTAAGAAGCGTATTTAGGCTGTCAACAAAAAACTTAACTTTACCATCTATATTATTAATGCTATAAACGTTATTCCACGGTATTGAGCGTAAATCGGCATCGAATTGAGAATAATCGAAATTTTTAAAATCTCTATATGTTCGTATAACTGATACAGGAACTATATGAAGCACATTTATTGAACAATATATTAAGTGGTGATCAGATGTTTCGTGCATACTTAAGACGCCAATGTTGGAAACAAGCTTCCTGTTTGAAACGATTATTAAGTCAATTAGAGAAAACGATGATTGTGTAATACGGGTAGGTTCGCTAATTACCTGTTTTAAACCAAGGCTCTTGAGAAAATCAACCATATGCAAAGTAGAACAGCTTTCCGTATCTGCCATGTCGATATTGACGTCACCAAAGAAAAATATGGTATAGTTGAAGGTGAAGTGGCAAGGTCGTGCTAAAACTCCTAGGTTTTTAATAGTTTTCGGTGGCAAAACAACAGAATATCAAAGTGAGAACAGGTGCAAAGAATCATAGGAAATATTAAGGACATGCACAATTGAGGGGAAGCCCGACACTAGATAAGTACTAATAATAAACACGTAAATTAGAAACAATTACGGTTAGGTTAGAATAAGAGATAAGAAAGTGCAACGTTTGATAAGAATCGAATTTTAGGAATTCCAAAGTGACATCTATCTTACAATAGCGAAGCGAAGCCAGCGCCCGCCTGGGCTCTTGGACGAAATAAGTAAGCTAAGAGCAGATAACTAGACGGGCGACGCCAAGCCCGCTAGTAGATAGACAACACACAATACACGTGCAAACACAACGGGTTGCAGCATATAGGGAAGAATTACAGCAAACGGAAAAGCATAACCAAATACACTACCGTTTAGTGTATTTGGAATAACGAACAATCAGACACAATTCACTGATTGAACACTACCAGAAGCACAGAAGAGAGAGGTAAAAACATGGAGGAAATATTAGGTAAAATTAACAATAAGCTTGAAGAAATGGATGAAAGGAATAAGCGCATTGAAACAAAAATAGATGCCCTACAAACAGAAATTCAAAACGTGAAAACTGAGAACCAAAAACTCAAAGAAATGAATGGAAAACTCAACATGCAAATCGAGGAACAAAACATAAGAATGGAAACACTGGAGAAGGAATTGCGTAAAAACAAAATAATTATACAAGGAATAAAGGAACATGACAACGAACAGGAACCCACACTGATGGAGAAAATAAGAAATGTGATAAGCAAAATGGAATTAACATTAAACATGGAAACGGAACTCCGCGAGGTAAAAAGAATAGGCAGGAAATCGCAAGGACCAGGGAAAAATAGACCGGTGATGATAGAATTTAACTCTTGGAACAAGAAAATAGAAGTCCTTAAGGCAGCCAATAAATTAAGAGGGACAGAGATATGGATTTCCGAAGATTACACAAAACAGGTACGAGAACAAAGAAAAATATTACTAGCATATATGAAAGAAGCGAGAGCAAAGAACTACAGAGCAAATCTTAGCGGTAATAAGCTAATAGTAAATGGAAAATACTACACACTCGAACAATTACAACAAGAAAATGAAGCTTCAGGAAATGAGAATGAAGAGGCGAAGAACAAGAAACGCTCAGCAGCAGACAGATCACCGGACGAACAAACCAACCCAAAGGAAAACAGTAACAAAAGAAAGGCACAAGAGACAGAAAAAATGAACCAATCCGGAAGCAAGACTGTATGGACAGAAAGCCTGCTGGCGGGGTTTCCAACGAGAGTGCAAACGACGAACAACGAAACCAAACCAAAAAGTTAACAACCCAAATAGAATCCGGTGAAAATAAAAACATGTTGACAACGGCGAGGAAATGGAAAAAGAACAAAAGGACAAGAAAGAATCGAAATAAGGCAAGATTAGGGACATGGAACATCAAAACATTGTTAGAAACAGGAAAGATGGAAGAAGTAAACAGGGAAAGGCAAAGATACAAAATAGGCATACTAGCATTGCAAGAATTGAGATGGAAAGACGAAGGACGAATAGACAAAGACGATTATTCAATACTATATGCAGGAGAGGAAAAGCAAGGAAGTAAGGGAACTGCATTCATGATAGACCAAAAGATCAGAAATCAAATACTGGAATTCAAGAGAATAAATGGTAGAATCTCATATCTTAGAGTTAAAAACCAGATAGCAAATATATCCATAATAAATGCATACGCACCAACCGAAGTAGCAACAGCTGAAGAAAAGGACATATTCTATGAAGCACTAGAAGAAACATGCGAGAAAACCCCAGGACATGACACGTTAATTGTGCTAGGAGATCTAAATGCTATGATAGGAAAAGAAGAATACATAAAAAATGTAGCCGGCAAAGAAACAATGCATGAAATAACTAACGACAATGGGACAAGGTTATGCAACCTAGCAGAAGGAACAAATATGTTCATAGTAAGCACAAAATACAGACATAAGAAAGAACACAAAATCACATGGATGAAACCTGGACAAACCGGAGGAAACCAAATAGACCACATCCTTATTAAAAAGAAAAGAGAAAAAATAATAAAAGACGTTAGATCATACAGAGGAACCAGTGTAAACACGGACCACCACCTAGTAATAGCAGAAGCAAATCTAAGAATGGTAGGGGAGAATAAAACTAGAAGAAGAAATAAAAAATGGAACGTAGAAAGCCTAAGTAACGAAGAAAAGAAAAGAAAGTTCCAAGAAGAAGTCAGTACACACCTAGGTAGGAGAAACAAAGAAGAAAAAATAGAAGAAGAATGGAAAAACATAAAAGACGCAATAATCGAGGCATCAGGAAAAACCATAAAGAGAAAGCAAATAGAGAAGAAAAACAATTGGTTCGACGATGAATGCGATGAAATGATAAAGAAAAAGCGAGAAGCAAGATTAAAATGGATAGGATCAAGCAAAGAAGAAGATTATGAAAGGTTCAGACAAATACGAAAAGAGGGACTCAAATTGATAAGAAATAAAAAACTGAAATGGATAGAAGCAAGAATGGATGAACTAGAAAAAGACAATAAAAATAATACAAAATTATATAGACAAATAAGACAACAAACAAGAAAGAACCCGATAGTAAAAATAAACAAAAAGGAATGGCAAGAGTACCTAGAGCAAAGGGAAACGACAGAAGAAGACAATAGCGAAGATGAAGAACCAAAGAACACACAAGAGCAAGTAGTGGAAAAACCAACACAAGAAGAAGTAAACAATATCATAAAAAACCTAAAAAACAGAAAGTCACCAGGGTCAGATACCATACACAATGAAATGTTAAGAGAAGGGGGAAACGAACTAAAAACAAGAATATATGAGCTAATATCAACAATATGGGAAAAAGAAATAATGCCTGAAGAATGGCGATTAGGAATGATAGTGCCTATACCAAAAAAAGGGGATTTAACAAAGTGCGAAAACTACAGAAGAATAACGTTACTAAATATAATGTACAAAGTATTATCGACAATAATATTAAAAAGACTGAATAAGTACACAAAAAGAGAAATAGGAGAATAACCAGAATGGATTCACACAAGGAAAATCGACGGTTGACGCAATACACACACTAAACCAAGTGATAGAAAAATGTTACGAAAGAAAGATTGAGCTATACATAGTATATATAGATTATAAACAAGCATTTGACAGTCTAGAAAGGAAAACCATAATGGAAGACATATCAAAATTACGAATACCAACAAAAATTAAAAGACTAAACAAAATGACACTAACTAAATCGCAAGCGGCCGTAATAACACAAGAAGGACTAACCAACCCAGTGAGTCAAACAAAAGGAGTTAGGCAAGGAGATGGGCTTTCTGCAGCCCTCTTTAATATTTCTTTAGAAGGGGTAATAAGAAACTGCAACATATCTGGATCCATAATACAGAAACCACTACAAATAATAGCATACGCTGACGACATCGCTGTAGTAACAAGAGACAAGAAAAGCTTGGAGAAGATAATGAAGAAAATGGACGAGGAGGCACAAAAAAGAGGACTAGAAATAAACCAAAATAAAACCAAATACATGAAAATTAATAAAGACCAGAAATCAGATAACAAAACAGAAATAGTAATAGGAAAATATAGATTCGAGCAAGTTCAAACTTTTAAATACCTTGGAACAGTGATAAGTAATAAAAACGAGAGAAGCATAGAAATATCACAAAGAATAAGAGCAGGACATGGCACATACTACAAATTCAAGGAAATCATGAGAAGCAAACAGATAAGTAAAGAAACAAAAATGAGAGTGTACAAAGTAGCAATAAGACCAGCAGTACTATATGCAAGCGAAACCATGTGTATTACAAATAAAGACGCAGAGAAATTAAAGATATTCGAAAGGAAGATAATTCGAAAAATATATGGACCAAAGAAGATAAATGAAGAAATATATATAAGACTGACAAATCAGGAGATAGAAGAAAGACTAAAAGGAGAAAACATAGTAAAAGAAATTAAAGCCAGAAGATTACGTTGGTACGGCCATATACACAGACAAGACGAAAATGCAATTACGAAGAAGATAATGAAATGGAAGCCACAAGAAACGAGAGCACAAGGAAGGCCAAAGATAAGATGGGAAGACCAAGTAATAAGCGACATAAAAACCATGAAAATCGATAAATGGAGAGAAAAAATAAAAGATAGGAAAATATGGAGAAAAGTAGCAGAAGAAGCAAAGAAACACAACGACCTGTAAAGTAGGACAGTGGAGAGGAGTGACGAACCACCCCACTAAAAAAGTCAGAAGGGCTCCAAGGAGCGGCATCAATTCTAGGAAGAATGTATTGCCAAATATAAATAAATAAATGCGTTTTCATATGTTTAATTAATTGACTTTTATATGCTGCTTTATACCCACAAATAGAACATGAATAGGATTTTTCTGCTGTATGCGTCTTCATATGGTTCACTAAATCACCTAGAAAATAAATAAAATTTTTCACTTGTACTGGTCTCCAAACGGTTAACTAACTTACATTTCTCTGCAGTTTTACCTTCATAAATGGAATTTGTATCAAATTGTTCCGTTTGAGTTATCGTACATTCCAAGAAATTACTCTTGTCTTTTGCTTCATATTCACGGAGTGCGCAACCTGATTGTTCTTCTAGGAAGTTTTCATTTCTTGCACACATATCAAACAATTCATCTTTTAAATCAACTTCCTCTTGTTTAATATCCAATTCGTGATAAGTGGTGTTGTCGATAGTATCTTGAACGATCTGTTGCTGAACATGTAAGTTTGCCACTGCTTTATTTTCATTTTTTGTCAGTGGTTCATGTAACATGCTGGTTACTGCATTAGGCAAACTATATTCAACTGATTCATGTTCCACGTCCATTATTGTAAACAATCCGAGTATAATACATGCAATATCTGAAAATACAATGTACAACGAAGTTCGGTTAGGTGAACTTGGTTATGCTTATTTAAAAAATATTCCTATTCTGAGTCTTACTTACATGGAGTAACATGAAATTGTACGAAGTAACTCGTTTAGAGGATGGGTTAGCAACAAAGGCAACATTGAATTACTGCACAAACACAATCACCGGCCATTACAGTTCCAGAACACGGATTAATAAAATTGAATATAAAAGAACTACTATGATATACAGTGTGTCCCGCAACATGATTGCCGTAACGTGCCACGATGTCCTTCGGACACATTATCTATATATTTAAAACGTGAAGCGTTTTCTTTCGACATCTATTTTGAGACTTCCACCGGACCGATTTCGATAATTCTTTTTTTAAATGAAAGCCGTCACCGTGTAGATGTGCACAAAAGTCCTAAATTGCAAATAACTGCATAATATTTAGAGAAAAACCAAAAATATATTCGCACGCAAGTGACGTAGCTACAGCGCGATAGCAGTGGAACAACGCCTGCTATATTATGAGAAACGTCAAAGTACATGTACAGTGACAGCGAATTTTTAACAAAATTTCAATCTTTCCTTTCGAAAAGTAGCGTGTATGAGTGAATCTTGACTGTAGGTACATCAGTTTATTATTAATCGAATGGACCTACACATCGCCCATTCTCATGCAAATTGGAAATGGAGAAAATTACACGATTACAGGTGAAAAGGATACAATAATTAAAATACCATCTCAACTAATTGCTAAAGAGGACATCATTACAGAAATATTTGGTAATAGTTTCTCAACTCTTGAGAACATATTTAGTATCTCAAAATTCTCAATTTTAGCGCAAAAAAACGAACATTGCGATGAAATTAACCCTAAAAATTATATATGTCAAAAACAAATATTTGAGTGTGATTACAATTGCAGATAGTGACGACATTTTACAATTTCCTACGGAATTTCTAGATTCTTTAATTTCAGTGGAATACCTCCACATTGCTTAACACTAAAAATAGCGGCAATTGTTATTCTCTTGAAAAAATTAAATGTGTAATGGTTTAATAAATGGGACAAGATTAGTGGTACGCAATTTATACGGGAACTGTTTAGATTTGGAAGTATTAAATCGGCAAGATACAGGCAGAAGAGTATTACTACCGCGTATAGATTAAACACCTTCTGATATTACATTATCTTTTTGCTTTCGGAGAAGACAGTTTCCTTTACGCCTAGAATTTGCGATGACAATTAATAAATAGCAAGGACAAAGTAGGAATGTATTTGGCACAACCAGTATTTAGCCATGGTCAATTATACCGTATGATCGAAAACTTTTAACCTCTAGAGGGCTGTGGATTTTAAAAAAAATAAATTTATGTTGGCAGTGATGAGTAAAGCTAGGTACTTAATAATATAACTTATACAATTTATTTTAACAGATAAACTTAAGTTTTACAGGATGTTTAATGCCGAGCACTAGGTGGTGCTGTGCATGGAAAATGCAGCAAATCATTTTGAACAGCTGTAGTTGTTTTTGTTACTAACATTTTGATGTATTCAAGAAGAATGTTTGTATTCGTTGAAATAACAAACCTGCTATAACCTTAAACTGACAGATATAAAATGCCATTGTGACTTTTACTACCACGACTGCCAACAAATTTTTTTGACAAAATAATTCTACAGCCCTCTATAGGTTAAAAGTTTTCGATCATACTGTATGTAGCAATGTCACGGGTGCGTTGTTTTAAAAACTTAAAAATCAAAATTTTACCTAATGGATTGTGCCACACGTTAAACATTGTCTACAAAGAAATTTTATAAGTTGCAAAATATTTTGCAATGGGTGGTTTTGTATTTACTGTGATTTTACTAGCTCGACGATGATATTTAAATGGCAGTTGCTCTGAAGATAAATATAAGTACGTATTATAACAGTGGTTTTTCAAAATACAGTATCAGTACAATAAGGACATATTGCCTGCAATTTACATAAAGGTTCATCTGAGAGGATATTCCAAGGCCGAATAGTTTTCCAAACTTCTGTCGAAACTCGGCAACGAAAACCTATGTCAAGCCGTGACAGATATCGCCAACCTCACTAACATAATATATTCCGACATCAAGAACATAACAGCCAAACCTGTGTCCTGGCTTCGAAAAAGGGCGATTATCACTCTGAAGAATTATAAGGCACTAGAAATCAACAACACACACCTCGGAGCCTTTCATTCGGAGGAGAAGATCTATCAGTCGATTAACACTGTGATGGACGCAGAGGACACAGTGCACTACCACGTTGAGTTTCTCATCACTTTCGACTCTCCCGGACCTCTTCCAAATCGCCTACCTTTGAAAGTTAGAGCACCCATTATACTACTGAGAAACGTGAAGACTCCCAAACTCGACTGCAGGTGAAAGCTCCGCATCGAAAAGTCACTGAGGTCACAATTTTCATAAGTTTTGGAGAAAAGGAGACAGTCTTCATTCCTCGAACAACCCTTATCCTTTCAGACTATTCTTTTTAATTTAAGAGACTGCAATTTACCGTCGAAACCTGCTTCACCATGTGGATCAACAAGATGCAGGGGCAATCGGCTGAATCAGGTTGGGGTCAACTTGAGGGAAGACTATACAATATCGTCTACAAAGAAGTTTTTTTTTTACTATTTATTCGACGGGAGTGAATTTTACTTCACAGATCGTTACATAATAGAATGTAGGAAAGGTAAAAAGTTGTAATTTGTCATATTAATTCTTTTTACAAATAGGGTCAAATCATTTTTAGGGCTTTTCGAAATTCTTTCCTCTTAAGGAGCTGACTGGTGTAGACCAGTTTTTAAAGATCTATAACACGGAAATTACTATAGGTGGGAACTGAAATTCGACATATTAGTTCGTTTTACAAATCAGATCAAGTAAATTTGCAGAATTCCCCGAAAGGGGTTAAATGGGACAAATCTATTTTTATAAATATTGCCACAAGGAAACTACTACAGGCAGTAAGTTGAAATTCGGCATTTTAGAACGTTTTACTGATCGGAAATCATTTTTAGGGTTTTTTGAAATACATTTTCTCAAAGTGGTTAAATAGGCCAGAAGTGTTTTTCTAAAAATAGCCACAAAAAATCTACTACAGGCCGGAAATTGAAATTCGGCATACTAGATCGTTTTACAAATTAGGTCAAATCAATTTCAGGCGTTTTCAAAAATAAGTCCGGAAAGGGTTAAATGAGGTAGATGTGTTTTTCTAAAGATCGCCATAATACGGTAACTGCTGCAGGTAGAAAGTTGATTCGGCACAGTAGTTCGTTTTACACATCGAATCAAGTCATTTTCAAGATCTTTCGAAATGTATCCTTTCAAAGGGATTAAATGAGGTAGATGTGTTTTTCTAAAGATCGTCACGAGACAGATACAGGTAGGAAGCTGAAATTCGGCATATTAGTTCGTTTTACAATTCATGTCAAACCATTTTCAGGGTTTTGCAGAATGTATCTCCTCAAAAGAGTTGAATGAGATAGAACTGTTTTTTAAAGATTGTCTTAACGAGCGAACTACTGCAGACAGGAAGTTGACATTTGGCATATTAGATCGCCAAATCATTTTCAGGGAATTTTGAAATTCACCACCAAAGGGTGTTACGGTGTAAATAGTCTCTTAGCGGTTGGTACTGTGTGAACAAACCTTTAGTGCCGATATTCGGTTCGCGCGCATCGAAATTCGTTAGGTTGGCGATTATTTTTTTTGGTGGTGCTCGGATTTTGCAAACTCATTGCGCTTCGGCCTTCGTCTCATTTTTACAGCAAAGCTAGCAGTTTGCACGGTTTTTCGCATTCCATAATCCGATGAAGGAGTTAGTCTGCTTTTGATTCTTTGTGTGCCCCACGCCGTTTGGCGGAGTTTTGGTGTAGAAGCGAATATTTGGACATTTAAGCCCGCGCCAATTGGCGGAGTTAGTTGCTAACAAGCTTCTGCAAAAAAAATCGTACACATGGCCTATATTCGTGGGGCGCGTTATTTTGAAGTTTTATCCGCTTTCGCGTGAAGGGCATGTGGCTTATTTAAACGATTTTCTAGCCGTTCCTACCCTACCAGCGACCCTCAAAATTCTCAATTTTAGCCCTAAAAAACGAATATTGCCTGAATATGAAAAACAATATTGAGTGTGAATACAATTATGTCACTTAATGACAACATTTTATAATTTTCTATGAAACTTCTAGATTCTTTAAATTGCAGTGGAATATATCCACATTGCTTAACACCCTAAATAGAATCAATAGATATTACCTTGAACATTTTAAATGTGCTTACTGGCTTAATAGTTGAGATAAGATGAATGGTAGGCAATTTATTTAAGAACTGCTTAGATTTGGTATTAAATGGACAAGCCACAGGCCAGGCAGAAGAGTATTATTACCGCGTATAGATTAACACATTCTAATATTGCACTACCTTTTTGCTTTCGGAAAAGAAATTTTTCTCTGCATTTGTCATTTTCCATGACAATTCATAAATCATAAGAACAAACTGTATTTAGAAATGGTGAAGTATGTGTAGCTATATCACGTGTGAGTAGTTTTAAAAACTTAAACATTTAAATGTTATCTAATGGATCCTGCTACACGTTACAAATAAGTTTTGTAACTTGCAAAATATTTTGCAACGGGTCCACTAATTTTACATAAAACATTAATACAAACACATATATTCGGGACACGTATTTTTTCCCAATGTAAACTCAAAGTCTAAAATAATATCTTCGTAACCTCCTTCGTCTTCCTCTTCTTCTTTTTATTTTAGGCTTTCAGCCTGTTCTTTCCAACCATTTAATTTTCTTGGAAGGTGGATGTTCACGTTTCTACCCATCTTTTAGGTGGTCCTCCTACTGGCCTGCGTGGTCTGGGTGTTCCATCTCGTGCAATGCTTACTATTCTTTCTGGGGTCATCCTGGATACGTGCTGACTCCATTCTCGCTTTCGCTGCCTCGACCATCTTACAATATCTGGAACATCACAGTGTTGTCTGATATCGTTGTTTCTTGTTCTGTCTGCCAGCCGATTTCCTGTTATTTTGCGGAGTACTTGCATTTCGGTTGTTCTTAACAGTGCTTTAGTTGTCTTAGTTTCCGCTCTGGCTTCCACGGCGTTAGTCATGATGGGTTGGACGCACGTTTTATATATTCTAACCTTTGCCTCCCGCTTCAGGTATTTGTTATTCCATATTGTTTCATTTAAATAGTCTACGACACTTTTGGCGTTTTCTGTTTGTGTACTTGTTTCTTCTACTCTGTTTTCGTGGGCTGTTATGTCTGTTCCTAACTATTTAAATTTCATTACTTGCTCTATCTCTTTATCGTTAACTGCAAGTTTGCATGGGATAGGTTGTTTAGATACTACTAATGATTGCGTCTTTTCCACGGTATTTCCATGTTATACTGTAGGTATGCCACGTTAAATGAGTGGAGTAATCTTTGGAGTTTATCCTCATCTTCCGCTATTAAAACGGCGTCGTCAGCATAAGACACTATTTTTCATTCCCCTTTATTTGTAATGTTTTCTCGACCTGCTGTTTTGATTTTTCGTATTATTCTATCCTAGTCCAGGAAGTTTAGCATTTCACTTCGGAAAAATTTCAGCTCCCCAAACAATCTCTGAAAAGTCCCAAACATTCCGTTGTATGCATAACTTTTGACAGCTGAAAAACGCCCCAAAAAAGTACATTTTTTCGGTTTTTTTGGCAAGATCTTCTTTCCCATCGATCTTACGGCTATTAAGTGTAATTATAAAAAATAAATAACGGAAAATTCTCTACAAAAAAGGTGAGATAAAGTTTATCGATAACACTATGGGCCGCTTCCAGAAAGCAATGTTAAGTCTGGTGTTAGCTAACGCGACGTCAAAGTGAACAAAAACGAATCAAATCTCAAATGCTTATTAAAACTAATACATTAGTAAACAAAATTTGATGCGATTTTGTTCACTTTGACGCGATGTTAGCTAACACCAGACTTAACATTGCTTTCTGCAACCGGCCCTAATAGTTTTTAAGTAATCGGGCATTGAAACTCCAGCAAAAATTGTGTATGGATATTTTAGTGCATGTAATGATCAAAATATAGTTTTCTGTGCGTTATCTTCTAATTTTTACATTTTTTACGCAACTTTCTCTAGTAGGTTCGCTCAGGTCTCCATGCCGTCGTAGTTGCAACTGCATTTTGTTTAGTTCGGTTTACATCAATTTCAAAACATAACCCATGGTAGCGAGTGAGATATCTTCCTTAAATAATTTAAACTTTAGTCGCTCTCTCTTGTCAGCGGCTTGCCTCGCAATTGCCACGCGGGGCAAACTGCGATTGGATTGGCTACAACTTTTGGCGCGATAATGCGCGTCTAGCGCGAAACTCGGCTTGGCGTCTGTTTTGGGATTGGTTAGTCCCCGGCCGTCTTCATAAGCGCGTCTGCGAGCGTTGGCTCTCGGTAGCCGCCGTGCCTTCGGGCACGGCGTCTTGTGTTTGTGCTGTTACAGCTTGGTCCCGCTTGTTGTGTTTGACGCGAAAAGGCGAGTTTTGGCTTTGTGTTGTTTGACGGACTTCTCGAAGGACCGCTAAAGCAAGAGGTGGTGTGGTTTTCTTGTTGAGTGAGCATGTGGTGCCCTGGGTTGTTCGAATGACCGCCAGTTTCGCATAATTTCATTGGACCGTGAAGAGGCCTCGCTTCTCTCCCGTAGCTGGGGATCCATATTGCAGAGCTGGACAAGCCTTCGGTCTCGTCCGTTTCGATTGTCCCGAGGGGGACTTAATTCAGACCTTGCCACGTTGTTGAATTACCCTCCGGAGGCGCTCGACTCCCACACCTCCGCAGTACGTTCGTGGCATTTGGAGAGCCTGCTAGCCGCCGTGACTCCATCGCTCGGCTGACCCATTCGGTAGCGTGTGCAATTACTATTAATAATCATGCCCACTTTCAGGTTACTGTGTAAAGGTAAATGTACGGCAAAGCCTGAGTGTTTAAGCGTTACAGGTAAGTTGGCGACGCTTGCTGCTGCAGTGTCATGAGACTGTGCACTTCTATGTTCCATTTCCGTTGAGCTTTGGATTTCGTCAGAGTGATAAGTTAAAAGGTAGGTTCATTTGATTTTCCGGTTTTAATCTGGGTCTATCTTTGCATTTTCGTTTACTTCGCTAAACCGGGTGGCGCCCTATTTAATTTTATCAATGTTTACTGCCTCTTTGGCCGTTGCCCGGAGGTAACTCGTATAGAACCTTCCCTCGCTCCACTGATGTTTAGTCGGCATATCTTGTTACGGGCTGAGCAGCGGCCCTAGGTGAGTCTTCGTCCTGATTATGTAAAATATCGTCCGCGCTGGCCGTTGAGATTTTACGTAATTTTTGCATGTGCCGACACGGTGTCGTAAAAGTAGTTTTAGACCGTAACAAAGTCGCAGCTGCTATTTGCACCGCCACACAGAACGTACCACGCATCGGCGCCCAACCACAAAACTTAATCTGATGTTTTACGCCTTTTTCCGTGGAAATGACTAGTTCTATCGATAAACTTTATAATACCTTTTTTGTAGAGAATTTTCAGTCTGTATTTGAATTTCTTCTGTCAAGTTGTTGTTTAACCTTATGCGTGTTGAGGTACCAGTATTTAGTTGTACTATGGCTCTGATTATCTCATGAGGTACGTGATGTTCTCTAAGTATTTCTATTATGTCAAGTAGTCTCACTTTCTCGAATGTTTTTTTGAGTTCGACAAAGCACAAAAAGACTGGTTTCTCAAATTTAATTGCTTTTTTAACAATTTGTCGTAACGTCAAGATGGCGTCTACAGTAGATCGGTTTTTTGCAAAATCTTTGTTGTTCGTCGTTCATGTCGATATAGTTGTTTAAGCAAGTTTTCAAGATACCAGTAAATAGTTTTATGCTGGAATTAAAAGGTGTTATTCCTCTGGAAGTTTTTTACATCCTTTTTTGAAGATGGGTACTGTGGTGCTTTTTTTATTCCTTCGGTATTGTTCCACTATCTTTAATTTTTAAAATATCATTTTAAGTTGTGGATGTAGATCTTTGCCGCCGGATTTCCAAAGTTCGTTATTTATGCCATCGCTACCTGTATCTTAGTTGTTTTATATGTGACGCTACTTGGTGTTCTTTTATCTTTATTGTTATTTCAATCTTCCTGTACTTCGTCTACTATTATGTTTTGATTTTCAACATATAATTTATTGAAATATGTCACCCCGCTTCTTTCTGTAATAGTACTGGATTGTACAAATTCATTGGTTTCTTCCTTTCTTCTCCTTAATAGTCCCCATATTTTTCTGAAAACCGTATAGGTCATGTTGCATTTCGCTCGTGAAGTTTTCCCAATATTCTTCTTTGAGTCGCCGTATTTCTGTTGAAGTTAACTATTTAACATCTCATATTTGTGAGGGGTGGAAATGTTTGTGATTATGTAGTATGTAATAAACTGTTGTCCTCTTGAGTTGAACCATGTTATCTTATGTTGTTTTTTGTGATTAAAGAAGGTATTATTAATTCTAAGCTCGTTCAAGATGTAAAAGGATGTTAATATTTCGCCACTGTTGTTTATGAACGGTTCGTTAAATGGTTGTTTCACTCCGTTTACGGCTACATCACATACCCGTGCATTCAAGTCTCCCATTATTAATACTTTTTCATTTGTAAGTATCTTTTTCATTTTCGATTCAAATTTGTCGTAGGATTGTTTTATTTCTTCGTGTGGTTTTCCGGTGTCGGGAGCATATACGCTGATAATGTTAAATTTATCATTGTCTAATTTTAGAGCAACTAGAATTATCCTTTCGTTTGCGTAATGTACTTCTTCTATTAAATGTTCATAACGGTTTTTAACTAGCAATCCCACCCACGCTTTTGCTCTTTTATGTTTTTCGTTACCGCTATACAGCAGATCATAGTCAGGATATTTAATGCTACCTTTTCCTCTTTTCATCGTTTCGGAGAGCGCACAAATATCACATATCACATAAGAGCTTATTGATACATTCGAAATAAGGACAGGACGAAAAGGAAGTCGATCAAGTGGCGTAACTAAAATTTTACTCTGAGGGTGATGTAGGAGGGAAAATATACTACGTCGGCGACAGTGTTAATTGCGTGGACATCAACAATTTCGGAGTTGTTTTTATGTACTGTCAAGACCAGGAAACCACCTTTAAATATTCAAGGTCCCGTCGGGTAAAAATACCACTATTGCAAATATCTGGCAGAAATTCTAGTGAAAGCACGATTTAACTATTCTTCTTGTTAGGCTCTCCGCCCACTGAGCCGACGCGACTACAATGCGATTACGATGCAATTATGACATACCTACGATGCGATCGCGACGGCAACTTGTGTTATGCACATCAGAGCAATTTGTTCTCAGTCTGGTGCAAAATTATTTCGAGTGACGATGATTATGACGTGGTTGTAGCTTACTGATACATACGAAATAACGATAGGAACACGAAAAGGAAGTCCACGTTCACCCCTATATATCAAAAATAATAAAAAGTGCAATACCTTTATTTTATCGCAGCAAGAAAGCTCTCCCAACATGAGCAAAATCATGTTACTGAATGTCAAAAGAAAGCTTTCATATACTAGTAGAAAAGATTAAGTCGTCAACTGAAAGACACGGCATCAATACAAGGGTATTTCTGTACTAATTTGACATTTCTTGCATTTTACCCCACAATTTCAACGCAACTAATCGCTTCGCAATTGGCACTGATAGTCGCTCGCAATTATTTTGTGTAAGTTGCATCGCGATCGCATCGCAATCGCAGCAGTGTGCAGTAAAGTACATAAACCCATAGAACAATCGCCACCCGATTATCGCTTATGAGTTTCTTGTCAGTTGCGTCGCAATCGCGTCGTCTCAGTGAGCGTACGGCCTTAAAGATACAATATCCCGACGCGACTGCGATGCGATTACGATGCCACTGCGACATACCTAAATGCACATCAGAGCAATTTGTTCTCAGTCTGGCGCAAAATGTTTCCGAATGACGATGATGATGATGTGGTTGTAGCTCATTTGTAGCATTCCACAGTCAATACTACTAAACTGTATTAATTATAAATGGTAACAAACCTGAGTGTTATGCTACTTATTATACTTGGAAGAGATGCAGGTTGCATAATCATCACATAATAATTATTTTAAACTGAGGGCTAATTTGTAAATTTTCAAAAAAAATAAATAAAAGAATAGCCGTTTCCAGTTTTGTAATAAAATGAATTTGGTCTTGATAGCATCCAGCGACGAATAAGTTGGGTATTCTTTCTCGGCTCATGGATTTATGAATTTGAGGCCTCCAATCTATAAGATTACAATTAATTTAGTTCTGCATTCAATTATATTGTAATGGTTTTTCAGGCGAATCGGTTTAATTGCTTGGCCATATGAATTATATGGAAGCAGTTATGATTTAACTGGTAGGTACATACATCAGTAATTGTTATTTATCCTGACGAATGTTTTATTTTTCAATTCAGATTTTTATTTCTTCTGGAATTTTTGATTGTACGTTGGTGCTGAGTGCAGTGATTTGTGTTAGATAGGATGCACGGCGTCTCTACGGAGCCTTTTGAATGGCTAGTCTAGAATCTACTATGGTAGTAAACTGGCATTAAGTATCGTTAGGAATCCCGAACCATAAACGCAGCTTCATTATTTATGCGACAGAAATGCTTCCTGTTAACCAGATATTCAATTCCATAAACGAGGCAGCGGTTCCTGGCTGCATAAGACCAGCTGCTCCCCTATTTGGTTGGTTTTAACCCGCGGAGTCCTGTATGGGGCAATTCAGTTAAGCAGCAACCTGAAGTATGCCAAAATTTTAAGTTTAAGTAAACATGAAATTTAGCTTACATTAAATAACTTACTCATAACGTAACAAGTAAATTCAATTACCTTTTTTGTAGAAAACGCCAAAACTAAACCAAGTAAATGACCACAGATTAGGTTTAAAAACGTCATTTAGGGTTTAATGTTATACTGCATATGGGTGTCAAACAATGGGCATTTCTTATACTTTGGAGGTGTGAATTGAGTTATCCGATAGAACATTGAACGAAATGTATTTGCGATCAAAAATAAGTTAAGAGGATATAAAGAGCTCTTAAATTTATTTCACCTATGCGGATAAAATTTTAAAAAGAAAAGAAAACCTTTTGAGTAAAACTTATATTTAAATGAATAACTTGATCCCTACATTAATATAACTTCAATTCAATACTTCCGTATATTGTGACATTTATAAATTACCATCCTAACTAGCTTATAATCATAAAATGCATGATTGGATATAATAAGACGTATATGTACATAGTACTTAAAATTACAATTTAATAAAATTGTTGGCGCCCAATACTTCTTTCTTAGTGTGAACCTAAAGCCTTTACGCTGCCGAGAATTGAGCTAGTCGGAATTATGTGAGCATTCTAAAGGTAGGTTGTTTATAGTTGGTACACATTCATACATACGAAATAAGGACAAGAAACCGAAACAGAAGTTCATCCAGTAGCGTAACTAAGATTTTCCTCTGAGGGTGATCTAGGAGGAAAATTATACTTCACGCCAGCGACAGTGTTAATTGCGTGGACATCAACAATTTAATTAAAATTTTGGAGCTGTGAAGACCAGGAAACCACCTTTAAATATTCAAGGCCCCATCGGGTAGAAATACCACTATTACAAATATCTGGCAGAAATTCTAGGAAAAGCCTTTATCGAATATAATAATTATCAAATCAAAGGTAGTTTCGCCTTCATCGAAAAAAATGATTATTTCCAGTGGCCTCCGACCTTGAAGTAATTTCACTAGATGTGGTATCATTCTTCACAAATATCCCTTTGGATTTAGTCATACAGGTAGTCGAAGATAACTGGAATCTGATAGATCCACTTACCAGCATACCGAAACCACAATTTATTAATTTACTCAAATTTATTTTTGATTCTACATATTTTTCATTCAATAAAAACTTCTACAAACATATTTTCAGATTTCCAATGCATTCAACCCTCTCACCCATTCTGTTCATTCATTGTTAATACCATCATAAAGAAATGTGCCTCAACGCTGGTTTTTCAATTTTCATTCCTGTACCAGTACGTTGACATCATAGTCTGCGCAGTACCGGGTAACGGGGTCGATAATGTGCCTTCAACAGCTTCAACCAACACATTCAATTCACATTGGAGCGAGAAAAGGAAAGGTTAGTCCGATTTTTGGAAACTTTGGTCATCAGAACTGTCTCTAATGTGATCAAACTAGGTCGGTACTTCAAACCCACCAGTTCCGGTCGTTTTTTGAATTTCCATTCTTTACATAACCTTCGTCATAAACTGAATGTCGTGAGAGGTCTTAAACACAGAATCCTCACAATATCACACCCAGATTTCCAGACGACCAATCTTAATAAATTAATCAACTTTCTAAATTAAATAATTATCCAATTTTCTTTTGAATTCCATTCTTTTCTCTAATACGACCAATAGGTTCACGCCTCCTAATATGTCTGTAAACACTGAAGACAAACCTCCCGTGTACATAAGTCTTATTTACATCAAGGGATTATCCTACATAATTAAAAGGGTTTTCCGCAAGTATAGCCATATAATAAGAGTGGATAAACATCATCATGTCATAAAAGGCATTCTTCTATATTGAAAGACAAAACCCCAACTTTATTAACTCCTAATGTTGTTTACCAGATAAACTGAAATGGCTATGACTCCACTTACAGTGTTCAAACATCACAAAGGTTGAAATCTAGGATTACTCAACAGAAGAGTGACTCCCGTATAAAAGCTAAAGCTTGCGCTTTGGCTAGTCATGTTAATAATACTGGTCATGGGATGAATTTTGATAATACCAAAATCATCACAACAGAATCTAATATGAATCATCGTACTTTCATTGAATTGTGTCACATTTTTGGTAGTAATAACACTCTAAACTCGAAAACAGACATTGGCAACCTTAGCGTTTCATATCATCTTCTGTTAGCTGTGTCTAACAATGATTTTTCTTTAGAATTTCTACAACCCGGTTAAATTACTTTGGTTAATATAGTTACCCTAGCTTCTTCCCATGTTCTCAAAATAAAATTTTAAACAATACTTTTTCTTTTTATGGTAGCCTGATTCAAACTATACATTAGCTTTTGCACTCATTTTTCTAATTTATACCATTACATTTTCACACACTACTCCAAGTATGCAGTCTCGTGAATTTACAATAATTCTTAGTAGCTCAGTAGACCGCCTTCTAATTCTTAGCCCCCTTTTGGGTTGTCTATCAAACACCTCAAAATTAATTTCTGGTTGATTTCTTAAATCATCTTACGTTACAAGCGTACAGTATGTTTCCATTTTGAACGTCCTTGGTATAATAAGGACTCCGAGCGTAAGGCGCATGCACCGCAAACAATTCCAACACCTCCAACCGCTTTATAATTTAATAATTTATGAAATTGACGGCCATGTTGGCCTAAAACTAGTAAACTGTAATTTTTAATTAATTTTAAATGTAATGGTGGGTTCTTCCAGGTTATGCCTTGGTCGTCGATTTGAACCTGACTATAGAAAACTTCTGAAGAACATGAAAGCATAAGCAGCGAAACGTAAAGTTCAAATCGACGACCACGGTATAACCCGGAAGAACCTATCATTATGGACAACGGCCGTGAAAGCCTGCATTCGACAATTTTAAATGTGTTAGTGACTTTTTAACATGTAACCTGGTGAGAGGAACATTAGCTTTACATAAGTGCTAAAATAAAACATGCATGTATTTGTAATATAAAATCCCTGTCACATGTTTTGCATTGATGTACAAATTTGGTTTTGCCCAGTTGTTAGGTGAGATTTCGATTATAATTTGTATAAACACCGCTTCTTACCTGTAAATTTTTCCCTTATAGGTCATTGAAAATGAATTAAAAATAAATTTGAAAATTCAGGCCATTAAACACCAAGTGGTTTTATTTCATCAAACCATTAATAGCTCATAAAGTTTTGCTAAAGTACTAAGATCCGAGTTTCTCTAACGGGTTTTCCAGTCTAAATTTCATCCTGTATAGTATATATACAGTGTCTCCCAAGATTGATGCTACAAGAGGTGGCTAAAAATGTTTGGCTTTTGTTTTAAGCTTGTGGGATTACGACCTGCTTGATCTGAAGACAATTTTAAGAATGTTTTCAGTTTTTGAAAAAAACAAATCGGTCTTGACAGTGAAGCGAAAACTATTTTCTTTTCAGGTAAACTGCGCTTTTTGTTCATGGCTCATGATACGGCAAAACTTTACCAAGAAAAGTTGTTCAGAATGATAAATTATAACCCTATACAAAATTTCAGGAAGATCTACTTAGGTACTCAGATTAAACCGTAATTTTTTCAATTAGGCAAAATAAATTGAATTGATTAAAAATGATCTAACTGGGGACTAAAATAAAAAAGGAGAATTTGCTGAAAAAAATGGTTTTTATTACAATGTTTTAGCACAATCCAGTCCAAAGATATTTAAGTTAACGCTAATGTCTCCAAAGTCAAAAATTGTCACGCATTGCTCAACGAAAATGGCTGCAGCGCATAAGCCGGTTCGGATAAAAATAAAATAATACCTGGTTTGAAATGCCAATGTACATGGGAATAACATACAAAAATATAAAAAATAACAAATGGTAAACCAACCATCATTGGATCACTTCAAATGGATTAACCCATTAGGATGTAAAGAAACGAGTGATCCAATATCAGAGCTGGGCAGTAATTAATTACTTAGTAATTAAATTACTAATTAAATTCCTTTTTGTTTATTTGCCTTGAAATTGAATTACTTTTCAAAATGCGGTAATTGTAATTGGGAATTGCCCTTTCTGTTAAAAAGTACTTGAAAATTACTTTTTGAAAGTAATTAATTACTACATTCAATTACTCAATTACTTTTGAGTAATGAAATTACTCTGAAGTATTTAAATTACTTTACAAGTATTTGAATTACTAGTGGTAATTGAAATTACTGAAGGTAATTGAATTACTTTGTGGTATTTCAATTACTGACCTCGATTGAGTGCTAAATCTCCAGAACGCAAAAAATACAATAAGGTCTTATTAAATTACATATTAAACAAATCGGGATGGGGTATTCCCCAACCAATATCAGCCTAATTTATGATTTCCTCTGACGATCGAATAGCAGCAACTTTTGTGCAACATTTGCATTTTATACCACGCGTTCACGAATCACGAGCAAAGAGTGCATTGGTGCGTGTGTGACATGTAGGTTGTAACAGTTAAACTAATATTTATTGTTGAAGACGCTAAAACTATATTTGCGGTAAGTACGTTATAGATTACAATACCTACGGTAAAATCTAATTTAAAATAGCTTCATTAGACGATATTGGTTCATAATAATTATTGATTCCTTTCAATTTGCTTGTTTTAAATGATGTACAAGCATAGGGTCATACTGTAACGGGCGTTAAGTTCAGACAATTACGTTTTTGAGTGAGTAATTGAACTAAACGGCCAAAATCCGATAACAACATTTAAACAGCGTAAAAGGCATAAATAAAATGTACCTAATTGCGAAATTGTGGGCCTGGTTGACTCAAAAATGCAGTATGGGGTATGGTACTAATACAATATAAAAACACCGCATAAGTTTATCGCACTCTTGCAATGAACATTTTGTAAATTATCCATTCTTTGTCGCTTTCTTGCCTTGTAATGGTCATATGCTGCTTTTTATACGGACTACTGCAGCATATTAGGTTTGATTATTATTAAAAATCTGGAATAGTGTCTTATAAAAATCGTGACTTTCTTATAATTCCGATTACCTCATCGAACATTACGTCTTTACGTTATATCCCAAGAAGAACACCTATATTGGAGTAACATTGGCAAATTATTGTGTGAATTAGGTACAATATTGTACATCTATATAGATCTATGATCAAAATGTGAACATCCTGCAATACTTTTACAATATTGGCTATCAATATAAATTCTGTATAATTTCATTATATAAATTCAATGTAGAACTAATATGTTAACCAATATTGGCAACAAAATATTGATACAATAATGTAAATCTGTATAGATCTATGATCAAAATGTGAACTTCCTGCAATACTTTTACAATATTGGCTATCAATGTAAATTCGATATAGTTTTATTATATAAATTCAATATTGGTATAATATATTCATTAATATTGGCAAACAAAACTAAAATCTATATAGAGCTATGATCAAGTGGGAACTACGCAATGATGACTAAAAATAATCATTTTATGTAATTATATCATATATATTCAATACTGGAGGCCAATATATTATAATAAATTGTTAATTAAATATTGGTAATTCGCGTAAATACAATTGTGGGTATGAATTAATCTATACAAAAAGAGAAAACCGAATAAAGGTACAGAACTGTAAAGATTCAAAGTAAACATATATTATAATAAAAATTATTCGTAACACTTATTTTCAATGCATATTTTTAAGAACTAATATAAGTTACACTAATCACGACTTCTTAAACCAATTATCTAGAACAGAAATAAAACAATTGCAGTAATCAATCACCCTAAAAAAAGTAAAGTCATTTGCGATTGCGTTTATTGGTGATATGTTGATTAATTTAATTTTCATCGGAAATCTGAAAAAGATGTTATTAAATAGGTACATTAAGACATATCAAAACAAGCATATACCTGATGAGTTGTCTTAGTTATGCGGAACTTTCTGCCTCCATCTCTATTAGCAGTTGTTGCTAGGAAAAAACCGATATATTTTAAAATATCAACTTCTGTACCAGGTTCGGACCTTATGCGCACTGCCTCTAATATAAATACAGAATAATTAACTAACATATGTAAAATATAACTTATTTAATACTAACCAATCACAGATTGATAGATACTCATTAAAGAAAAACATTGCTTCTTGCCACCTTTTCTTTATCGTTTTAATCTAGCCTCCTTTCAATCTCTAAATATACCAATGCTATAAATATACTTCTGGAATAAGTAGTGAAATATGTAACTATAAACATAAAAGTTTAGTTACAAAATTAGTACAGACATTTATAGTTTACAACACACAGCATTAAAAGACCGGGAATCAGGTTTCAATAATATAAAGTAACATCAACATGTGAGCAAATGAAAACGAAATCAAGTTTGACCTTGAAAAAATTAAGTCATGTGGTGTATTACTTCTGATGATTTTAATTTAAAATATACGGTACCCATCCAAGAAAAGCGCCCTTCCGTGCTTTCCAAGAATACTTCGATACTCAGCATCACTCCGTTTCACTAATACAATGAAATGCTATGAACCAGTTATTTATCAAAAAAAAAAAAAAAAATACAAAAAAATACAAAAAAAAATTTTTTTGCCGTCGACCATAGCTCAAAAGTTGATGTTGCCTTCATTTTCGGAGGATCTATCGTATGAAAACGATCCAAGACTTCAGGAAGGTTCCTGGCGACCGGAATCGTGTACACATACGAACATACATCCCCCGCACAGCACGTTTAGACACCCCCCAATACGGGGGATTGATCTAGTGGGCTGGGATCTTCACTAAAAGATCCGCACCGCCGAGACGGAGATTTGATATAGTGGGTTCATTAGTCGGTTGGCTCGAATTTTAGAGATATTTGACTCAGAGTGGTTTTCGATATGAGGGAATTTCAATACTTCGTACACTTCGTGTCGAAGTAATATGACAGTTATTATAATAGTCCATATCCAACATAATGTGAATTAACAATCGACATATGTTTCAATTTTCAAAGCCAAGCTTGATTTCATTTTCGTTTGCTCAATTGTTAGTTATACTCGAATATAGAAAAAAAAATCTATGAATACATTCTGTAAGTTATTGTTGATAGTTTTGAGGCTGATGATGGTCTACAATGGCCGGCTGTTATTTTAGTGAGTGCATTCCTAAACCTAAATCCTAACGGCGGCATTTTTCCCTTTCTCCTGTTCTGTGCGGACATCCAATTGTTCGGTTAAGTTTTTGAATATTTGCCATCCTCTATTGAAACCGTGCACTTAACAAGGACAAGGAATATGGCACCGTGTGACGATTCGCATTTCGTATTTGATCGGGTGTCCTGTTCGGTGCCATGTATACCGGAGCGATAAACTATTACACAAAGCACCCGTTCCTAGATCAGCGGTTAGAACGTTGTTTTAGCAATGAAATGTCCACAGGTTGGAATTGGACCGTCTGAGAAGTTTCTTTCCGTTGCAAATTAACGTAATTCACGTTGCCAGGTGTTTCAGTATTATGGCAACATTACTTTGTATATAACTTTGAACACTTGCTTTCTATATTAAAGACGTTAAAAACCTTCTGTAATTTTTCAATTTGCAATTTAATTTTCAAAATGTAAAAACCATTTTAATTGGAGTAAGCCTTCCTATGTGATGGGAATAAGAGCTAATAGTAAATAATGGTATGTAAGTATTGTAAAACAGTATTGTATCATGAACATATTTATATAAGTAGCATATCTACATGGTCATCCAAATTGAAATAATATTTGTATTTATATAGATTCCAAGGTTGCATTCAATATTGCAGTGTTATATTGTAGCAATATATTGCTTATGTTGAAAATCGAAATTAGCACAATATATCAATAACTATATTGTATTCATATAGATTATATGACAATAAATAATTGTATGAAAGTATCGTAAAACAATATTGCGTCATGAACACATTTATATAGCATATCTATACTGCAATTATAATTGAAATAAATATTGTTTTTATATAGATTCCAAGGCTGCATTCAATATTGTAGTGCTATATTGCAGCAATATATTGCTTATGTTGAAAATCGAAATTGGTAAAATATATCAATAACTATATTGTATTCATATATATTACAGGACAATCTGCTATAAATAAATAATTGCATATAAGTATTGTAAAACAATATTGTGTCATGAACGTATTTATATAGCATATCTATATTGGAATCAGAATTGAAATAAATATTATATTTATATAGATTTCAGGGCTGCTTTCAATATTGCAGTGCTATATTGTAGCAATATATTGCTTATGTTGAAAATCTAAATTGGCAAAATATATCAATAACTATATTGTACTTATATAGATTACATTTAAACATTCAATAATTGTAAAACTATCATTGGGTAATCATAGATACAATATAGCGCTGCAATCTATTGGTAAATAATTGGGAAACAATATATACACTATATCGGTAGATTATTGACAATATTGAACAATTATTTAATATTGGGCCAAGCATTTGCCAACCGATTGCCAATACAGTGTTCTTCTTGGGATAGGGTGCTGCGTTGGCGGACGAAACATACAAAACCATGCTAATTACGAGACATTCAAATATTGACTTCGTAATGATTTACACAAAATTCCATTTAGTTTTCTTAAAAGAACCGTGCGTAGTGACCGAATTTATGTAATTTCAGATATTTCTATTGCCCTAAATTTAAAATCAATAAGTAATTTTAAAAATTTGGTAAAATTAATAGCTATTATTGAAGATGTTAAGATTTTGGAAATTTGAAGTAAAAATATGAAAACAACCTGCGCTATTTGTAGAACGTTGACAGTAATTTTATGAAATACGTATTTTTCCCCGTTTCTTACACGGTGTGTTCAAAAAGAAATTACATAAGGATTGGCCATGATCCATAAAATATAAAAGTAATGTCAACAGCAAGCTTTAGAATTCATTAACTGTCATCACTTTTGTTGTTATTGTAAGTTCATAATATACGCTGATATCGTGATTGAAAATTCTAAAGATTCCTGTCTCTAAAGCTTGCTGTCGACATTAGTTTTATTTTCCATGGCCAACCCTTATGTAATTTCTTTTTAAACACATGGTATAAAGGTCTCTTGAATGTAAAAATGACTTCATTGTTACGTGCTTGAGCAAATGTCTTTTATTTTTCTATCTGATGTACGAATTCTTATTTCAATCAGCCGTATTGTAATCAATAATCATGCAAGGGAGGAAATATCATTTTAGTCCAGATTTATACATATGACACGTTTACATTTTATGATGGGAGTATCTCTTGTATGCAGCTGTATTCAAAAATATTAAATATGAAAATCAGGAGGCTAGTTAATCTATTACTGACCAGGAAACATAACGTATATTTTCGGGAAACTCTTGCAGGCGACAGAAAATGTCACTTTCGTATAAAGGGGTAAACATTTTTTTTCGAACTGAGCCAACAAAAAATGCTCAAGTTGCGCCATTTGGACCACCATGCAGTGTTCTTTACAAAACTTAAATAGAATTTTGCTGTCAAACAATTAAGAAATCCAATGCTCCACCCTGTATACTTAAGTAAGTTACAAATTTTCGTCATTCAGCCTCATGTTAGGCGTATTTAATAGTAGATTGTTCTACAAGTTAAGAAAAGTTTTTCAACATTTAATTTACGAGAGAACGATGCAAAGGGAGTGGATATAATTTGCACGAACATGGAAAAATTACCTTTATAACATTCAGCGTGCTGTTTTTTCTAATGCCATTACAAAATCTAGCCAAAATGAAATTCGACATTTCTTCGTATTCGAAAAAAATATATTTTTTTTATATCGGCAGTGAAGTACCTACTTCAAAATCGTCATTAAAATACGAGAAATCGGCAGTGAAGTAATCCATTTTTTTACGACTTTTTATAGGTGGCGGGGCGACAGATAAACGTCAACAGACGTAAACAAAAAGTTGGTTGAAATGTAATTTCACGATTTCTCGGTTTCAAAAAAAAAACAATGTACCCCTCGGCACTGAAGTTCCTATTTATCCCTCATGTAGTTTATTTGCATTGTCCCTACGGGCCTCGGCAACTAAATCCACATCCGTGATAAAAAGTTACAATTCAGTGCCTTGGTATACAAACAGCTATTTTTTTAAATCGTCATTAAAATATGAGAAATGCGCTGTGAAGTAATCCATTGTTGTACGACTTTTTGTAGGCGGCTGGGAGATAGGTAAACGTCAACCGACGTCAACATAACCTACAAAAGTTGGTTAAAATGTTGCAATTTCGTGATTCTGATTTAAAAAAAAAAACAATGTGCCTCTCGGAACTGGAAGTTCCTTTTTATCCCTCATGCGGTTTATTTGCTTTGGCCCTACGGGCCTCGACAACTAAATCCACATTTGTGATAAAAAGCTCAACTACAGTGATAACCTATGTGGAAATTAATACATCATTCATCATTCATTCATAATCTATAACCTCTTTTATACCTTTCGGTGTCGAGGACCATTCCCACCCCGCGGAAGTGCAACGGAGGTAATGCGCCGCATGGGACTTACGTTACGCTCGCCCGCATGCAAACATACCACACACTCAACAACTTACAGCTAAAATTAACTAATGAGTTCAAATCCACTGCCGCTTCCAGAAAATTCTCGGCTACCGCCAGATTTGAACCCATGTCCACCTGGTTGCTATGCAGACTACAAATCCACTCAACCACCCAGGTGGGAAAATTAATAAAAAAATTAAAAAAATTGAAATTGAACTTCCAAGTCTTTATACCTTCTTACTGAATGAACCTTGTACCAAGGCATATTAGGTTTAATCGGTTTATTTTAACCTAAGGAATCTATGACCAATCGCTGTCCATTCTTTTTGTGACACCCTGTATAATTGTTATCCTTGACTTTATTTATTTACTTACATCTTACATCAAAATAAACTAAAAACTTTTGGTTTTGGTGAACAGTTCATGTAGCTACAAGATTTAATTATCAAAAAACCTTCAAGAGTGATAAGTATGTAGGTTACTATAGTTAACAAAACATAAAAATTAAGCATTTTTATATTACGACTACGAATTAACACGACACTAATGATAGTTGCAACTTGCAAGAAAGTTCTACTAAATACGACTATATGACAATTATTTTTATTGAAAGTAATTGAAAAAGTAGTTGATGTTTACAATTACAATTACTAAGTAATTGGTACTTGAATTACTATTTCCTGTGGGTAATTGAATCTCTGGTAATTAAATTACTTCATTGGGCGGTAATTGGTAATTAGTAATTAATTACTTTTTTAAAGTAATTTGCCCAGCTCTGTCCAATATATTGAATTGGCTCATTAGAATCAGCTACAAATATAAATAAATCTGAAGAATCGCAGGAACAAGTATGTGAAGAGTCCATTGAAGACGATGAGGTACCTGAAACACCGAGCAGCAGCTGTAATTCATCTATAAGTTAAAATTTCTATTAAAAGGCAAGTACATGCATAATCTCAGAATGCTTTACTTTCAAAAATATCGCAAATATTTTATGAAGACGATAAAAAACACTTCATGAAAATAGAAGGCTTACTTATCCAATAAAATGAACAGAGCGAACGGTTGCTCGAATGTTTTGAACAACTGATAGCAAAAAGGCAAACACTTGATTTATCAGATAATTAATGTCTATAATGTTTTGAGAGTTATTTCAAATTTTTAGCATTTTTAAATGTTTAGAAGTTTTTGAATAGTTTCTCTCTTTTGTAATTCAAAAATTATTGAGTAAGAGTAGTATTTATTTTGTATTTTTTGTATTGCAGTTGTCATTTTAATTTTATTTAGAATTATAATTATCTTAATAACTACTACAATTTTGCAATAAAACATATTACTTGCAATGAGTAAGTTGTGCATATATTTTTTAAAATTTATTTGTATACTAGCTTTTACCCGCGACTTCGTTCGCGCGAGGTTCGTTATTTGTGTATTAAATAATGTTCCGCCCCACCCCGCCCCGTCTCGACCCTTCCCGTCCCGTCCCGCCCCTTTCCCTCCCGTCCCGCCCCTCCTTTTCCATCCCATCCCCTCCCCTTCCATCCCATCTTTTTCCTTCCCTTTCCGTCCCGTCCGTCCCGCCCCGCCCCGCCCCATCCCGCTTTGCCCCGTCCCGTCCCGTCCCGTTCCGTCCCTTCCCTTCCCGTCCAGTCCCGTCCCGCTCAGTCCCGTCCCGTCCAGTCCGTCCCGTTCCGTCCAGTCGAGTCCCGTCCCGTCCCGTTTCTTCCCTTATGTCATGTTCACCGTCTTGGACTTAAAAATAAATGCCATTTTTGCAATCAACGTCCCAATAAACCTCAATAACGACACCCATATCGATTTTTAGGCTTACTTACCCCATTTCACCCCCTAAGGGGTTGATTTTCGGAAAATCACGAAATACGTGTTTGCTTATTTGTTTTTAGGAGTACTCCTACGAAGTTTCAAGTCGAAATGTCTATTTAATATTATTTTTCCATACAAAATTGGAACCCCCATTTTACCCCTTTAGGGGTTGAATTTCGAAATATCCTTTCTTATTCCTTGTATACATCATAAAGGGAACCTCTGTGCAAAATTTCAGCTTTCTAGGTCCAAGGGTTTGGGCTGGGCGTTGATGAGTCAGTCAGTCAGGACTTTTAGAAATATATATAAGATTTTAGCAAAAAATTAGTAATTTTTTCCTGTTTAAATACAGTTCTCTGTAGTGACTGCATTATTATTTTCTTCATGTTGTACTTTCGGTATTTCATCCAATTCGTCCTTACTCAAGTAACAAAAATTGTGTAAAATGCACTGTAAAATGTAACAATTGCAATGTTTTTTTAATCGAATAGACATTTACGAACTTCAGTATACTTCATGTTTGCATTAAAATACCAAATGCATTTTCGATTACCTACAACATGACTGAATGACAAACCGTAATTATGGTATTTCTGCAGTTGACTTACATTTTGAAATTTGTTGTAAGGTGTCATAAGTCATGCTTCATTTGCAAAACCATAATCATAATCATAATAATAATAATCATAATCATTTATTAGTTCCAAAAGATCTGATACAGATATAGAACACGTTCAAGAAATGTAAATATAAATCTAGTATCTAATATTAATATGTATAGGTACCTAAAAATCATTCATAAACTCATTAACAGAATAGTAACATCCGTTCAATAATAAGTTATTTACATATTTCTTATAACTACTAGCGCTCATGTTTGTGCAGCTAGTAGGCAATTTGTTAAATAAAATGATTGCCATAATATATACTGGCGAATTCTTAAACAGGGTCAGTCTGTGCTGAGGAATGGCAAGCTTATGTTGTTGCCTAGTGTTATGCAGTTTATTGTACTCAGCATTCCTTGGCAATTTATACAAATTAGCCTTAGCCCATATTAAAATTTGTTTTATTTAAATACATAGTAAAGGTAATATTCTTAAACGTTTAAATGCTGACCTGCATGAGTCACGGTAGCACAGGTTGGCCATTATTCTAACTGCTCTTTTTTGCAATTTGAAGGTTCGAGAGGCAGTGGTTGCCGTTCCGCAACACACAGAGTGCCGTAAGAGATGGCGGCATGAATGTGGCCATAGTAGTAATCACGAAGTACGGCCTCATTTACAATAAATTTTAACTGACTGATTATATAACAATGTTTTGACAATTTTTTACAAAGATTATCAATATGGTCGTACCATTTTAGATTCGCGTCTACCAGTAACCCTAAAAATTTTACAGTGCTAACCTGTTTAAAGTCCTCGTTTTTGTACTTTAACACTACAGCATTCTTATTTACTTTATTTCTGCATGAGAACTTGATACACATCGTTTTCCCTATATTCAAGTATAAATTATTAGAGCAATAGTAATTATTAGTTACTTTAAGTTCCTCATTTATGTTATTTGCTAACGTATTTATGCAGCACTTGCTATATAAGAGACAGGTATCGTCGGCGAACATAGTAACTTTACCAGATTTTACATGGTGCGGAAAGTCATTGGTGTATATTATAAAAAACGGTGGGCCCAATACTGACCCTTGCGGGACTCTAACTGTAGAGCGGAGAGGGTCAGATTTACACGAATCAATTTGTAGAAAATGATTTCTGCCATTCAGATAACTCTCGATCCATCTTAATGCAGCTCCCCGCACACCATAGAATTCAAGCTTTTGAAGTAAAACTTGGAAATTTACCAAGTCAAAAGCTTTACTAAGGTCTAAAAAATACCTATAGTGTAGAGGCCCGCATCCAAGTCCTCGTACAATGGCCCCAGAAAAGAGACAATGGCGCCTATTGTAGAGCGGTGCTTCCTGAATCCAAACTGCTCCGTAGTGAATATATATCATTTTACAAAAAAGTTGGTTAATCTGATAGATACCAGTTTTTCAAATAACTTTGAAAAGGTGGAAAACAATGATAATGGCCTGAAATTCCTCTTTTTATTACGGGGACCAGTTTTATGAATAAGGGTTATTTTTGCTAGTTTGAGCTCTTCAGGAAACATACCCTGTACAAAAGAGGCATTTATAAGATGAGTGAAAAAACCTTAATTATACACAATATACATTTCTTTAATAGCATAGGACTAACACCATCGTCACCTGCAAATTTGGAATTTTTGAAGCTCATGACAGTGTTAAAGACCTCATCACACGTGACGGGTTCTAAGAACATTGATCGATGGTTTCGAGAAATCCTATCAGTAGCGTCAGTTGCGTAGTTTTAAGTTTTACTTTACTTAGAATATTGAAATATTTATTGAATATTTCACACGTAACAACATAGTCGCTGATGGTAGCATCACCTTCTTTAAGTACAATTTTTTCTGATTGAATTATAGCCGAGGTTTCGTTTTTTAGGATTTGCCAAGCTGCTTTGGATTTATTTGCAGCATTAGATAGTTTCATATCATTGTGCAATCTCTTAGCAGCTCGGATAACATTTCTATAAATATTTTTATATTTGCGATACTGATCAATAGAATTAACATCGCCGCTTCTAGTTTGAGCATACAAAACTCTTAGGGTACGAGCTGATACTCGAATACCATTTGTTATCCATCCACTTTTTTGAGTGTTTATTTTAGTACTTTTTACCTGACGCATTGGAAATGCAACATCAAAATAATACAGAAAAGTGGAGTAGAACAATGAAAACTTTTGATTTGCATCATTAGCTATGAAAATGTCTTTCCACGTTTCTTTACATAAAAGGGAATTGAAATAGTAAACATTTGCGTCATTAAATATTCTGCGATTGATAACAGTTTTTGTATGATCAATCTTTAAACCTAAATTTATATGTAAAAATACTGATTGAGCGGTGTGGTCTGATAAGCAAGAGTTTATTACCTGGCTATTGAAATGCGACATCTGGCTAACAAAAATATTGTCAAGGAAAGTACCGCTTACTAATCTAGTAGGTAGTGGATGGTAGTAGATGGTGTTTTTTACTTGTAAAATAAGCATTTGCATTTCTCTACAGTATGGCTGACCAAAGCAACTTTGAATGGACGTAAGTTGGGTTAAATCGTCCTATTTTGGCCTCAGGAATGTGTGTTATTATTTTATGCAGACCTTTTGTGGACACCCTGTATATAACTATGCTGTTCTTCAGAAGGAACTTTCACGTTAATATGGGATTCGTCAACTGCACCTATTACATCTGCAATGAACAACTTTTTGACTGCATGACGTCTGTAAATTAATAACTTCTAGAATAAATACCTGGATATGTCCTGAATCCTTCTGCAATTTTTGGATATTCTACACTGTTCAGCCAAACTATAAATTTATTCTGCATTTTCAATATTAATGGTAAGAAATTGTTGACTATATGCATTCCTGTTGAATCTGCAATGTTGAAACGATCCCCAATTGACATTAGAGTCTCCCGTTTTCCAAGGTAGGTACCATAGAAAAACTAGTAACTTTTTTTCACGTTCTACTGGTTTATTTCCACCGTTTTTTTTCCGAGTAAAAGAGAACTTTGTGGTTTTTCCATTATAGTTAATAAAAGTTTTTCGTAAGTACTTTTGGTCATACGTAAATGTCGGAAAAGTCATAATCCAAATACTTATCCATCCATTCTTCAAAACTTCTTTTGAATTTAAAACGTTGTTCTCTAACTTTTGCAAGAAACGTCACTCGTTCTTTATGAATATGTGATGTAATTGTCTCTAAAAGTCCTCCTTCAAAAAACTCGTTATATACAACTAGCAGCACAGCTACTTCCAGTTCTTCAAAAAACATTAACATATTGCTCCTTGACAAATTTATAGCTACACTTTAAGTATCTAGATGCACTATTATTAAAAATTCAAAAATGATTATAAACATATTGGGTACTGTTCGATTTTGGTTCCGTTTTCACCATCGTAATTTGCGAAAGAAATACTACTAGTTTGCCTATTTAACTGACTTTGTAGCTCAAAAAAATACTACTAGTTTGCTTATTTAACTGACTTTGTAGCTCCAATAATAACGAAGTTAGCAATAGTGCCGACTTAACTTTGAAAACCCTGTATAAATTTAAAGCGGCACCAAAACATGATTTAGTGATGCATATGAATAAGCGCAAATGAAAGCATTTGTGAATGGTATTGGACTCTATACTCATTCATCATGCTTGCTCATGTTTGCATTGTACTCAGCCTGTTTCTGCTTATATTCATGTTTTTCCTAACCGACAGGTTCTACAGAAGTCGTCAATATTCTTTGGTTAATACTTATATTGCCAGCCATTGTACTATCATACTCAGATACGATAATGCTTGTATTGTATGAGTTGTGTGTAAACTGAGCGCTTAGAATTAAATAGATTTACTTGAAGAATAAATCTTGTGCTGTACACCCTTCTATTTCTGCATTGTAAAAATTAGTCTAAAATGAATATTTTCTTTAACTAAGTGCTTGTATAGTATTCCATATCGATAATAAAATCTTAAAAGTTGATATAATATTTTGGTACGATAATGTGTATTTAGAAATATTTAGATATGTTACTTTACAGTTCCACAAAAAAGTAAATATACAGATTCTATTATTTTACTTCCAGTAATCCTAATAACGTATATTTGCCAACACACTATTTATTATTTATACCTTGTTCACTCCATTTGTGATTGTGAGCAGGCTTTGCATGTGCATTTTTTGAATGATGTAAGGAACAGTTGGTCACAAAAACATTACCAAAGCCAAAGGAAACGTTGGAAATTTATCATGTTGCATTAATCAAGTGAATGAAAGTTGATAAAGATAACAGATCTCTCCAGTTCAGCAAGACGTCACGAATCAGTTTTCTATAACTAACGTACTTCCCAGAAGTTACAAAATGTCAATGTCATTTTGACTTTACTAACTTTTGTAACTAAATATTTGATACACTGGTAAAAATATTCACATTCAAGCCCTGCTCAGAGTCACAAATGCAGTGAATGGATATTTAGTATTTAGTATTCAACATTTGACATAATAACAGGCTCTGTTCAAAGTGGGCAAATTTCAATATTTTTATAGCTAATCGCCATAACTACTTATAGGAGATATGGAAAAATTGATCACCCATCCTTGATCCCCTTTTTCGAGACAACCTTAATGGTGAAAACCAAATTGGCTATCTTCTTTTGTTTTCAAGCAATTGGCACGTGCAATTCGGCCATGGAAAATTTGGCACGTAGAACATTGGCACATAGAAAATCTCATGTGAAAAGGTTCACAGAAATACATTAAGAACGCAAAAATTTATATACCAGACAAGGCCCAAATGAAGTTCGTTTGCATTTGCAAATAACGAGCGAAACTGCAAATTGTGCCCGAAGATTTTCACAAAAGCCAACAAATTTTCGAAGCAGTCAAGATGGATGCCAACGAACGAAGGAAGTGTTCACCTGTTTTAAGAAATCGATAAATTTGAGATGCCTCCAACTACGTCAGGATATTCCAATAGCCACAACCGGTTAAATCGATGACGTAACAATTTTCCAATACCGTTCGATACAGTAATGTGCAGTGTGCACCACCTAAACATCAGACAACAAATCTCGAAACATTTGCCGGTGAAGAGCTAAGCTAATAATGCAGTTTGAAGTTTGAATTGCCTAAATCAAGACGCCAAAAAGTTGCTAAAATCAGAATGTAACAACTTATTGTGTAAGATGCTAAAACTATATTTGCGGTAAGTTCATTACAGATTACTATATAATTTAAAATAGCTTTATTAGACGATATTGGTTTATAATAATTATTTATTCATTTCAATTTGCTTGTTTCAAACAATGTACTAGCATAGGGTTATACCGCCGTGGAAGTTTAATAGGCGTTAAGTTCAGAAAATTACGTTTTTGAGTGAGAAATTGAACTAAACGGCCAAAATTGGATAACAACATTTAAACAGCGTAAAACAAATAAAATGTCCTTAATTGCAAAATTCCATGTCTGGTTGACTCAAAAATGCAGTATGGGGTATGGTACTAATACAATTTAAAAACTCCACATAAGTTTACCGCATGCTTGCATTGAACATTTTGTAAATGATCCATTCTTTGTCACTTTCTTGCCTTGCAATGCTCATGTGTTGCTTTGTATACTGGCAACTAGTACATAATTTTGCGGCTATGCAAAAATTGTTTACGGACTGCTGTTGCATGTTAGCTTCGATTGTTATTAAAAATGTAGAAATTTCATTTAGTTTTTTTTTAAAGAACAGTGCATAGTGACCCAATTTATGGAATTTCAGATATTGTATTGCCGTAAACTTAAAATCAATAGGTATTATTAAATATTTTGATAAAATTAATAGGTATTATTAAAGATGTTGATAAGATTTTGAAGTTTGAAGTAAAAATATGAAATCAAGCAGAGCAATTTATTTGTCGAGCGCTGACAGTAATTTTATAAAATACGTATTTTTCCCCATTTCTTATACGATGTATTCAAAAAGAAATTACATAAGAGTTGGTCATGGAATATAAAAGTAATGTCAACAGCACACTTTAGAAATCATTAACTGTCATCACTGTTGTTGTTATTGTAAGTTTATATTATACACTCATACCGTGATTAAAAATTCTAAAGATTGCTGTCTCTAAAGATTGCTGTCTCTAAAGCTTGCTGTCGACACTAGTTTTATTTTTCATGGTCAACCCTTATGTACGAATCCTTATTTCAATGAGCCGTTTTCAACTAGATTTATTAGTCACCTGTCAACTTTCAACAGTCCCTGCTCAGCACCATTTGATATTTTGTTTTAAAATTTCGAAAGTTAGCTAACACATTTTTATAGCGGTTTGTATTACTAGGAAGGAAAATGTATCATTCTCTCCCGCGGATGTAGTATAATTCTCCACCGTTAGCGAGAACAGTACCTAATCAATTGTAATCATACACGGGAGGAAATGACATTTTAGTCCCGAGTTATACATATGACACTTTTACATTTTATGATGAGACTATCTCTTGTATTCAGCTACATTCAAAAATATTTAAATATGAAGATCAGGAGGTTAGTGGATTTATTATTAATCACATTGCTTCCCTTCTCAAATGGCAACGGGAGTTAATCTATATATATATATATATATATAAAGGAAAGTCACAACCCTGACTAATCAACGCAGAGCCGAAACCACCGGTACTAGAAACTTGAAATTTGGGTGGAAGGTTCAATTTGTTACGTAAGGTAGTGCTAAGAAGGGATTTTTTGAAATTCGACCCCTAAGGGGGCGAAAAGGGGTAAAATGTGTTTTCACGAATACATCAATATCTCTTACACCCGATACGATATCGATTTGGTTTTGGCTTGCGAAGATTATCAATGCAAATACCTAGAAACGTATTTTCGGATTTTGCCCTAATCAACCCCTAAAGGTGCAAATCTGGATTGGGGGTGAATCAAACAACTCTTCGCATCTCCTACGTTTATTGAGTTAAAACATTCTTTTTGGGCATATAGGTGTATTTTTAAAATATTTAGAAACGGATGTAAGGGAATTTGAAAATTTTAAGCCTAAAGGGGTAAAAGGATGAAAAATTAAAAATAGGTAGAAGGGTTAAAAATTTTTTATTTTTTTTGCTTTGAGTTCCATTTTACAATAAAATGGATTAAAAGCGTTTTTTTTTTAATTTAAGCTCTACGGGGGTGAAAAGGGGTAAAACGTGTTTTTACGAGACCCGATGAGATAGCGACTTGGTATTTACTTGCAAAGATTGTCAATGCAAATACCTAGAAACGTATTTCAGGATTTTGCCCTAATAAACCCCTAAAGGTGCAAATCTGGATTGGGGGTTAATTAAAAAACCCTTCGTAGCTCCTATGTTTATTGAGTTAGAACATTCGTTTTTGGTATTTTAGATGTATTTTTTAAATATTTAGAAAAGAGTTTAAGGGAATTTGAAAATCTTAACGCTAAAGGGGTAACAGGAGCAAACACTGAAAAGGGGTAGGGGGTTAAAATTATAAATTTTTTTCGCTGTGAGTTCCATTTCACAATAAAATAGATTAAAAGCGACTTTTTGAAATTTTACTCCTACGGGGGTGAAAAGGGGTAAAAAGTGTTTTCACGAGTACCTCAATATCTCTTAGACCCGATGTGATAGCGACTTGGTGTTTATTTGCAAAGATTTTCAATGCAAATACCTAGAAACGTATTTCAGGATTTCGCCCTAATCAACCCTTAAAGGTGCAAATCTGGATTCGGGGTGAATTACAGAATCATTCGTATCTTCTACGTTTATTGACTTAGAACATTCTCTTTTGGCATATAGATGTATTTTTAAAATCTTTTCAATTGCGTTTAAAGGTTTTTTTAAATATTACTCCTAAAGGGGTAAAAAAGATGCAAAACCGAAAAGGGGTAGGGGGTTAAAATTATAGATTTTTTTCTTATGGGTGCATTTTAGACTAAAATGAGGTAGAAAAGATTTTTAGAAATTTCACCCATAAGGGGATGAAACGGGTATTCCGCTATAATCTATGTGTATAAAAGATAAAGCACCAACTCAACAATGCGGATCCGTAGTAATCCTTAGTACCAGGAACTTGAAATTTGGCAAGAAGAGTCCTTTAATTACGTAGCGAAGTGCTAGAAAAGGAGTTTTCGAAATTCCACCCCTAAAGGGGAGGAGAGAGGTATCTTTTCACGAATTTCTCAATAACTCTTAAGTCCCTATAATATATCGATTTGGTTTTTACTTAGAAAGGTTACCTATACAAGTTCTTAAGAACGTAATTCAGAATTGTGCACAGATCAACTCCTAAAGGTGCGAATTTGGATTCAGGGGTGAATTATAGAATCTTTCGTATTCCTTGTGGTTCCTGATGACCATGGTTTTTGGGTATATGTGTGTTTTCTAAATCTTTAAAAAGGGTTTTAAAGTGTTTATTCTAAATTTCATTGTGAAAGGAGTAAAAATGGGGTAAAAGTAAAAAGAAGTTAAAAAGAGGTTGAAGTTAATGATTTTGTTTCGTGTGTTCAGTTTAGAATAAAATAGAAGGATTTCCGAAATTCCACCTCCAGTGGTGGACACTGGTACGCTGCTACAATTTATGAATACAACATTTAATAAGTACATTTATTATTATTGTTATACTAAACCTATAGTTTTATCAATCTATACAAAGAGAACGACAATTGCATACACATTTGTAGGGGATACGTGAAGCATAAAAGGCTTATGGAGAACTTTTTTCGGAAAAATATTGTTTCCTTTTTACCTACAATATTGTTTTGCAGCGTTTGTTAGTTTAGCGTATCGAGTGAGGGGGAGGGGAGCATTCTAGAATTCGTTTAAGATTTAGAAGAAAAACATTTGTAGTCCGTACGAAGAACGGGCATCTTGCTAGTGTATTATATTCCCTCCCACTGCCATTGGAAACCGACCACGGAACGTATATTTTCGGGAAACCCCTAACAGGCGACATAAAATGTCACTTTTATATAAAGGGGTAAAAATAGTATATTAGACAACAAGTTTAGAAAAGTGATGTTTCACTGAACAAGTATGGCTGGTTTGAGTACCAGCGTCAGCGAGTACTTAAGCGGCCATACGAGTTCAGTAAATCCACTTTTCTAACGTGTTATGCATATATTCCGTTCACATCTTTTTGGCAGGAAGGCTGGCCTTGGATTTTTGTTGTTAAGTTGCCCGTGAACAGAACCTAATTTGTATTTTGTTGTATAACCTGCATAACCTCAACAAATTTACTGTCACTTGACAGAAAATAATATTGTTGCCAGATGGACTGCTTACTTTGATAGTACACGTGGAGAAATGTTTAAAATCTGAAGTATTGCAAAGTATGAGCAAAAAAAATCTAGTTACCGGTGGATTAACTTTGAATGGGGTTCTAGTTGTATTTTTCAATTGTTTTTTTAAATTTCAATAAAAACCAATGTGACGTCAATGACTTTCCGCCAAACGTAGGTAATTGGTTTTTAATACGTATTTAAACTTTAAGACCATTTTTCTCTAGTTTTTTCAGATGTAACATATTGAAAATTTTATATCATTGAAACCAACATAAAAGTACTACAAAAATCAATAATAAAAAATACAGGTTGTCATTAAAAAAAAATTCGATGACGTCATAACTTTTAAAACAAATGACGTAGCAACATAAAGGTTGATTGTACAAAATGGCTCAGAAAAGTGTGGCGAAACAAACTTACTTTTTTTTTAAATAGAATGTCCTATATTTAGGTAACTTCAGCGTTTTGCATTGCAATACTAATAATTTGATATCAAGTTGTATGGGTGTAATGTCAGTTGTTTTGGAGATACATATCAACGATTTTATGCAAAAAATGCTGAATTTCAGGCGGCTACTGTAGGAGATTTTTTTTTTCAAACGAAGGGCCCTATATAAATTTTTGAAAAGCGCTGTCAATGAGTTCTTTTGATATGTTACTTCATACCTCTAAATTCAACTGTTTTTAATTTTAAAACACTATTTGAGCTACTTCCCATGCTACATTTCAAGAAAAACCGACAAAAACTCTTTGTTTTATATACAAATAGAGAAGCCAAGTATATTTATCCAAATAATTAATATTAAAATGTATTTTAATTACTTTCATATGTAGTATTTTTCAAAAAAAAAGAAATACGCACGTTTTTCGGGGAACGTAAGAATTCTCCAATAATTTTGTTTTCTTTAAATTAGAAAGACTCCAAAGAAGTATATCAGTGCTGTCAAAATAAGCTCCGATGTTGTTTCACCAACTTTCAATCTCCCCATTATTAGCGGAAATAGATGTGGATGCAGTTTCAGTTTCTGTGAAATTTGTTGACAAATCATCTACTTTCTCTGGATTTTGAATTTCTACCGTTTTATCCTGATTGGCATGAAGGGCAGAGGTTTTTGGTTTTTGTATAAAGGCGTCTAATGTTTTTCTGTTGTTTAGAAGGTGGCGTCATTTTAAAAAATTAAATAAAACAAAGAGAACAAATTTGCAATAACAATTTATAAAACCACTTAAAAAATGTCTTATTTTGTGTAATGCTTGTGATCTCTGTATAAATGACAATTACTTGAAAATCAAGTATGCACCTTTTCGCTTTCACGCGAAATGTGATAAAATAAGCATTGCTTTACATACTAGTACTTACCTCTAAACTTGAAATTTTGCAGGCTTTGGACATTTTAAGTTTGACTAAGTACCTAGTTGTACAATTTAAAACAAACAATGGAAACATTATATTATTAGCAAAATTTAAAAATACGCCGATAACTATGCACCAGGTGCAGTTTATTGTTTTATCTAGTGGAAACTGGTAAACACGACAGGTCACAGACCCGACATTGACGAGCGATGAAAACCCCACCAACGCTGGGGGGTGAGGGCAAATTTGCGCCTATTGGAATTAAAATGAAATGAAGAATATTGAAAAAGCATTCGGCAAATTCAAATTTAAATTACGAGCGGATACTATAACGGTGGATTTTGTTTATAATTACGGCAAAGCAGTTAACTTTCTATCGGATTACATTTTTTAAGAGGCCCAAGGTGGTGTCAATTGACCCATTGACACCCCCTTGGATCCGCCCGTGAGAGCATTAGACAGACGGGTGCTTAACCATCCTGGGACGCCAATGTCTATTTACGAAATAGCAAGCATTGTTGGAAAAACTTTTTCCGAATCTTTCACTCCGTTAAACATAATAAGAGCATTTGAGAAAATGGGTATATCACCTTTTAATCCTCAAGTAATCCTTGAATCCGACTACATGTCATCATACGTGACTGGCACACTACCTGGCATGAATAATTTTGAAATTGACAATAGTCGGAACAAAAAAGTTATAAATGAAAATCGTACCACACTCATTAGTGACCAATATAAAAATTAGTTCATAAGCAGTAACCAAGACTACAACAAAATTTCTTGGATTTTTTTTTGTAGGTAGACCAACCTAACTGTGAGGGTTTGTGTCGTTACGATTTTCTTACCGAATCTGCATTCGAGCATTAATTCATATCCGGAAATTATTTTTCGTGCATTCCAACAACGTCCTAATTTTTCTTAAGAGATTATATTATGAGAAAATTCTTCTCATAATATCGAGATAGGTAATTAGAAAGATTAATACATTAATACCACTGAGACTTCAGATAGAAATGGAAGAAAACAGGTTGAGACAATACTAATTATCACACCCGATCAAGTTAGACCACACTTAAAAGCACATGAAATAAAAAAACACAACAAGAGAAAGAAAGAAAAGTACAATCAGTGATTTTGACAAATACACCAAGTAAAGAGAAAATAGAACAAGAGCAAGTCGGAATAGAAAAAAGAGTACAAAGAGCGAAAGTTGCGTGCCAAGAGAATAAAACGACAATTATTATGCGAGAGTTCCAGCTCCAACAGTGATGTTAATAAAAAGGAAATGTGTTGTGACTCTACAGATAAAGACATTTTTTAAGATAAAGCCGAAAAATACCTCATCAATGTGGGTGATTTTGTCTCAGTAAAGTATGCTACTACAGAATGACTTAAACACTATACGGATTGTCTGTATGTACTAGGTAAACACGGTAACTAGATACAGAGACGGTTTGTTTGTCTGGTAGCACTATACTAAATTTCAAATAAGCATGCAGTAGTTGAAATTAAATAGTAATCATAACTATGGTCATGATTGGCGGAAACAAAGCCATGATTACAACAATCTGAAAATAAAATATTTTTTAAAAATTGCCAATTTGACATTCGGTATAAATCCTAAAAATATAGGTAAAAGGAAAACTAATAAATAGTGGACGAAGGAAGCTGGCCTACACCGTTTATTGGAATTATATAAGTCAAAATTGTAGTAAAACACGATCAATCACACAAACTTATATTTTCCTAATGTAAAACTGAGTTTGAGTTCAGAGCGCCATCTACTGCATTCTTATTTGAAATTTAGTTTAGATACAGAAACTATCTAGTTACCGTGTGTACCAAGTACCTGCAGACAATCTGTATATGAAATGTTACAGAAAGGAAAGATGAAGATTTTAATATTTCATTCCTGAGAAGAATGCTAGGTAACAAATTTATTTTCCTTAAGAAGAGAGATAAAGATACAGTTAGCTAGGATGATATTGTCTTAAAATTATCAAGTTCGTACATTTCTGGTAGCACTAAAAGAGCCGCCGGCCAGATGGCATTTGAAATTAATGTTGACAACTATAATATTATGATCGAGCTTAGTTTGTAGTTACTTTTTGGTTTCATACTACTATGCACCATACAACTTCCCATGATTGGATATAATAAGATATAATAAGACGTATATGTACATAGTACTTAAAATTACAATTTAATGAAATGCTTGGCACCCAATACTTCTTTATTAGTGTGAACCTAGAGCCTTTATGTGAAAATGAAGTAAACAAAAATAGACAGCTAGACAGGTAGACAACTAGACAGCTAGACAGGTAGACATGTAGACAGGTAGACAGGTAGGCAGACAGACAGACAGGCAGGCAGGCAGGCAGGCAGGCAGGCAGGCACACTGGCAGACAGGCAGGCAAGCAGACAGACAGGTAGGCAGACAGGCAAGCAGGTAAACAGACAGACAGGCAGGCAGGCAGACAGACAGACAGACAGGCAGACAGACAGTCAGACAGGCAGGCAGGCAGGCAGACAGGAAAGCAGGCAGGCAGGCAGCAGGTAGGCAGACAGGCAGGCAGGCAGCAAGGCAGACAGGCAGACAGGCAGGCGGACAGACAGACAGACAGACAGACAGGTAGGCAGACAGGTAGGCAGACAGATTGACAGACACGCAGACAGACAGGCAGGCAGACAGACAAACACACATATTATTTTTAGCAACCTTGCACATTTCTCAAACAATCACATCCGGCTCACATAATAGAGGTCATTGACCCACTCTCATTAGCCGCATTCGACAGATGTCCAAACAATAAGATCCGGTCAGATGCCCACATCTGTTTAAACATCTGGCGGCCTGCAAATATAGCCTCTATTAACACCTGCAACAAAGGTGGATAACTTATTCGAAGTTATGAGTCTTACTCAATATGTTCGAATGTTTGTAAGAGTGGAACAGGTTGAAATAAATAACTATCGGCTCAATTTCGAAACTGTATATTTAATAAAGTACTAAAAACACAGGTAATATTTATGAAACTTGATTAAGAGAGGGGGAATTTTGTAAACATTTCAAAAATTAGACTTTTAGCCTCAAAACTCATTATGGAAATCTTGTAAAAATTTCAAAATGAGAGTTTTTGCCCCCTAAAAAAATTTATCATCATTTTCAGACAATGACATCTGCCAGACAATAAGATTCGACCAGACGCCCACAGCCGCTTAAGCATCTGGCGATGCGCAAATATAGCCCCTCTGTCAAATCTAAATTGGTTCATTTGTCCTGTAAAGAATTTGAATTTAACGTCAAAATGATACGCAGAATTTGAATTTACCACAAAAAACCTGCGCAGAATTTGAATTTACCGCCAAAATAATGCGCAGCATTTGAATTTTTTGCAAAAACCTGCCCATAATTTGAATTTACCGCTAAACCTGGACAGAATTTCTTTAGTATAATTACATATTGTTGCCCCCAATCTTGTGTCGCCAAAATATTTCTGTTAATCAGGTATCCGCGACAATTGATAAAGTCGTTAATGGACTTATATCTCTTAATTCGAGTTTATCCATATGAGACAGTCAATCCCCTTCACCGTGCAATTTCTCAACCTCTGTCTGTCTACCTGCCTGTCTGTCTGCCTGCCTGGCTGCCTGTCTGCCTGCCTGCATGCCTGTCTACCTGTCTACCTGTCTACCTGTCTACCAGTCTACCTGTCTACCTGCCTTGATGTCTATCTGTCTACTTATCTACCTGTCTAGCTGTCTAGCTGTCTACCTGTCTACCTGTCTGTTTGGCTGTCTGTCAGCAGTGCTTTCGAACCTATATTAAAAACAAACAATATTTCTTTAGGAACTTGCTTATTGCTAAAGTGAGGGAATGCTGTCCTTCTGTACATAAATTTAACAGCAAAAGCGAAATAAATAACTATCGTCCAATTTCTAACCTTTGTGTATTTACAGGAAGAACACGTAATATTTACATTCGGTGTTTACAAACAGTGTTGTGGATTTTCCCTCATGTCTCTCAAGCTCCAACACTTTTGTATTATGTTAAATACTGCCTACAACTTAAACAGTCCTCCAGCGAGATCGAACACATTACCTATCTTGTAATTCCGTGCTCTCTCTGACATCTAACAACTCTCAAATATAGCCCCCCCTGCCAAATCTAAATTGGTTCATTTGTCCTGTGCATAATTTGAATATACCGCCAAAATGATACACATAATTTGAAATAATTTTATACATGTACGTTTTAGACAAATAAATACAATTATATTTACAATTGTCGTTTTATTACACCGTTGTGTCCATAAAACCGTTACAGGAGCATGTCAGGTTGACCAGTGGTCTATTTATTCATCGTCGCAAATTCTCACACTGATAATGGACGTCGTTGACCCCTGATGTTCTGTAGTTATCATTTTGAAAGCGCTAAATTAAGATCTGTTTCAGTATTAATTTCCAACTTCCCTCTTCTTACTTCGTTAATAGTATGTGTCTGTCTGGCTGTCTGTCTGTCTGTCTGGCTGCCTGTCTGCCTGCCTATCTGTCTGTCTGTCTGTCTGTCTGTCTGTCTGTCTGCCTACTTGTCTATTTGTTTGTCTGTCAGCAGTGCTTTTGAACCTATATTAAAACAATCGTCTTACGTAAAAGAAAACAATATGCAATTAAATGGTACTGCTGCTAATAGCGATATAGAAATATCCAAAATTTTTAACTCAGTTTACACTCCGAACTGTAATCTGTAAATCTCTACAGCATAATAATAATATTTCTTTTGGGAACTTGCTTATTGCTAAAGTGAGGATTGCTGTCCTTCTGTACATAGATCCAACAGCAAAGCGGAATAAATAACTATCGCCAAATTTCGAAACTTTGTGTATTTAATAAAGTACAGGAAAAACCATGTAATATTTACATTCGGTGCTTATAAACAGTGTCGTAGATTTCCCAATGGCTGTAAATTTTAAACCAATTTTAAGCAAATTTCTTAACCACACATTTATTTTTAGCAACCTTGTACATTCCCAGATTTTTCCGTCAAAAACCTGATCATAATTTAAATTTATAGTCAAAACCTGAGTAGAATTTGAATTTTCCACCAAAACTCTGATCATAATTTGAATTTACCGCCAAAACCTACGCAGAATTTGAAATTACCGCCAATACCTGCGCAGAATTTGAATTTCCCGCCAAAACTGTGCAGAAACTCTCGCGCAGACACTCGCGCTGACCTACACAGAAACCACTAACAATCACATCCGGTTTATTTTTAGCAACCATGCACATTTCCAGACGTTCACACCCGCAGGTCTGGACCGGTATTTTCTATAGTGTGAAAATTCTGCACCTCCTTCTAATTTTAGCTTTATTTACACAATTTCTAATGTGATTGTTTAGTTACAAAATGTGTTTAAACAAGTTTGAGATTTTCTCTTATACATCTGTTTTTTAACCAATCTAGATAAGTTTTTATCCAGCAGAATGAAACTGTTTCTCACCATGAATATATTTTATACGTCAGCAATTGTTGAATAGCTAACAATATGATCAACAGACGACTCTTTCATCGCTCCGTTTTGTATTATAAAATTCTGCCATTTAAAACTACCAGTTTAGGATTAGCTTGCGGATGTCTTATACTGCAAGAACTCAACTTGCCTGCATTCGGCAATTTTAAAATGTGTTAGTGACTTTTTAACATGTAACCTGGTGAGAGTAACATTAGCTTTACATAAGTGCTAAAATAAAATATGCATGTATTTGTAATATAAAATCTCTGTCACATGTTTTCTATTGCATGTACAAATTTGGTTTTGCCAAGTTGTTAGGTGAGATTTCGATTATAATTTGTATACATTTTTCCCTTATAGGTTTTTGAAAATGAATTGAAAATAAATTCGAAACTTCAGGCTATTAAACATCAAGTGGTTTTATTTCATCAAACCATTGATAGCTCATAAACTTTTGCCAAAGTACTAAGATCCGAGTTTCTCCAACGGTTCTTTCAGTCTGAATTTCATCCTGTATGGTATATATACAGTGTGTTCCAGGATTGATGTTACAAGAAGTGAGATAGACAAAAATTTTTTAATTTTTTATTTTAAGATTGTGGGATTAGGACCTGCTTGGTCTGAAGATTTTTTAAAGAATATTTTCAGTTTTTGAAAAAAAAAAACAAATCGGCCTTGACAGTAAAGCGAAAACTATTTCTTTTTCAGGTAAACTCCCTTTTTGTTCATGATTCATAATACGGCAAAATTTCACCAAGAAAATTTGTTCAGAATGATAAATCTACTTATTGAGATTAAACCGTTTTCTTTTAAATTAAGCAAAATAAATTGAATTTATTAAAAATGATCTAAGTGGAGACCAAAATAAAAAAGGGGAATTTGCTGAAGAAAATGGTATTTGTTACAACGTTTAACACAATCCAGTCCAAAGGCATTTAAGTTAACGCTAGTGTCCCCAAAGTCAAAGAATGGCACGTATTGCTCAACGAAAATGGCCGCCGCGCATAAGTCGGTTCGGATAAAAATAAAATAAGACCTGCATTGAACTGCCAATGTATATGGGAATAACATAAAAAGAATAGAAAATAACAAATGGTCAACCAACCATCATTGGATTACTTCAAATGGATTGACCCATTAGGATGTAAAGAAAAGAGTGATCCAAAATACTTAATTGGTTCATTAGAATCAGCTACAAATATAAATAAATCTGAAGAATGGCAGGAACAATTATGTGAAGAACCAATTGAAGACGATGAGGTAGCTGAAACACCGAGCAGCAGATGTAATTCGTCTGTAAGTGGAAATTTAAATACAAGTACGTCCATAATCGTAAAATGCTGTACGTTCAAAAACATTGCAAGTATTTCATGAAGACGATAAAAAACACTTCATGAAGATAGAAGGCTTACTTACCCAACAAAAATAACAGAGCCAACGGTTGCTCGAATGTTTTGCACAACTGATAGCAAAAAGGCAAACACTTGATTTATCAGATAACTAATACCTATACTTTTTTGAGTTATTTCAAATTTTTAGCATTTTTAAATGTTTGAAGTTTTTGAATAGTTTCTCTCTTTTGTAATTCAAAAATTATTGAGTAAGAGTAGTTTTTATTTTGTATTTTTTGTATTGCGGTTGTCATTTTCATTTTATTTAGAATTATAATTATTTTAATAACTACTACAATTTTGCAATAAAACATATTACCTACTTGTAATGAGTAAGTTGTGCATATATTTTCAACCAAACTTACAAAGTAAATGGTTACTATGATCGCTCTTTCTGTGTGTCTGTGTGTCTGTCGCACGATTCCCGTTAAGGCAGAATACAACTGATGGTGGATTCCTATGTATTTTTGTCCCCTGAATACGAATCCACCACTAGCTTTTCGATATCTCAACCCGTTTTCGAAATATTCGACTTTAATGTTCGAATTTTCACATTTTAGGCTTTAATATCACTTTTATGTAGTTTTCTCTCCTGATTCCAAATATGTCACTCATTTCACGATATCTTGAATAGTTTTCGAGATATTTGATTTTTTAAAAATCCGAATTTTCTTTTGTAAGTTTGGTTTTCAGCCGTACATGCGCGGCTAAGCTTTTTTAAAACTTATTTGTATATTTTAGCAAAAAATTACACTCATTTTTTCCTGTTTAAATACAGTTCTCTGTAGTGTCTCCATTATTATTTTCTTCATGTTATTGTACTATCGTCATTTCATCGCATTCGTTCTTACTCAAGTAACAAAAATTGTGTAAAATGCAGTATAAAATGTTGTAAGAATTGCAATGTTTTTTAAGCTAATAGACATTTACCAACTTCAGTATACTTTATGTTTGTTTTAAAATACCAAATGCATTTTCTATTACATGACTGGATGACAAACCGTAATTATGGTATTTCTGCAGAATCTTCAAGTAGATGGTGTTTTTCACTTGTAAAATAAGAATTTGCATTTCTCTACAGGTATGTATTCCTAAAAACCTGAAAACAAAAAGTAGTATTTAATAATTTCACAGTATTTTTTTTTATATTGATATATGAATATTATTATAAAGTTATCATGGTTTTAAGGTAAATTCTAAGCACTTACCTAGCATCCTGCGCTGAACCAGGATATCCAACATTATAATAATAATAATAATAATAATAATAATAATAATTTTATTGTGCGGGTATACATAAATAAAAATTGTGCATGCACTCGTCACAAATTTTCTACACAAATAAATCGTATAACACACAAATTTACACTTACACATTAAAATATTCTGTTATTGAATAAAAGCATTTTTCTGTAAGGTACGATTTTAACTTAGATTTAAAGCTATACACTGTTGGACTAGATTTTATTACACTTGGAAGACTATTATAAATTTTGCTACATGTATACACAGGACCCCTCTCATATAAGGTTAGATTATGCACCGGCAAGACTATATTGGCTTGGCGTCTGGTATTGTAAGCATGAATATCTGCATGGTTTGTGAAATTATTCCGTCTTTCGTATACATATTTGCAACATTTATATATATAAATACCTACGAACGTTAAAATTTTGTATTTTATGAAGTACGGCCGACAGGACTCTAATCTATCTAAGTTAAATATTAATCTAATAAGGCGTTTTTGATTTACAAGCACTCTCTTATTGTTAACAGATATACCCCAGATTATACAATTATACGCTAGGAATGGATACGCTAACGCATAATACACATTAAGAAGCCCGTTTGTAGATAATATGGACTTTAAGTTCTTTATAGCAAAAAATGCGGAATTAAGTTTTTTACAGACACTGTCAACTTGCAAATTCCAAGTTAAGTTACCATCAATATGTAAACCTAATAGTTTTGTGGTATCCTGGGTAGTGATTTTACAATTGTTTACATGTATATAACAAGGAAAAATAGTTTTACGTTGACGGAATATTAAAAATGCAGTTTTATCATCATTTAAAATTAAATTGTTTTTATCACACCATTTTTTAAACCTTATTGCAACTAATTCCGTTTTCAATAATAATTCATGTATAGTTCCTGCTGAGACCCCTACCGACGTGTCATCTGCATACGTTACTAAGCATTCTGCATTTAAATAGTCTTTCAAATCGTTTACAAACAACACATAAAGGAGCGGGCCCAGCACAGAACCTTGGGGTACACCTAATTCTAGGTTAAACTTTTTAGACATACAGTTAGATACCTCAACTACCATTGTCCTGTTCGTTAAATATGAAATTAACCAATTTTTCACAATGCCTCTAATACCCAAGTGATCTAACTTTGTAGCAAGAAATGAAGCATTGACCGAATCAAATGCACACGATAAGTCAAAAAACAGTCCTGCAGCTACTTTACCGCCATCCAGCGCTTTAATTACAAATTCCATAAAGTCGAAACAAGCCGTTTCAGTGGACTTGGATTTTATATAACCATGCTGCGTATCAGCCATCAAGTTATGTTTATTAAGAAACTCTTTTATTCTAGTAACTATTAAGATTTCCATAATTTTGGAAATTATAGAAAGAACAGATATTGGTCTGTAGTTTGTGACATCCATGTGTGACCCTTCATCTTTCTTTAGAAGTGGTACAACTCGAGCGACTTTCAAACAATTTGGAAAAACACCATTCATAAAAGAATTATTAATTAAAATTGTCAATGGATACAAAATTATATCAATGACCTTCATAAATATTATTAAATTTATCTCATCATATCCACTACTAGTTTTATTTTTAATTTCTGAAGCTGCAGTTTTTACTTCAAGCTCTGTAAATGGCACAATTTGAATAGATTGTGAAGGCGGCTGTATATTCACCGTACATTCATTGGAGAGTTTGCCAAAATGTGAGTTCAACTTTGTCTTCGCCAAACTTGAAAAATATTTTCCAAGTTGATTAGCTACTAGAAAAGAATCTCTAATTATTTCACTACCATCACCGTTTGTAGATAGTGATATATTTGTTTTCCTATTATTTCGACCCAAAGTGGTAAAAGTAAATAGTTTTTCAGATGTGCAAATTGTCATTAAATTTCTTGAACGATTACAATAATAATATACAGGGTGCCCCCGAAAAGTCTGCACAAAATAATAACACATATTCTGGAGGCCAAAATAGGACGATTTAACCCAACTTACCTCTATTCAAAGTTGCTTCGTTTAGCCGCTAGAGGGCTTTAAAAATGATTAGCTTTTTAAATTTTTTTTAAATAAGTCGAAAGTTCTTCGATAGATTCTTTTTGGCCATGCGTTTGTACCAGTAAACTACAATTTTTGTGTGGAATAAACCCTAATTTCGAAAATTGCAGGGTGTTTAAAAACTAAAAACAATAAATTACCCATCCATATTTTTTTAACCCCCTGTATAATCACTACCAATGTTTTTTGTGGATAGCTACTTTAATATATAAGCTATTTCCTCTCTTACAGAATTTTAGTTGGGTAAACGGTTTAGCCACAAAAAATATTTTCTGCGTCTCTACAAACCTGAATCAGTAATTGTAACTTAATACTAGGCATGTAGGGATTTAGAAAGTATTTTTTGTAGCTAAACCGTTCGCTCAACTAAAATTTTGTAAGAGAGGAAATAGCTTCTAAATTAAAGTAACTATTCAGAAAAAAAAAATCGATAGTGATTATACAAAAGGGTAAAAAATTTAAAAAAGTTAATCAGTTTTAAAGCCCTCTAGCGGCTAAACGAAGCAACTTTGAATAGAGGTAAGTTGAGTTAAATCGTCCTATTTTGGCCTCCAGAATATGTTTTATTATTTTGTGCAGACCTTTCGGAGACACTCTGTATATAACTATCCTGTTGTTCAGAAGGAACTTTCACGTTAATATGGGATTCGTCAACTGCACCTACTACATCTGCTTTGAACAATTTTTTGACTGCATGACGTCTGTGAATTAATAACTTCTAGAATAGATACCTGGATATGTCTTGAATCCTTCTGAAATTTCTGGATATTCTACACTGTTCAGCCAAACTATAAATTTATTCTGCATTTTCAATATTAATTGTAAGAAATTGTTGACTATATGCATTCCTGTTGGATTTGCAATGTTGAAACGATCCCCAATTGAAATTAGAGTGTCCCATTTTCCAAGGTACCATAGAAAAACTAGTAACCCTTTTTCACGTTCTTCTGGTTTATTTCTACCGTTTCTTTTTCGAGTAAAAGAGAACTTTGTCGTTGTTTCATTATAGTTAATAAAAGTTTTTCATAAGTGCTTTTGGTAATACGGAAATGTCGGAAAAGTCATAATCCAAATACTTATCCATCCATTCCTCAAAACATGTTTTGGATTTAAAATGTTTTCCTCTAACTTTTGCAAGAAACGTCACTCGTTCTTTATGAATATGTGATGTAATTGTCTCTAAAAGTCCTCCTTCAAAAAAACTCGTTATATACAACTAGCAGCACAGCTACTTCCACTTCTTCAAAAGACATTAATATATTGCTCTTTGACAAATTTATAGATACACTAATAAGTATCTAGATGCACTATTATTAAAAATTCAAAAATAATTAAAACATTACTGTGCGAGCTCGTAGGTTAATATGAGTTTTTTAATTAGTGGACTGTATTATCTGCTGCTTCCATCGCCAGGAATCGCGTTAATTGATGTTGGAGTAAAACACTTCACTACCTTTAATGCCTTTAATTAACTAATGACAAATACAACACCTTTTTAATGCTAGGACATCTAGCTCAGTGCCGCAGCACAACCTTTCGCATTGACAATCAGATGAGAACTCTCCCCTGCTACCGCGGCCCTCAGGCTATATAAAGGGTGGGGCGCAAACATACTCCCCGCCAAAAATATTTCATTAAATATTTTTCAACCTCAACAATACAAATTTAATCTTAGTATCTAAACAACTAAAAATCTAAAATCGAAACATAGCTGATTTTTAAACTTAAATACTAATTTATGTCTAGTCGCTTCTTAACTATCGCGCACTTCACTGGCACAATGCTCTGCTTTTTCGCACTCACTTGGAAGTACACAAATCTTTTTTATACTGCGACGTGTAAGTCCCTTTGAGGTGCGTACTTCAACAATACGCACGATGTCGTCCTTGCCAGGAAACACCTTGGTGATTCGACCCAGCCTCCAATGACAAGCTGGTAGCCCTTCTTCTCGCAACAGCACCATGGTTCCTTCCACTAGGTTTCTTGTTTGCGTCAAACCTCGCCTTGGTCTTTGTTGGAGACCATTTAAATATTCCAGTTGGAATTTTTTCCAATATTGTTGTACCATAGCTTGTACGAGCTGATACCTAGTCAATCTATTTGTATGTTCACTGAGTAAGTTAGGATCGGGTAAGGAAGTTAAGGTTCTGCCGATTAGAAAATGTCCCGGTGTTAAAACCTCAACATTTTCAATATCCGAACTTATAGGTGTTAACGGTCTAGAATTCATTATGGCCTCTGCCTGAATGATCACAGTATTAAATTCTTCATAAATTAAGCTGTGCGAATTCACAATTCTTTTCAAATGAAACTTAATTGAAGCTACAGCTCTTTCCCATAAACCTCCCTGTTCAGGACTTCTTGCAGGAATGTAATTCCAGTTAACCCCCATCTCTGCTAATGTATTATGCAAAACTTCTTGTAAAATTTTAAAAACTCCTTTAATTCTTTATTTGCTCCCACGAAATTCGTGGCATTGTCACTGTATATATTTATAGGTTTACCCCTTCGTGCAACGAAACGTCTAAAAGAAGCAATAAAATTTTGTGTTGTCAAATCGGTTACCGCTTCTACGTGTACGGCTTTTGTACTAAAGCATACAAACAACACAATATAGCATTTTATGACTTTGCTTGATCTAGTTTTTCTATCTTTGATTAAAAAAGCTCCTGCGAAATCTACTCCACAGTTTTCGAAAGCATATGTCGGTTTTACTCTATGAGAGGGCAAAGAGCCCATTAAGGTCTTACAGGGTTTTGGCTTTGCCTTAAAACATACCATACATTGATGTACAATTTGTCTCACTATACCTCTCCCCGCCACTGGCCAATATCGTTCTCTAACTATAAATAATGTGGCTACAGGCCCCGCGTGCAAACTTATTTCATGAATATGCTTGATTATCAACATTGTCAAAATATGTTTAGAAGGAAGTATTAACTGATGTACGCTATCGTAGCTTAACTCTGAGTTTTGTATTCTTCCACCTACTCTAATCAATCCGTTTTTATCAACAAATGGACTTAATTTTGCCAATTTATGGTTATTACTTAATAAACAACCCCTTTTCAAAATTTTTATTTCCTCCCAGTATGCCTCCCTTTGCGCTAAACCCACCAAACATTCTAAAGCATTCTGTAGTTCAAGCACAGATAAATAACCCAAACATTTTTTATTGCTCTTTAATGCATTATTTTTAAAGCGCAGAATATAAGCAGTTACTCGTTGAAGTTTTCTTAACGATGAAAACCTTGTAAACAATTCACATTTGTATCCGTTCACCGCTATCAACCCAGTCACCGGTTTTGACTTGTATTCCGGCAATTCCGATAACATGCAATTTTCGAAACATATTGGTAATGGTATTGTAAATTCACTCGATAAGAAAGCCGGTCCGTACCACCAATCTTTTTTATTCAATAATACCTTTGCAGTACAGCCCCTACTAGCAATATCAGCAATATTGTTTTTGGTGTCCACATAACGCCAACTTTTTACCGACGTTAAAGCTTGTATTTCAGTTATTCTGTTTGCAACAAATGGTTTCCACCTTTTTGCATCTGAGTTTAACCATGCCAACACTACCTTTGAATCGCACCAGTAATTTTTCTCAATGTTCAATTTTAAAGTTTTCAAAATCTTTAAAACTCTATCACTTAGTCTCGCTAATAATAAAGCTCCAAGAAGTTCCAAACGCGGCAAAGTTACCCTTTTTAAAGGAGCCACCTTTGTTTTCGCTGTTAACAAGGCAGTTTTAAAATTTCCTTCTTTGTCTTTTGACCTTAGATATATACACGCTGAGTATCCTTTGATACTAGCGTCACAAAACGCATGCAACTCGACCAGTTCATACTCTTTATGCAAAACGTGTCGCGGAATTATAACATTTTTTAATTGTTCTAAATCGTTTTTAAATGATTCCCATTTCTTCACTGTTTCATCAGGTAGCGGTTCGTCCCATGGTAGCTTCAACGACCACAACCCTTGCATAAATAATTTTGCAACAATAACTACAGGTGCTAGCATCCCTAATGGATCATATATCTTACTTATAGCCGACAATAATTCACGTTTTGTAATAGCATTTTTCCTATTACTAAACATATCTACCTTGTATTTTAATATATCATTTCCCGGACAATAGTAAATTCCTAACGTTTTATGTATATCATCTTTTTCTAATGTTAATGCTTTCAACACATCGCCTTTATCTAAGGAGTCCTGAATTAGCCTATTATCATTTGCTACCCATTTTCTTAAATTTAATCCAGCTGAATTTAATATACTAATAATTTCACGTTTTAAAGTAAGTAATTCTTCAACTGTATCGGCTCCACATATTAAATCATCGTAATAAAACGAATTATCGATAATTTCACTAGCTTTTGGAAATAGTTCTTTGTTTTCTATAGCTAACTGTTTTAAGCAACGCGTTGCAATAAATGGACTCGATCTTAAGCCGTACGTTACAGTTTTTAACTCATATATTTTCAAAACCTCGTTTTTATTTTCCCGCCAGAATATTCTTTGTAAGCAGTGATGTTTCTTATTTATATTAAATTGTCGGTACATTGCTTCGATATCACTGCTCACTACATAATTGAAAGTACGAAATCTCAATAAAATATCATAGAGATCAGATTGCACAGTAGGTCCGGTATACTGTAAATCGTTAAGTGCAATCCCATTGTCACACTTAGATCCCCCGTCAAAAACCGTTCTACATTTTGTAGTCAAAGAATCTGTCTTTAACACCGCGTGGTGAGGTAAATAATAACTGTATTTTGGTTCTATATTCGTTTGTACTAATTGCATATGTCCCTGCATTTCGTAAGTTTTCATAAATTTTGAATACTGCTCTTTTAACTCGAAATTTCTTTTTAGTTTCTGTTCTAACGCATAAAATCGTGTTTTAGCTACTTCTTTAGAATTGCCTAATTCTTCTAAACTTCTTTTAAATAATATTTTTGTTTCAAAACGACCCGTTCCGTCTCTAACCGTCGATTTTAAAAATAATTCCTCCGCCTCTATATTTTCAAGCGATAAATCTTCTTTTAGTGTAGAAACCTCCTCAAGTTCCCAGAATTTTTTAACTACCTCATCTACTGCACAAAATGAATGCACTTTCCTAATTGGTCCCCGCGATAAATGCAACCTTCCCGCTACTACCCATCCCAATTTGGTTTGCTGTAATATTAGATTTGAATTTTCTATATTAATTCGCTGATCTCCTAACACATTCCAAAAAAACATCACACCCGAGTATTATATCAATATCAGCTGTCTTATTAAAGTTGGAATCAGCGAGCTGTAAGCAACTTGGAATTCTTACATTACATTTATCAAAACTCAAATTTGGAATAGCAGCAGTAAGTTGTTTTAATCCTAGACAGCAAATTCTTTTCTGAAAGTCTGAAAACTTGGATCTAATTTTAATGTTTACTAATTTGTCTATTTCAGCTGTTTTCGCTGAAATTCCCGTAACTTTTACATCAACTTTCTTTCCGTTTAAATTTAATATTTGCATGGCCCTTTCCGATATAAAATTTGACATAGCTCCGCTGTCCAATAAAGTTCTAAGCTCAAACCATTCCGAATTAGCTGCTTGTACATATATGATTGCCGTCGGCAATAAACAAATATCTTCCGTGTTGGCAGAATATGCCCCCATACTACAAACGTTAGTCGTTATTCCGTTTGCCGCATTGTCAATACTTTGTGTGACCACTTCCGCATTGTGTTCCCTATTATTAATACAAGAAGCTACTTGATTGCCGCCCCTGTTTTCCTCATTAGCAGGTGCTACACTTTCTCCATAATCATGCAACAACACGTTATGTAATCTACCACATTTAAAACACCCCCGATTTTTACAATTTCTTGCGGTGTGGCCCGGCTTCAAACAATTGAAACACAACCTCTGTTCAACAATAACGCTTTCTTTTGTCTGCCTAGACATCTTTTTAAACTTTTCACATTTATAAATTTTATGGGTACCTTGACAAATTGTACACCTTTCATCTGCCGCAACAAATACAGACTTAGTTCTTTTTTCTCCATGTGAATCGCCTAATGAACTCTTTAACCCTTCCAAGAAGTCACATCTATTCTGTAAAAACTCCTTAAAGGATTCTAACGTTGGAATCTGCTTTGCATTATTTACACCTTCCCATGTTCTTAAAGTTACATTGTCCAATTTCTGACTAATAACAAATATAAGCAAAGGACCCCAATTTTCTGTTTGAAAACTCAAATTGCTCAAACCTCCCAACGATTTAATTAAGGTGTCTGTTAATGAGCGTAACCCTACAAAACTTTCCTTTTGCAATTTCGGGATATCAAATATACTTTTAATCAAACTGTCAACTGTTAATCGTGGATTATCAAATCGCTGTTCTAATAAATCCCAAGCTACCTTATAATTTTCATCGGTTAATTCAATGCTACTTAAAATTTGTTTTGCTTCTTTTTTGCAGGCTCCCTTTAAATAAAATAGTTTTTGCACATTACTAATACCAGTATTGTTATGAACTATAGCTTCAAATAAATTCTTAAACTCGTTCCAAGATTCATAATTTCCATAAAAATCAGGAATTTGCAAACTTGGCAATTTAACCTGTGATTCGACTGTTGACTGAGTACTAATATTATTAATTGCAGGAGTACTATTTCTCCCTTCTATTAATGATTTAGCAGAGCCCATAACTTCATAAAATTTCTCCTCAATAGTATCTTTCAAATTCTGGTCATCTAAATCAACATTTTTAATACATTCTAACTCGATTTGTACTTCTAAAAACTTTGATAATAAACCTTCCGCTTGCGCAATTCTAAATTTTAAATTATCATATTTATCAGGCGTACAATATTGAATAAAACTCTCCAAATTATCTAACTGGGATACAATATGATCACGTGTTTTTTCTAACCTTAATATTTCTTTAGACGCTTTCGGCATTTTTACAGGTTATTTTATTCAAGGGTAAAATATAACATATAAAGGAACTCAGTTTCCAAACAAATAATGACAACACTGTACCTCGTATTGCAGGTGCTGTCTCGCTTGCAGCTGTGGGTCCGTCGGCTTCTCTTGTGTGACGTAGCGTCTGGCTAGCCCCCTCCGCCGATCGGTCGATAATCCTTCAGTACGCGTGCACCCAGTAATCGAACGCTCTGGTCGATTTCCCACCGAAGCAACGGTGTTTTTATTTATATCGAACACTCAGGTCGATTTTTCACCTTTTTCTTCACTAGGACGAACACTCTGGTCGCCTGCCCAAACCAACAATTCACCAAACCACGATCCCTGGCTCGAAGTGACCAAATGTGCGAGCTCGTAGGTTAATATGAGTTTTTTAATTAGTGGACTGTATTATCTGCTGCTTCCATCGCCAGGAATCGCGTTAATTGATGTTGGAGTAAAACACTTCACTACCTTTAATGCCTTTAATTAACTAATGACAAATACAACACCTTTTTAATGCTAGGACATCTAGCTCAGTGCCGCAGCACAACCTTTCGCATTGACAATCAGATGAGAACTCTCCCCTGCTACCGCGGCCCTCAGGCTATATAAAGGGTGGGGCGCAAACAATTACTTTTATTTGAAATCGGCAGTGAAGTACGCCGAAATCGTCATTAAAACACGAAAAATCGTCAGTGAAGTAATCCATTGTTTTACGACTTTTTTGTAGGTGGCGAGGCGACAGATAAACGTCAATCGACCGAACATAACGTACAAAATTTGGTTAAAATGTTGTAATTTCACGATTCCTCGATTTCAAATAAAACATAGTGTACACCTCGGCACTGAAGTTCCTTTTTATCCCTTATGTGGTTTATTTGGCTTGGCCCTACGGGCCTCGGCAACTAAATCCACATTCGTGATAAAAAGTTATACTTCAGTGCCTTGGTATACAAACTACTATTATTCACAAAAATTCAAAAATATTGTTAGCAAATTTATTTTATCTACGACCACTACTAAAAGTAGGTCTTTCAGTACTAGCCTGTTTCACTAAAAATGACGTTTCATAAATCAGCCTGTTAAATGTGAAATCAGCTGTTTACTTTTGGCACATGTGCTAAAAGTAAACAGCTGGTGTTGGATTTAGAATTTTAAAAAGAAAATGAAGTTATAAAGTTATTCCAATTACTACTTCTTTCGTTAGAGGTAAAGTGTTTTTAAATAATTAAATCATTATGCAATAAATAAAGTAAAATGTGTACCATTATAATTACCTTTGATAACTAACTTTGACAGATACCGACTGCAGAAACAGTCACCTGCGCCGTCACGGCCTTCTCTTTACTATGACATAATTTATAACTGTCATAAATGCAAACCTTTGTTAAATCGACATTTATGGATTAATAACAGTAAATTTAAGGCCGTAGAAAAAATATTGTGTGCAAGCTCGTGCATAAACATCCACTTTTAGCACTTATTGCGCAAATAGCTATTATTATTGTGAGGTTATTCACCACGCCAACCGCATTATTTAAAAGTTCTATTTTCATAAAACAGTAACCAATGACGTCATTAAATCTCAGCGACTAACTAACTCTAACCAATGGGTTAGCTGCGAAAATCTGCTTTATAGAACATTCTACTTACGGATATCCTATTGTGAAATATGCTGTGTGTTAGAGTAGTTCTCTTGAATTTAATATATTTCATCTATTCGATCGTGACTGCATAATGGTGGTTTGAGTAATATTTCAGCATTATGTTTACTGCTACCTTATTTTCTGAATAAGTTACATCTTCTACTTTGAGGTTATTTTATGTAAGTAAAACTATTAGAACTCAGTTTAGCAAATTTGTTCATATTTTTAAAATTATCAAACAACCTAACCCAACTAAAGTTTATTTTGCGTTTTGTTTTCAGACAAAAATTTAATAAATCTAAACTAGTAATGGAAGACACACATGAATTTGATCATAATTTGCCTCATACAATAATCAGCCAATTAAACAAATCCATAAATAGAAAGGAAGTAGTTGCAAATTTACAGTCATCAGATATCATTCAAAGCATCATCAACAACGTGGCTGATGACGGTTTGAATATTAAACAGGAGGAACTTCACATAAAGGACGAATTGCTCGGTACCTGTGCAGCAGATACAAGCCCCTTAGAACAGCAGTTTGTTTGCAAGGTCTATGAATATAAAACTGAAGACGAGAGTTATTTCGTAGAACATATGGTGCCTCATACCGAACAATCTAATTCATGTTCAAATTGTGAATATCAAACTGTACAGAAATGCAGTTTAGTTAACCATTTGAAGACTTATACAATTAAAAAACTATATTCTTGTTCTGTTTGTGAGTATGCAGCAGCACGAAAACGTGATTTAATTAAGCATATGAAGACGCATGGAGAAAAACCTTTCTCTTGTTCTGCTTGTGAGTATAAAGCAGCACGAAAAGATAGTTTAGTTAGACATATGAAGACGCATACAGGTAAAAAACCTTATTCTTGTTTCATTTGCAAATACAAAGTGGCAGAAAAAGGTAATTTAGTTAAACATTTACGGACACATACAGGTGAAAAACCATATGCATGTTCTATTTGCGAGTTTAAAGCAGCACGTAAAGGTACTTTAGTGAGCCATATGAAGGTGCATGCAGGAGATAAACCTTATGCTTGTTTTATTTGCGAGTTTACAGCAGTAGCGAAAACTTCTTTAGTTATACACATGAGGACACATACAGGTGAAAAACCATATGCATGTTCTATTTGCGATTATAAAGCAACACAGAAAATTACTTTATTGGGCCATATGAAGACGCATACAGGAGAGAAACCGTATTCATGCGCGGTTTGCGAATATAGAACGGCAAACAAAGCTACCTTAGTTAATCACATGAGGACACATACAGGAGAAAAACCTTATGCATGTTCCATTTGTGATTATAAAGCAGTAAAGAGAGACAGTTTACTTTATCATATGAAGACACATACGGGCGAAAAACCTTATTCATGTACTATTTGCACTTATAAAGCTGCAGATAAATATAGCGTTGTTAGACATATGAGAAGACATACAGGAGAAAAACCGTATTCCTGTTCCATGTGCACATATAAAGCGGCAGAACAAGGTATTTTAGTTAGACATTTGAGGGCACATACAGGAGAAAAACCATATTCCTGTTCCATGTGCACATACAAAGCAGCACACAAAGGTAATTTAGTTGTACATATGAGAACTCATACAGGAGAGAAACCGTATTTGTGTTCAATATGTGATTTTAAAGCAGCACAAACAAGGGAGTTAGTGTGCCATATGAGGAGACATACCGGAGAAAAACCTTATTCATGTTCCATTTGCGATTATAAAGCAGCACAGAAAGGTAATTTAGTTAAGCATATGAAGATACATACCAAAGATTAACCTTAGAATAAGAAGTGTGCAGGAAATGTCATTTATCCAAGATAATTGTTGTGGATTTAGCAGTTAAAAATCTTATCCAAATATGTCAACATCTAATATATAGCATAAAAGGATAACTGCATTTATGTTCTATTTGGAAGTATCAAACAACACAGCAAAAGGAAAACATAGAAGAAAAAGCAGAATCTTCTTTGCATACTGTATATAAATTTAAAGCGGCACCAAAACATGATTTAGTGTGCATATGAATAAACGCAAAAGAAAGCATTTGTGAATGGTATGGACTCTATACTCATTCATCATGCTTGCTCATGTTTGCATTGTACTCAGCCTGTTTCTGCTTATATTCATGTTCTTCCTAACCGACAGTTTCTACAGCAGTCATCAATATTCTTTGGTTAATTCCTATATTGCCAACCATTCTACTATCATACTCGGATACGATGATGCTTGTATGTTTGAGTTGTGTGTAAACTGAGTGGTATTGTGCTGTGCACCCTTCTATTTCTGCATTGTAAAAATTAATGTAAAATGAGTCTTTCCATTAACTAAGTGCTTGTGTAGTATTCCATATCAATAATAAAATCTTAAAAGCTGATGTAATATTTTGGTACAATAATGTGTATTTAGAAATGATATGTTATTTTACAGTTCCACAAAAAAGTAAGTATACAGAGCGGCCATTTTCCATCCTTATGCATGGCGATCTTCGTTTTCTTGAGAGACACAAAGTTGGTTAAGTAAGAGCAATGTTGTATATTCCAATGCTGAATAGTGTTTAAAAAAGAATATATGATGTGTTTATACCATATATTTAAAGAACTATATTGCTAGCCGCTATGAGATGGGGGTTACACAGGAAGTGAGACAGACAACCAACTCTTCAATGTATATGATGAGCTGTGCGCAAGCGTGTCGGCGTCGTCCGCGCGGTGAGGAAGTAATCAAATTTAAAATTCGCTTCTAAAGGCGGAGTTTGAATTCTCAGGCATGCGCATTAGACGCTTTATACTCAGAGTGAGACTATGTTGGCGCCGTATGCAAATTAAAATTGAGAAGGCAGATGACTAAATTAAGCTTAATTCGTTGAATTTTACGAACATAGCTTTTTCTGAGGGTTAGGGCTGGAGGTCGTACGGCAAAACGATCTATCTAGGAGTGAGCTATCCGTGCTCACGGGCACACCACTGGAAAAGCTGGAAAAGCTGGATAATCCAGCCGGTTTCCAAATTTGTGCTTCTATATATTAATTTTAATCCGTATTGTTTTACTACCTTCATATCCAAAAACATCCTTCGCGTCAGTCAGTATACTATCCAGAGAAGAATGTTTATTTTCCAAATTATATTGCTAAATAAGTCGATACAGGTGTATTTGCAATATACGATCGAAGTGTAAATGTGTTTGGTTGTATGCTGTAACAACAGTTGATAACTGCTTTACCCTACAATTTTGTACAACATTGCTCACGATACCCGCAATTACAAAGAAACATTAACATGGAACATGTATAGGACACAAGATGCAACTTCAAGTAGAAGAATGTTACTTACCCCAAATATACCAGTCGGCCAAACAATGTTTTCATATTGTAGTTTAGTTTCAGCAGAAATTGCTTCATCATTTGGGTAGGTATGGATTGTTAATGTTTTGTTAATTTGACGTTGATTAATGAATTAATATTGCTGAAAAAAACTAGATTCTGTTATTTTACTTCCAGTAGGTAATCCCAATAACATATATTTGCCAACACACTATTATTTACACCCTGTTCACTACATTTGTGATTCTGAGCAGGCTTTGCATGTGCATTTTTTGAATGGTATAAGGAACAGTTGGTCACAAAAACAATACCAAAGTCAAAGGAAACTTTTGAAATCCATCATTCTGCATTCATCAAGTGAATGAAAGTTGTTGAAGATAACAGATCTCTCCACTTCAGCAAGATGTCACGAATCAGTTTTCTATAATTAACGTAGGTACTTCCCAGAAGTCACAATATGTTAATGTCATTTTGACTTTACGAACTTTTGTAACTAAATATTTGATACACTGGTAAAAATATTCACATTCAAGGCCTGCTCAGAGTCACAAATGTAGTGAATGGTTATTTAGTATTCAACATTTGACATAATAACAGGCTGTTCAAGGGCAAATTTCAACATTTTTATAGCGAATCTCCATAACTTATAGGAGATATGAAAAAATGGACAACCCATCCTTGATCCCCTTTTTCGAGAAAACCTTCATGGTGAAAAGCAAAATTGGCTATATACTGTCTTTTGATTTCTTGTTAAAACAGTTCGATTTTACGACTTTCCATTTTGTCCTTATATCTCACTTAGCTATGAAAATAGAAAAAAGTAATTTTTACATTCTTTAGGCACTTTTTTAATAAGAATCCAGCGGCGTAGTCAGTTTTTCAAAAAGTTTTTCAATCCGAGTTATACCATAAAGAAAGCTGATTTTTTTATATGGAACCCATATTTGGCTGTACGTATATTTTCGGGAAACCCCTAACAGGCGACATAAAATGTCACTTTAATACAGGCTGATTTTTTTATCATGTAACAGTTGTTACATGATAAAAAAATAAAGGGGTAAAAATAGTATATTACCCAACAAGTTTAGAAAAGTGATGTTTCACTAAACAAGTATGGCTGGTTTGAGTACGAGCGTTAACGACCATACGGCGTTTTGTAGAGAGTAATGAGAGGTTTTCTAAGGCGCCTACAAGAGTGCCAGGAGTACGGCAGTCACTTAATCACTTTAATTAAGTAAAAAAAACTCCCATGTTTTAGTTTTTAAATGTAAGTTTGGTTTTTGTAATATACTGCTTCACAAATGAACTGGACCACCCATAAACATTTTATTTATTGCATTACGTCATAAAAATATATACATATATATATATTATTACGAAGGTTTTCGCGGCTGATATGTATTAAAGGTAAACATTTCAGGGTGTCATACCGCTTAATAAATTTGAAGATTTCTTCAACTGGTTGAAGAACATCTTGAATGGCGTTTGGGGTTGGACGACGTTTCGACGAAATCACATTCGTCATTTTCAAGTCCTTTTAGTCCTGGTTTGGCTTCTAGTTATGCGGCAACACGACGGACTGTCAACTTGATGTACAGCTGACTGAATAGGTTGTTTATCAATTACTGTGGCAACTAGCATCGAGGGAGCTGTACTGCTAGGACGGATGGCTGGTGTTCGCAGAGAATGGCCGGCCGTTGCTTGTAGTAACGTTGGTAACCACGATGCAGGTAATCGGCTTGTGTCGTCGCGGGTGTTCATACAATTCGGACGTTTCACGATTTCGATGGCTTCTCGTATGATGCATGCGTCTTTGTGTTCGACGCTGGCAATGCTCTTGGTGTTGTCGAAATCAATCTTGTGCGAAGTATCCCATATATGATGCACTAGCGATGAAGTGTGTTCCATCTTCTTAACATAATTCTGATGTTCCTCCTTGCGTGCCTTTATTCTCCGGTTGGTGTGGCCTATGTAGCTGCTATCGCAATCCCGACACGGTATCTCGTAGACTCCTTGGTTTTCCAAAGGGATGTACTCTTTAGGATTCCTCAGTATGGACTGGATTTTTCTATCCGTGGTAAAGGTTGTCCTGATGTTACATTTTCTAAGGATTCTTCCGATTTTCTCTGTCGTGCCTCGGATGTAAGGCAGGTACGCCGTGCCACAAGGTCTCTCCTCTTCTGCGTCTTGCGTTTTGGTCTTCGGTGGTCGGAACGCTTTCCTAATCGCTGCTCTGCCATAACCATTTTGTTCGAATACTCGAGCAAGGGTTGCTAATTCTTGTCTTGTATTCTCCTTGTCGGCTATCCTTCTTGATCTACAAACCAGTGTTGTCAGGACTGATTGTAGTTGAGCAGGGTGGTGGTGTGAATTAGCATTTAGGTAGCGATTGGTGTGCGTGGTCTTCCTATAAACCGTGTGCCCCAATTTTCCATTCTTCTTGGTGATGAGAACGTCTAGGAATGGAAGGTGGTTGTTCTTCTCCAATTCCATCGTAAACTGGATCTTATTATGGATGCTATTGAGATGGGTAAGGAAATCAGCAAGTCGATTCTTACCATGACCCCATATGGCAAAGACATCATCGACATACCGAAGCCAAAGTTTCGGTTTGTAAATGGTGCTGTCCAGTGCTTTCGATTCGAAGTCCTCCATGAAGAGATTCGCAATGACGGGAGACAAAGGTGAACCCATCGGCGCTCCTTCTACTTGCTTGTAGCGTTGACCATTATAGATGAAATATGTATTCTGGAGACAATGATCGGCAAGTTTGATGATGTGTTGAGGTGGATCATACTTCTGTTTAATGACGTTTAGAGCTTCGGCAACTGGCACTTTAGTAAACAGAGAGACGACGTCAAAGCTCACGAGGATGTCGGTCGGTGTAATTTTCTCCTTTTGCAGCATCTCGATGAAGTGGGTAGAATTCATAACGTATGAAGCCGCATCTGCCACATATGGCTGCAGATGTTTAGCTACGAACGCTGCAAGTCGTTGGATAGGTGATCCTATGGAACTAACGATAGGCCTAAGCGGTGTTCCATCCTTATGAATTTTTGGGAGACCGTATATCTTGGGACATTTAGACGACTTTTCTCTAGGTATAAGTTGATTTTGCACTTCAGTTTCGATGTTACTCTCCTTTATCTTCGACTTGGTGGTCTTCTCCAAATACGTTGTTGGATCTGTGGAGATACATTTGTAAGCACTGTCCTGCAGTAAAGAAATCATTTTAGAGTGGTAGTCATCATTATTCTTCCTGCAGACAAAGGAAATGTCACCGTTATCATGAACAACGATGACTACCACTCTAAAATGATTTCTTTACTGCAGGACAGTGCTTACAAATGTATCTCCACAGATCCAACAACGTATTTGGAGAAGACCACCAAGTCGAAGATAAAGGAGAGTAACATCGAAACTGAAGTGCAAAATCAACTTATACCTAGAGAAAAGTCGTCTAAATGTCCCAAGATATACGGTCTCCCAAAAATTCATAAGGATGGAACACCGCTTAGGCCTATCGTTAGTTCCATAGGATCACCTATCCAACGACTTGCAGCGTTCGTAGCTAAACATCTGCAGCCATATGTGGCAGATGCGGCTTCATACGTTATGAATTCTACCCACTTCATCGAGATGCTGCAAAAGGAGAAAATTACACCGACCGACATCCTCGTGAGCTTTGACGTCGTCTCTCTGTTTACTAAAGTGCCAGTTGCCGAAGCTCTAAACGTCATTAAACAGAAGTATGATCCACCTCAACACATCATCAAACTTGCCGATCATTGTCTCCAGAATACATATTTCATCTATAATGGTCAACGCTACAAGCAAGTAGAAGGAGCGCCGATGGGTTCACCTTTGTCTCCCGTCATTGCGAATCTCTTCATGGAGGACTTCGAATCGAAAGCACTGGACAGCACCATTTACAAACCGAAACTTTGGCTTCGGTATGTCGATGATGTCTTTGCCATATGGGGTCATGGTAAGAATCGACTTGCTGATTTCCTTACCCATCTCAATAGCATCCATAATAAGATCCAGTTTACGATGGAATTGGAGAAGAACAACCACCTTCCATTCCTAGACGTTCTCATCACCAAGAAGAATGGAAAATTGGGGCACACGGTTTATAGGAAGACCACGCACACCAATCGCTACCTAAATGCTAATTCACACCACCACCCTGCTCAACTACAATCAGTCCTGACAACACTGGTTTGTAGATCAAGAAGGATAGCCGACAAGGAGAATACAAGACAAGAATTAGCAACCCTTGCTCGAGTATTCGAACAAAATGGTTATGGCAGAGCAGCGATTAGGAAAGCGTTCCGACCACCGAAGACCAAAACGCAAGACGCAGAAGAGGAGAGACCTTGTGGCACGGCGTACCTGCCTTACATCCGAGGCACGACAGAGAAAATCGGAAGAATCCTTAGAAAATGTAACATCAGGACAACCTTTACCACGGATAGAAAAATCCAGTCCATACTGAGGAATCCTAAAGAGTACATCCCTTTGGAAAACCAAGGAGTCTACGAGATACCATGTCGGGATTGCGATAGCAGCTACATAGGCCACACCAACCGGAGAATAAAGGCACGCAAGGAGGAACATCAGAATTATGTTAAGAAGATGGAACACACTTCATCGCTAGTGCATCATATATGGGATACTTCGCACAAGATTGATTTCGACAACACCAAGAGCATTGCCAGCGTCGAACACAAAGACGCATGCATCATACGAGAAGCCATCGAAATCGTGAAACGTCCGAATTGTATGAACACCCGCGACGACACAAGCCGATTACCTGCATCGTGGTTACCAACGTTACTACAAGCAACGGCCGGCCATTCTCTGCGAACACCAGCCATCCGTCCTAGCAGTACAGCTCCCTCGATGCTAGTTGCCACAGTAATTGATAAACAACCTATTCAGTCAGCTGTACATCAAGTTGACAGTCCGTCGTGTTGCCGCATAACTAGAAGCCAAACCAGGACTAAAAGGACTTGAAAATGACGAATGTGATTTCGTCGAAACGTCGTCCAACCCCAAACGCCATTCAAGATGTTCTTCAACCAGTTGAAGAAATCTTCAAATTTATTAAGCGGTATGACACCCTGAAATGTTTACCTTTAATATATATATATATATATATATATATATATAAGCTTTTGTTTTATAGTATACTTATATTAAGCATATTTAATTGCACTATTCTCAAATATTAACTGAAGAATTAACAAAATCGTATTCATAAAATTTAAAATAATAAAATTATAAAAAAATATATTTCACAAAAATAAGAGGAATTACAAAAAAGGTTAATAGTTCTTTGAGTCTCTTCGGAACGTTTAAAAATGTTTGGCAACGATTTGGCATACTTCGTATGCAATGTGCTATCAACATTTGGGCAAACTTAAAAATTTTATTAATGGATTTAGTTTTAGTTAAACCCGATTATGAAAAGAAATGCTTTTTATAGTGACGCAATCATGAAAGGTTACCAAGAATGACATGACTGCCCTTTTGGAAAATATTTTTAGAAATTGCAATTGCTCAGTTCATTTGTGCAGTATACAGTGTGTTTCACTTTACATGGAAGCACCCCTGTATTTTCTTTGTTTTTGTATGAATCGATTTGAATTTTTTACCAGTTGTACAATTCACCAAGCGGCATCTATTCATGTCCTTGAGCGCAAATGACGTTATTAGCCTGGCCTACTACGATGAAGAACATGGGTCGTATTGTCAATATTTTGCATCGCGTTAGAGTTACAGCAAAAAGTTATTAAGAAAAGTTGTTTAGAATCAAAAGAATACCCCAGATACCGATTTTCGTTTAATAATTCGAATTTTTAATTTTTATCCATAAATTTTTCCAAGTCCCAAATTTCAACTTTTAGTTTTAGTATCAAATGGTGCCATGAAGAAACAACATTTTTATTATTGTTGCAAACGTCATTAACTTTTAATAATTGTTGAATTACGTTTAACTGTAGCTGAGAAAGTAGAAATAATTAGAATTACTGGTGAAAATGCAAGATCCAATAGAGAAGTAGCTAGAATATTTAATGGAAGGCATCCAGGGCGTGCACCGGGCGTAAAAATTAACAATTCGAATTATTAAACTAAAATCGGTATCTGGGGTATTCTTTGGATTCTAAACAACTTTTTGCTGTAACTCTAACGCGATGCAAAATATTGACAATACGACTCACTTTCTTCATCGTAGTAGGCCAGACTAACAACGTCATTTGCGCTCAAGGACATGAATAGATGACTCTTGGTGAGTTGTACAACTGGTAAAAAATTTAAATCGATTCATACAAAAACAAATAAAATACAGGGGTGCTTCCATGTAAAGTGAAACACACTGTATATGAAACTAATAAAAAGTTATTTAATTTTGAAAACCTCAGTACATTTTAGGATTCTCTGTATATCACTGGAATGGGAAAAATCCTATTTCTCATAATGCCACAGCCAGCTATGAGTTCCATGTAAAAAAAGCAACTTTATGTTATAATTTGAAACTTTTTTTAATTATTAGAAAATTGTCTGAAGAACGTAGAAATTACTTTTTTCTATTTTCATAAATAAGCGAGATACAGCCACAAAACTATAAGTCAAAAATGGAACTTTTGTTTATAACTCGAAAACAAAAGACGATAGTCAATTTTGACTAATACAAATTGACTAGTTCAGATACTTGTTACCCATCAATATTCCAACTTTCTACTGAAAATTATGTTGCTGAAATAAACTTTAAAAATGAGATCTGTTCTAGATAAAAAAATTTTTTACTAGCCAGTATTGCATATCCCTTAGTTACCAGAAATTATATTTGTAAGTAGTAAAAATTATAGCAATATGTTATTATTATTATACTTCAGGGATATACATTATTACCAGAGTCCGTCAAAATATTCCCGTATGTTTTTTAAATATAGCATAGCAAAATGGCATTAATTTTTTCAAACTATGCCATATAAAATGGCATTTATTTCAAAATAAAGCAAAAAAAATGGTAAATATTTATTTCAAAAAGTTATACTCATTAATAGCTTTAGTGTAGGTACCATTTATTCAGATTATAGCTATTTAAAGGACCAGGTTCTACATTTAAATTAGTATATAAAAATAACGATTTATAGGACAGAACAGCAAACAAACATTTCATTTTGAATTGAAAAATATTATCAAATAAGAAGCTACACTATCCATAGAGAAATTCAAACGCGTATCACTAAGTAAATACTTCAGTTTTGAGAAACTTCTTTCGACCTCACATGAGGTCATCGGCACATACTTGCATGCTATGACATCCGCAAGTTCTCACCCGGTTGGACAATTCCCAATTTCGCCTTTCAGCATCTTCGATAATTGCTACATAGGAAGCCATCCTGTGTTTCTTGTAAGAATGGCATTCATTTTTCCGGTAGTGCCTGGCCATTGATGCGCTTCCACGCTCTCCATGAGATCCACAGCTTCATTTAGAAAAATGTTCCGACTTTACAATTTTGCGGTCACCCCCGCCCCGGGTCAGCGACGTTAGTACCTGGCACTCACAAAAACTTCTGCACGTTTATTTTGAAATTTCTAAACCTTTTTGGCCGGGGTCGGTAGCTCAGTGGTAAGCATCCTGACTACTGATCTAAGGGTCGCGAGTTCGATTCCCGGTCCCGGTAAGGTTTTCAAAAATAAAAAATGCAGATGAAAGCCTCTACAGAATGCCATCATTCGGAAAAAGATTCCTTGCTAGGGTTGGAACTCCTTAGTCTCGGCAAAATTCTAGTAGGACTTTGACCATATGACCCAAGCAGTCGGTGTCTAAGGTACCTGGTACTTTGCATGCCTAGACCTTGTCCATTAACAAACAAACAAACCCTTTTATTGTGAATTAGCCACATAATATTGATTTTGATTGAAATATGGCATTTATTCAAAATATAGCATTTATCACGAAAAGAGGCATTTTATAGTATTTATGGCACCAAAAAATGTGGTTCATTCCACCCCTTACTACGTGAAACGCCTAACTACGAAATCTGGCCCTAAAGGTGCCTATAGTAAGATACATGGCAAAATGGCAATTAACGGACTAATTATTACTTAGATGTAGATAGGGTATTAAAATAAGTTGCTTTGCTACATCAGCTTGACCACGTGGATCTTGTTTTAAACGTGGGTGGGCTGCAGTATACTAAGTATACATTATAACACCACTTTTTCTATGGCTATTCGAAAATTTTTATCGTACCTATCTTAATTTGATAACAATTTAATATCTCCAATTTTGAACACAGAAATGCTGTTTCTAATGCAATTACAGAAGCAGTGATTAAAACAATTGTCAGTAATTCATTTAGAAAAAACTAACTAAAGTAAAAATTGCAACCACATAACAACAAATCTTTAAAATATAAAGTAGGTTAGTTCTTCCATTTCCCAAGAAAAATCAAGATGGCAAGAAAAGATAGCGTTAAAGGATGTACTGATCATGGACTCGGAAACCAAGATCCGGCAGGGGAATAACACAGGGCTTTCCAAGTACAATAAGTGAGGATATTATACCAAAACTAAAGCAAAAACTGAACATAGGTACTTGGAATATACGAAGCAGGTTTCAAGCAGGGAAAGCAGCCAACGTGGTTAAAGAAATGCGACGTCTACATATTGACATATATATTATTAGGATGCAGCGAAATGAGATGGCCAGGCGAAGAAGCATGTGTGGTAGATGAACATCAAATACATTATATTGGTGATGACAGTCCACAACATCGCAACGGCGTTGGTTTTATAACAACAAAGAACGTTCAAAAAGCAATAATCGGATTCCTACCAATATCGGATAGAGTTATCATGTTAAAAATAAATGCACAACCTTGTAGTTTGAACATAATACAAACTTCTGTGCCAACAACAGACAGCAATGATGAAGTTATTGAACAATTTTATGATGACGTGAAGAAAGCAGTAAAATATACAAAGAAAGAAGACATATGTTTAATTATGGGCGATTTAAACGATAAGTTGGCAACGAATTAACCGAAGGAATAGTAGGAGCACACGGTCTTGGAGTACGTAATGAGCGAGGAGAAATGCTGGTACAGTTTTGTAAAGAAACACTATTTGCTATTATGAATACTTATTTTAAACTACCAAGCAGAAGGCTATATACATGGAAATCTCCCGCTGATAGAAACGGCAATATCGTAAGAAATCAGACTGATTACGTAATGATAAATAAACGATTCCGCAATTCGATTACGTCGGTCAAAACATATCCTGGCGCAGATGTTCCGTCTGAACACAATCTCTTGCTAGCTGTATTGAGATGACGATTAAAGAAAACAAATACAATAGGAACGAGTCAAACAAGAATAGACATTCAGAAACTGAAAATTGAGAATGTTCGACAGGAAGTAGAACAACAACTAAATCAAAAGTTTTCTGGACTCGACATAAGTTCGGACAATGATATAGAACAAAAATGGGAAACCATTAAAAATATACTGAACGACATTGCAAACAATAAGCTAGCAATCAACCCAAGAAAGAAGAACAATGAATGGATGACGGACGAAATACTAGACCTCATGGAAGAAAGGCGCAGGTATAGAAATAAAAGCGAACTAAACTATAAGCGAATACACAACAATATTAGACGTAAAATAAAGAAAGCGAAGGAAACCCGGTTAGAAGGCAAATGTACAGAAATTGAAACCTTAGAGGCAAAACATGATACACTAAACCTGCATAAAAAGATCAAGGAAGCTGCAGGAGTAGTAAAAACAAAGAACAGTGGAATAATCACAGACAAAGAAAACAGAGCAATATTCGATATAGAAAAAAAACTGGAAAGATGGAAAGAATACATGGAGGAATTATTTTCGGATGAACGTAGAGATGACGCTGTTGCAATAATTGGCACGTTAGGACGAAATATAAGTAGGAAAGAGTTGTTAAAAACGATCAAGAGAATAAAAAAAAAGTCAGCAGGACCAGATGAAACGCACGGAGAACTTCTAAAGCGACTGAAAGAAGAACACACGCAGGCTGTATTAGATTTGTTTAATAGAATATATGAAACCGAAAACATGCCGAACGATTGATTACTTTCAACGTTGATCCCATTACCAAAAAAACCTGGTGCCAAGAAATGTGAAGATCATCGTACAATTATTAGTCTAATGAGCCATATACTAATGGTCGTTCTACACATCATCCACCAACGTGTATACAATAAGTTAGAACAAAATATCAGCGAATCGCAGTTGGGCTTCAGAGACGGTCTTGGTACAAGGGAAGCCTTATTTTCTATACAAGTGATAATACAAAGAGCGCGTGATGTTAACTACGATATATTTGCATATTTCATAGATTTTGAAAAGGCGTTCGACCGCGTGTAACACGGGAAGTTCATACAAACATTAAAATTAACAGGAATAGACAACAGTGATATTAAAGTCATTGCCAACTTTTACTGGCAACAAAGAGCTACAATTCGTATAGGGGACAGAACATCAGAAGAATTTCACATCCGCAAAGGTGTTTGACAAGGACGCGTATTGTCCCCGATGCTATTTAACGCCTACTCTGAAAACCTCTTCAAAGAAGCTCTAGACGGAGCAAAAGATGGTATCAAAATAAACGGAGAGATCGTCAGTAATATTAGATATGCGGATGACACGGTCCTGCTGGCGAATAGTGCAGAAGAATTGCAAAGATTAATAAACCGTTTAACAGAAGCCAGTACAAATTACGGAATGCGGTTTAACATAAATAAAACAAAAGTGATGATCGTGAGTAAAGCTGCCAATATAAACGCGAATTTCTACATAAGTCAAGCCCCTTTACAAAGAGTACAATCGTTTAATTTTTTGGGATGTATGTTAAATGAGAGATGGGAATAGGATAGGAAATAAAAGTTCGGATTGAAAAGATGCGGGGTGCGTTTAACCTCCTAAGCAACTTTGCAATCTGAGTTTAAATTTACAACTTCGTATCCGAATAGTTACACGTTATGTTTTCTCAATTCTTCTATATGGCACAGAAGCATGGACTCTTACAGAAGCTGCAAACAAACGATTAGAAGCATTTGAGCTATGGTGTTATCGCCGAATGCTCAGTATTTCATGGGTGCACCATGTAACAAATGAGACAGTCCTTCAGCGCATGACAAAGAAGAGAAAAATCCTGAACACCGTAAAAAAAAGAAAACTATGATATTTTGGTCACGTTATGCGGAATGATAAATACCGAATATTGCAACTAATTATGCAGGAACAATCGAAAGCAAATGAGGTCCTGCCAGATGCAGAATATCATGGCTTCGCAACCTTAGACAATGGACAGGAATGACATCGGTTGCCCTGTTTCGAACAGCGATAAACAAGATGAGGTGGGCCAAAATGAACGCCAACGTCGAATGAGGATACGGCACAACAAGCAGAAGAAGTGCATGCATAAATACTTGACTTCGACAAGTCACTTTTTGTACAAAATAAATGGAGTAGTAAATATTAGCTACATGATTAATCTGTAAAATATGGCTAAATATAAAAACATTGAATATCCTTATCGAGACTCATGGATGCAGTTACAGTTACACCTTAAAATTGTTGTAATTTTCTTGTTATTAAAAATACAATAGGGTAAAGTGGTTCATAGTGGGACGTGGTACATTGTGGAAAACTGTTTCCTGACCGCGTATTTATTAACTGGTAGAACTGTAAATGCACGAGTACGTCTCTAGTTGGTTTCCGATGTGCCGTAATAGTTGTGGTCTTAAAGTTCAACACGTTACCACACTACTGTAAATTCATGTTAGTAAGACATCGTATATTTTCTTAAGTGGATTACGAATATTATTAATATTTACCACCGCTTCTACAACTATGGCCTTAAATTTTAAACCCGACATTGTAATATTCGCCCCTGCTTATAAGGGTTGTAATATGCGATAGCTCATAAATCGGAGCTAGGTTTAATCGTTCGCTCAGATATACCATAAATAAGCAAACACCAATGGAGTATCCTGTATAACAATTTATTTTGTATAACTATAGTACATAATTAATATTCGTGTAATTTAAATAAATGAGATTTATATTGCTCAAATTAATATTTTGGTAATGAGATAATGTCGCTGGTTCCTGCGGTTGCTGCAACCCGCGTCACATCCGTGCTGGGAGTATCTGCCGACGTCATAGGCGCTCCGCTTCGAAAGCGTCGAGAATTGTCGGCGCCTCTCGTTCGGCGTAGAGCTGCGCACTGATGGTGCCGCCGTGCAGTCTGTCAAGTTTTCCAATCTGCGGTTTCTGGTTTCTGTCAACAAACAACAAATTAAAACTGTTAACGCGAGTTCTCACCCTATACGTGTAACTACAGTTTGTTGTTGAAATATTCCGAGAAATTCGCCTCAAGACGGAGCTTAGCTCAGAGATCGAAACTCCGAATCGTTCTGATTTTTTGAGGTTAGCAACCTCGGCACCTCCAGGTGAAATCTTTGGCGAAGATGTCGGTGCGGTCCGCAGAATTCCCAAGCAAGACGGCCGCTGCAATTTTCAAGGATTAATTCAGGTAAATTCTAATTAGATAGCTTGAAGCTTTTAATTCTGCTTGAATAGCAAAACGCCAAATTTAAAATGCCAAGGGAGCTAAGATTTAAATATTACGTTAGTTATTACTGATTTACAAACGGTTTTCGGTACCGGATTTTCACAGGAAAATTTAACTGGCGTTTCAGACGTTTTCACAGAACCACTGAATTGAACTAGCTGTCAGGAATTTTACAGGATAATTAGCTGGCGTTTCAGACGTCTTCACAGAACCACTACTGAATTGAACTAGCTGTCAGGAATTTTACAGGATAATTTAGCTGGCGTTTCAGACGTTTCTGCGGAACCACTAAATTGAACTAGCTATCAGGATTTTTTAGGTACGGGCAGAGTCGACGGATGAACTCTCTGGACCGGACAAGATGAAGGATTAGGGGGATAATCGGAAACTAGGTGTTTGCTGGAATGAATGCTGGAGGAAAAATTTGTAATCTCCCTAAAATAAGCTCTGCAACTGGTTTTATAGGTCTTGTAAAGCTATTAGGTGGGGAGGCGGCGCGCGTCGAACCTTTGTCTCGCGCTGTTATCACGGGCGAAACTTTGGTCTGCGCTAGCTTATCTCCCTGGAACACGCCGGGTTCTTGATAACGCTAAAGGTCGGCGACGTTTAAATTTGCAAATATTATTTAATATTGAATTAATCAAATTCAAACGGGAGCTAGAGTTACAACATAACCCTATAGTTCGTTTGCATGGGCGGGCATCAGAAAAGATTATAGTTTTACCGGCTTATTATAGTTGTCAGATATTTCTTGACATTTCTAGTGGTATACAGTGGGAAAGTAACTTGTGGTATATAGTAGGTCTTACGTAATTTAAATAAAACATGTTATTCTATTATATCCTATTGATTTTCAGAAATAAATTATGCCCAAGTCTTCAAGGAAAATGCAAAGGGTGAATTTTGAGTTGAGTGCATCAACTCATGCTGATTATGAAACGCACATGTGTGAAGCAGTTATGGAGGTAGTTAATGCTGGAATGGCTATTGGGAATTCCGCTAAAAACTATAATTTGACTAAATCAGCTGTACACCGAAAAGTGCAAAAGTATAAAGTCACCTAAGAAAATTTAAGAAACTAGTTTAATTTTGGACGATGCCATGGGTTTAAGTGCATTTTTAGCATGGACGAGGAGGCACTTTTATCGAAATATATCTTAGATGCCGCACACATGTGTTATGGTGTAACTGTTAATGACACAAGTCAGCTAACCTATAGGTTTGCTATCGCTAATACCAAAGAAGTTCCACTATCATGGCATAAGAACGAGAAGGCTGGAGTGGAGTGGATACATGCTTTTAGAAAAAGGAACCCTTCCTTAACATTAAGAACTCCTGAAGCAACAAGTCTTAGTAGAGCTACAAGCTTTAATAAACGTAATGTTTCCATTTTTTACAACAATTTACGCAATGTGATGGTAAAGTATAACTTTTTACCGACCCAAGTCTACAACTGCGGTGAAATAGGTGTAACAAATGTACACAAGCCACTAAAAATTGTTGCAGCAGTTTCTTAAAAACAGGTTAGAAAAGTAATGAGCGCTGAAAGGGGGTTACTAGTAACAATGTGTGCTACAATATGTGGGGGTGAAACTTTTGTGCCACCATTTTCTATATTCCCACGAAAGAACTTTAAACAAAGAATGTCTAATGGGGCACCTTTGGGTTCAGATGGATCTACCCATTCTAGTGGTTCGATGACGGGACAAAAGAATGCTACATGTCACAATGAAAAACACATACAGCCTTACCAATTATACATACAAAAAAGTTGATAGATGAATATTGAAATTACAAGATTTAATTGTTCTTTTAAATTTGACGTCGAAATAGGCGCTGAAGACTTCATTGTGAATGTACCACATGAGCTGTTTCAACCGATCGTAATTTAATTTTTCTTTTACGTACTTTTTTGAAAATAAAAACCGGCCTACGATCTAAGTCTAAAAATTAGAAAAAATTTAAGGTTAATCGGTCTAGTATCTCCGGAGGAGATAGCGAACAAACTTACAAAGATTGATATAAACCACTTTATCAAAAATATACAATACAGCAAAGACAATCACATGTTATTAATTATGGATAATCATGAAAGCCATTACGATGTAAGAGTTCTGAACAAAAGTAAGGATAACGAAATTGTAATATTGACGCTATCACCACATTGCAGCCATCGGTTTCAGCCTTTGAACGTAAGTTGTGTCTTCCCATTTTAAACCTATTACAACAGGGCAGTAGACCAATGGGTGCTTAACCATCCTGGGACGCCAATGTTTATTTACGAAATAGCAAGCATTGTTGGAAGAGCTTTTCCCGAATCTTTCACTCCGTTAAACATCATAAGAGGATTTGAAAAAATAGGTATATCACCTTTTAATCCTCAAGTAATCTGTGAATCCTACTACATGTCATCATACGTGACTGACAGACTGCCTGGCATGGATAATTTTGAAATTGGCAATAGTCGGAACAAAACAGCTGAAAACTGTAACGACCACGTACTTCCCAGAACTTCAGATAATTCGTCAGCAGTTATAAATGAAAATCGTACCATACTCATTAATGACCAATGCAAAAATAGTTTATGAGCCGTAACCAAGGCTACAACAAAATTTCTTGAAATTTTTTTGTAGGTATGGGTCACTTCTTTTTAGGGTTTGTGTCGTTACGATTTTCTTACCGAATCTGCATTCGAGCATATCCGGAAATTATTTTTCGTGCATTCCAACAACGTCCCGCTCGGACGAATGTACCATATTGAAGAATGGCGACTCATTTTAATTTTTCTATATAATTCCGTAACCGATGCAGATATAATAGTTATTTACTATACAAGTGGGATAACAGCATCAATAATATACGTGCGTGTAAGCACACAAGTATATTAATGATGCATTATCACACATGTATTGTACAAAAAAAGTGCATTACGAGAAATGTCAGATCTGTCATTTTCAAAAATATTTTAGTAGGCAAATGTCATTATGTCATCCATTTGACAGTATTTCAGTTACGTAATGAAGTCATTACACAACTCAGTTGCGTAATGAAACCATTACATAACTGAGTGGTGTAATGAGCTTCATTACCTAACTGAAATAGTGTCAACTGAGTGACGTAATGCGTTACTTATCCCACTGGAGTAGATAATAGTAGATTATGCAATGAGGGAGAGAAATGCGTTATTTTGGTGAGGTGCAATTTCTGAGTCGAGGTCAAAGCCCGAGAGTCGGAAATTGCACTGAAGCAAAATAGCATTCTCTCCGAGCTGCATGTACTATTTTTTCACGTTGCAGGAAGATTTAAAACGAAAAACCTGTATTTTTTAAACGTCATTTATGGCATTAGTTACAATTATTTTAAAATTAGTAGCCTATGGTAGATTTTAAAGTTGGTAGCACTGTAAGTCATTATGACAGGAGCTCACACTTATGTCAAATTCGAGGTTAGCAGGTTAGATTTTTCGTCAATTTGTGTCAAAACTGACGCAAAACCTAACCTAATAACTTCGAATTTGACATAATTGTTGTGACAGTCATAATGAAAACTCCCTAGGGAAATTTTTGTCTTATTTAGTCTCTAGGGAGTAAATGTTTTACTTCAGTCACAATTCTGATGCTATAGAAACTGACTTCTACTCCCGGTCGTGGAAAAAAATCATTTCAAATAGAAACTGTAGATCATAATAAAATAAACAATTTTTCCCGCTGCTGATCATGTAAGTCAGTGATACAGCCTTAGTAACAAAACGTGTAAGTCGGTGTGTTTAGGAACCAAAACATAATTTTAACTTTAAACTAAATATGCATACATTTCGTAAGCAACCTGTTGCATGAGGAAATTACAAACAAGGCATCAGCGTTTATTATCAGCACTGGTCGAATGACCCCGGTCAACAAACTGCAATCCTGCAATCCTGGCTGTTTGTTTGTTATGAAATTGAATACGCAAGTGCATATGCGAGCTGGAACTAGGGCAAATATTAAACTTTGTAAGCTAAGTCAGTATTTTTATATGTATAAATAGAAAAATATTCTAGTCAATAAACATACAGTTTGAAGTCTTTGTTTCACTGTGTCACGCTGACCAACGGTCCCAGGTCTTTTTTGGTACATCATCTCGTATGAGACCGCACGAGACCGTTGGTTTGCACCCCTTTTTAATTCCTGCACCCCTAAGATATTCCTGCAACTGTCCAAATTAAAATCATACAGTCCATTACAAGCTCCACCCTGAACACGGTGATTATATTTGTTTGCTGCTTTTTCTTGGCAACGGAACTTAATATTATTATTAAGTTCCTAGGATAATAAAATTAGCAAAGCAAGATGCAGATTTAGACGTTTTGTTTATAAATATCAAGTGTTTATGTGACATGTGACAATCGTAGGTAACACGACTCGCGAAAACTAATCCTGGTGACAGGTGACAAACCAAACGATTTTTTCAAAAATCTAGGAAAATTTCGATAAGCAGCGGGAAAATATAATAAGATAACTCGGAATGTATCGCCTATTAACATTTTCGGCAGGCAACATGCCGCGACTTCGTCTTGGCTTGTACTGGCCTACCTCAAATGTTAATAGGTCCTTACATTCCTTGTGACTTAAATAGCTATTTGTTGCCACCATTTTTCCATTAAACTTAACGGTTTTTTAAATTATGAGCTGTAGAAAGACATCAGCAGATACATATCAGTGAAAATACTGTCGCCACAACAATGCAAGCGGATATGTTTGCAAATAATAGAAATAAAAAACTTGTTATAAAGTATCTTGCGGCCCAATTAAGAAGAGCAAAGACTGAAGCTGATGCTGATGTGTCTGTCGTAGTCGCAGCTACTGAGAAGGTCTGAGATAGTTCTGGAGTAGTTGTTGTTGACCACGACATAGACATACTAATTCTCCTAACAACCTTGTGATTGCGGATGAGATGCATCATTGGTTTCTTCGGCCATGCTCAGGTAATTAAAAAACTCATTTTTTACATACCAACGCAACAAAATTTGGACAGAAATACCCTAAACCGTTGGCTGTTTTTATGTTTGGTTACAGGTTGTGTTTGTGACACAACCTTAGCGCTCTTTAAGTAAGCACAAAATTAAAGACTGTTTACATTATTTATTGGCTATACGACAATACACTGCAGCTGCATAAAAGAAATTGTTACTTGCCCTATAATAGGGACAAACACAGTACCATTCGCTCGATGGGTATAAGTGTTCCTTTTTCTATCCGTTTTATTATTAAACAGCAATTACATTCTAAATTTCACCTGACAATTTTACCTCCGACAAGTTCAGCAACTGCCATCATCCATATCACATATATATCCAAGTCCAGCATTAAAAAAATAGATAATAAATTAAAGCCAACTGCTTGGGGTTGGCATTTGTACCTTTCCCTTAACTGAATTCTATTTACTTATGACTAACTTTGACAAAAGACAATACTAAGCAGTATTTGTCCAAAATTGAGATTTTTGAAAAATTAATAACGTCCTACAGGTCATACTTCAAAAACAATTAGGCTTAAAAGAAAAATGGTTATAAGCGAAATTATTTATTTTATTATGGTGAGGCACTAACACCCCTTGAAGGAGCTTGGCCTGCAAGGCGGAAGGTTAGAGCTTCCGTATCCTCGCTCTCACACCCGGCTGTCGCGTGTCAAATTCATGACACGTGGTGATGTGGTGAGCACCACGCATTAGACAACCGCATTATTACCCCTTGTTCTTTCGAACGCAGGTTCCCAATTATTTAAAGCGACTGGGTAGGCCGCCCGCCAGGCATCGATCTGGGATTTGAACTCCAGACTTCCGCGCCGCAGTCCGATGCTCTAACCATCAGAGCCACGCTGGCGTCATTTTATTATAACCTACATTTTTTATTTATTTTTTATATCTACAATGGTTAAAAAATTATGTACAGAAAAACAATAATAAGCCGCAATTTTCTAATATGGCTGCCGTAACACAGCTTGGATTTTAGGGAGCTTTTGGCATATTTAATTGCCCAGACACGTTGAACTAACATTGAAACATAACTTTGCACCAAGCGTTGTATTAACGCTAAAGTATCGCGAAGATTAACCAGTTTTTCAACGGTACGTGGTTGATTCTGCGTCAACCTATGACGGTTTTTGAACGTTAGCCATCACCAAACCAGACTCTTATGTGTAGGCATTATAATCGCGATTCAAAACACGTAAGTTTTAAACATTATTGTCGACTATTCAACGTGTTTTTTTACGTTTAGTTGCCACGCCAATGTCTTTTGAACCTCGTGTTGCTACACAATTTTCACCGATATGTTAAAATGTAACGTCGTTGTCTTTTCTACAGTAAATCTACGTGGTTTATACGTTAAAAAGACATTTCCTTAACGTTATTGTTTAGTTAAGTGTTAGCGTTATAAACAAGTTACTTTTTAACCACACTTTAACTTATTGTTTACGTTGAAACTACCTTGTAATGGATACAAAATTGATATTTTATTTAGGTCAAATATTAACTAGAAATGAACAATACTTTTTTATGAATAATCTTTATCGTATTCAGCCCAACTAAATAAAACGGCGACTTCATTTGATAAATGGAATTTTAAAACAAATCGGATAACTGCATCAACACTATGTAGTTCCACCCAAAGTCGACAGCCGTTGTACCTTAAATGGGAAAAAATAAGCTTAGTAGAAGGGACAGTACTACCTACTATGCATTCTTCTAACGCACTTTTGCTAGGCTTATGGAAAATGGAATAATAAACACACAACGTTTTGAGATTTTCCGATTTTATCAGCGACACAAATGGTGGCCTAAACAGTAAATCCAGGAACAAAGGAAAAAAACGGCTTGTCAGCATACTGTAACGTTCCGCTGTGATATGTCAACTTTTAACATTAAGCGTTCGTCTAAAATACACTTAAAATCAACGACATGAAAACGTAACGCAAAAACGTTATTGTCACGTTGTTGTAACAACGATATATCGACGTTAAAAGTCGACTACTAATCAAAAGGAGTTTTCTATTAACGCTATTTTAACGTAATATGGAGAATGTAAAATTTGCGTGTTTTTAGAAACATAAACTTTACGGTTTATATTCACTGCTAGTGTAGAACTCTTAATATCAACGATATATCGGCGTCATATAAACACGCTCAATAAACGTAATAGCCAACACGTTTAATCAACATCTAATTTACGTTGAGAAAATGACGTTAACTTTAGATTAAAATTCAAAGTTTAATTTTCAACGTCTTTTTAACTATGCAAACGTCTTTTCGACGTATTTAAACCTACATGTGCCTGCTAGGATGAAAGTGTGCTAAGCTTGTTGCTGCATGTGTGCTTATGTGCACTGCGAAGTAAATATATCATTTTTGTTTCGGCCTTCCTCTGATTTTATTTTTTACCCATCTTTTAAAAGTCGCAACTTAAAAAGTGTGATACATTTCCGTGAATTGAGGGCACTTGCCAATATATTTCTTACTAAATATTAACATATGTGGCTCTCAGACTTTATTTTATTTTTTATTTTTTAAATAAACAATACAGCAAATAATTGGGTCTCGTTCCTCAAGGCAGCAATACAAAAAAGAACTTTTATATCTACGCCAATATTTCGAAAGATTTAATTTGTTTCTCAAGGCAAACCACAATAAAGTTTAAATTTAAAGCGGAAATTTTGAATACTCAGTATACAGGAGAACTTCCAAGTTGTACGATTTCTCTGTTAATATTCTTTGTTACCAACTATGACGTACTAACCTCACTTTCGTAAGTAAGAACATGTTATACTTTCAGAGTTTTCTACAACTTTAAACTTTATTGCAGTTTGCCTTGAGAAAGGAATACAGCTTTTCAAATATTGGAGTAGATAAAGAAGTTTTCTTTTGAACTCCTGCTCTGAGAAACAGACCAGAAAATATAACTCTAATAAAGTCCTTGACGCAAAAAGCATCCTTACCACAGCTCTTTATCTTTTTGTAATTGATTAGAGGAGAGGGTCAACAGCGTTATAAACCGTGATAATTTGCATATGATACTGTAAAATATGGCACGATTAAATGAAAACGATCTCAATGCGATTCCTCTCTATAAAATATCAATCACTAACAACATCATCTGTGCAGAAAACGAAAGGCAACAATAGGATTTGCTGAAAATGTTTTATGTCAAAAATCCTTCATTTATTTGAAATAATGAAATCGGTTGTTCTAGTCTTAATGTTCTAAATTTTCTAATGATCATTACTGCACTATTGCGTCTTCCTAAATGCGTTATTAGAACGACAACATAATCAGTTTTCGCTGTAAATTGTATCACCGAACAAGGAAAGCTTTCGAGCATTCTTAAGGTGAAAGCAGGTGAACAATTAGCCACATTATACATAGTATACATAGATATAATCAGTTATAATATCACAAAAGCATCGAAAATAATCGATTATTTTCCGAGTAACGAGACGTAATCTGCGAAAAACCACGAGAGCGCAGCTCGAGTGGTATTTTAAGGATTACATCAAGTTACGAGTGAAAAATAATCATTATTTTCGATTGCTCGAGTGGTATTCGTTACGATTATATAATGAATAGACCGATAATAATAATAGTATATTATGATACGAGTTTTATAAGAAGCATTTTGTAGCACGCACGGATTTAGGGTACGACGAGCGAAGCGAGGAGTGCCCTAAAGGAGTAAGTGCTGCAAAATGCCTTATAAACGAGGTTTCATACAGTATTTTATCTACTTTGCCACTTTTTTAAGCAAAAAGTGAACATTTTTTGTAATTTTATTATAGCATTGCTTGCACGCAAACGCGTATCGTAATAGCCTCAGTACGAACGCAAAGTAGATAATAGTATATTATGATACGAGTTTTATAAGAAGCATTTTGTAGCACTCACGGATTTAGGGTACGACGAGGAAAGCGAGGAGTGCCCTAAAGGAGTAAGTGCTACAAAATGCGTTATAAACGAGGCATAGGCGCCGACTTAATGGGGGCCGCCAGGCCCAGGCCCCACATGAAATGATAGACGTAGGGTTGGGCCCCACATAAAATTCCTGTTTTTAAATTCAAAAAACATTTTTATGGAGTAACTTTGTTGTTAGTTGGAGTTGTCTTTTGCCTAGTTTATTTTTATATTTTATGAAGTGGAATTTGTTTTTGTTTTCACAGAGAAATATTTAAGTTGTTTGTATAATGTGTTTGTGAATAAATCTGTTTAGCATACCTATTTATATTCTTGTCATTAAATAGTATCTAAGTGCTGCTTGTCTATGTTTTTTAATTTTATGCGTTATTTTTTATATTTTCTGAAACTTAACCTTGATAAATCAGTGGCAAAAATATAGTCAATTGGAAGCGTCAAAACTGTGTATTTGAACTCAAAACTTTCAAAATTTTCCGGGGGAGGGCCTCGGACCCCCATTCTAGCTGGGGAGGTGCCCCCACCCCCCGACCGCCCGGTGAATATCCAATGGCCCCACATGGAATTTTACGAAGTCGGCGCCTATGAAACGAGGTATCATACAGTATTTTATCTACTTTGCCACTTTTTTAAGCAAAAAAATGAAAATTTTTAGTATTTTTATTATAGCATCGCTTTGTGTCTATTACGATACGCAAACGCGTATCGTAATAGCCTCAGTACGAACGCAAAGTAGATAAATTATTTTATTTCTTAGGTTGGCACTGTTTGTGTTAGTGGCACTGTTTATGTTGGTGGCACTGTAAGTCTATGTCAAATTCGACGTTATCAGGTTAGGTTTTGCGTCAGTTTGTGTCAAAACTGACGCAAAACCTAATCTGCTAATCTCGAATTTGCAATAGACAGGTATTACATCATGGCTCTAGATTATTATTATCCATTATTTTTGTTTTGTTGGACCCACCCAAACACCGAAGTGTTTATACCACGTCGTCAAGGGTATATCCGTTTATCTATACCTTGTAATTAAGTAAAATTCTCAATTACTATTCGCCAATTTTATAATGGGTTGCATAATCAAGGTTATCAGTTTGAAAATTTCAGAACCAGTTCTTTAGTAGTTTACTTATTTGTGCAATAACCACTCGTCTGCTACAGTTGTGACAAAGCTTCCCAAGAGCAGATTTTCGTCAGTTTGAAGCACCAGGTAAATTATTTTTCATATTTAGATTTTACTAACGTCAGCTGTAAGTTGAAGATATTAACAAATCGCATTTTATATTTAGCATAAGTCATTTCAACGTATTTTTGTTTAAGAAATAGTTTTGCAGGCATCCTTTTAGGTCAAAGTTACAATTCTATGATATCCTGAAAATATAAAAAGAATTTGAAAATTGTTATTTGCACTGCATATAGTAATTCAGAATTAGGCTAGCGTTTTGTGAGGAAATAAAAAAAAATAATGTGCTACCCTAATGAAATATTTTTTAACTAATTATTTTATTCTATCCACCTGACGGTAAACCTGAAGAAATTCATATGTAAAGCTAGACGTCATTAAAAGTATTAAATGGATGTTTATTAATCTTTAATCTGTAAAAACGATTTCTGATTTAGAAAACTTCATCTGTGTAGCAATAAACGTAAAGGCTGAATTGCGTATAAGCAAAAATAATTCATCAATACACGAAATTCACAATCAAATTAGAGTAAAAAAAATCGTACGATTGAAAGGTACAAATCCAATGTGATTTTTCTAATAAAATCAAAATTTTACAAATACTCGTACTGCTAGCAATATTTGTTTGAATTGTATTTGTCTATCTAGTCGCATTTACCATGTACCTATTATTTAAACAAAATTATATAAAAAAAAGTATGAATGCTGAAAGTACACTGTAAAACTTTCTTTTTTTAGTTTGCCCATAGTGGTATAAGAAACTATAACAGAAACTGTTAAATAACTAAGGAAGACCAACGTGTGCAAAATTAAAATCTAATTTTGGAAATAAAAACCATATTTACCATGAAGTTTCTAGAGATGTTATTTTTTCTAATCAGAAAAATATATGCTTTGTTAGAATAATATCTGCTGATAAAAAAAGTTATAAAGTTGACAACAATTCAATTATTTGGCGGTTAACACTTGTTTATCGACCTTTAAGTGTTCTCAAAGATTATGTAGTTTTTACTGTCCTCCAGCAAATTTTTGCTGCTTTACTAACGACTATATTTTCAATTTAAAAAATCTAGTGCGATACACGCACACTTCCTCTTACAGTGATCTTATAATTAGCAAATTTGATTTAAGTATAATTTTTCAGCATTTGTCAAATTTTTCAGAAAATACAAATTCTACAGAAACCGTACGAAATTGAGCGTTAGAGAAAAATTTTCTCTAAAATTTTAAGCTGAATTCAAAAATGTAATAATATACCGGGTGTTCTATTTAAAATAGGAGTTAATAAAAACATTTTTAAAGACAAAATAAACCCATTTTAGAGGTATTCACTGTTGAAACTCACTTTCGACTTTTTGGAGTACATAAATACAATACTTCATAAAATGAAGTAAAAATGCGTAACTCTAAAATATAAAATCACACAAAAAATTCACTGTGGTAATCCCATTATGCACAGCATCATTGTATTGTCCATATTTTATCTTATTTTGGCTAGATTAATAAAAAACTGCACATTCTACTCAAAACCATATTTTCGACTAGTTTTTACATATTTGTAAACTAAACTAAAAGTAATTTTCGTTTTTTGGCGAACTGTATTAAAGCTTAGAAAATTCGCCAGCTTCATTAATTGAAATAACAAAAATAATGAAAAAATTACATTTAAAGTAAACGAAGCCGAAGATCATATTACACGTCTGGTAAAACAGAAACTGAGTATGTGATTGCTAAACATTTTCAGACATTAAACAAATAAATTATATCTTGTCTGGAACATCCGATAATCGATTACCCCACGAATTTATGTAAGTTTAAATAAGCACTCGGGACATCTTGTCATGTTGAAATATCGTTAAGCCAGTAACATACTATATTGAGGCCAAACACACGTAAGTTTTAAGTTGGAAAACCGGAAAAAGAGTGTAAACGCACATGAAACATGAAAAACTGCTTCATTTATCATTTTTAATAAATAAATGTGGTAAAATCAATTTTTTTCCGTATTTTGTACATTTTAGTCTCCATATTCATGTCCATATTTTGCATTTTTAGCCTTAATAATCGCCATTTTCTAATATTTCCAATGTTTTCTACTTCTATTTAGCCTATAGCCACAACAATTTTACAGAAGTTCTTCGCAATATTTAATTAAACATCTATTTGCATTTATACATATGTATGAACTATAAGTACATTATTAATAGTGATTAAACCAATACATTTAAAATTAACCTGATTTCAAAAGCTATCATTATAGCGTGCTAGTAAGAGCGGCCTCGAAATTTAATAAACGATTGTATTGCGAAAAGACAGTTTTTCATTTACTACAAATATTCTGCATTTATATTCATTTATTGTTCGCAAATGTTTATTATATGTTTATTATGAACACCAACAATGATATTCTGGATATAACTTTCTTCTCAGAGCAATCGTGGGTTCACCTCTTCACCTCCATAAAAATGTGTTTGGTCAATACTGGCGAAAAACAAGGCCTCAGCTTTCCGACCTGACATCAGCACAAGAGGATGCATTGGCCAATGATTGAATTTACTCCGCCTCGAGCATCGAGGTAAGAGGCTCTCACTGGACAATTCGGCCTTCTTGTACTGACGTCAGGCCCCGAAGAGCTGTGGCCTTGGTATAAGTCTTATTATTTCGAATACACTGTAAGTACACCTTCTACAGCGCGTGAAACCGACCATCTACTACTATTGCATACTGAATAGTAATTTTGTTGTGTGGCCATTTAAATTATAAAGAATTAAATCTTTAAAACAAACGTCTATGACCTAGAAGAACGGGAACTCAAAACAAACGTAAGTTTAAGAATGAAATAATCCTGCAAAATGTTTACGAAGTACATTCAGCCGTTGTTTCTACTACTCCTAATACGCATACATGGTTTCTAGTTATCTACGTTACGTCGGTATAGTTGATATTGGCATTGACCTTATACAAGAAATGTAGGGTGGAAACACAGAATCGAGATTAGGAATGATATAATCCAGCAAACTTTGTTCAAAGTTTATTCAACAGTGGTTTCTACTCGTAATTATATGCACACATGGTTTTCAGTTGCCAAAAGTTACGTCGGAATAGTTGATAGTGACATTGACGTTGCTTAAGAAACGCACTTTATGTTTATTTAGCGGTCCCGTAAAGGGTGCTGATTAATAACACAATTTGGAATTTATTGTTATTTGCTGAATGCCTAGATTTAGTGCACCTACTCTCAGTTGTCATGTTATTTATCATGTCGTTTTCGAATTTTTAATTAAGAGAAGATTACGGTTTTCAAGTCATAGCCAATACCAATCAGGTTTGTTAATGAACGCTTGTTATTAAAGTTCAAGAATAATCTTAAACACTTAGCTACAGTGTTACTTTTCTATTTTTGTTACATACGTCTTAACCTTGTTTTTTACAATTTTCTTTCTGATGTAGCGAGACAATTTTATTGTCTACCTTCTTGCTTTCGGTTTTCTATGCCACCTTTCCTAGAAGCATTATTAGATTTAATTTTTTCTCCGGCATTTGTTACCTCTGCTTTGTCTTTCGTATTGCTCTTGTGCCCTTTCAGCTCCCATTACACTATTTTCGTTAATTGAGAATAGTTTTTGTAAATTAGCTTTTCCACCTTCGTAGATGTTTCCTGTGGATTTTTACGCTTGTTTAAATTTTCCACAGAGGTATCCATATTTTTAGCTATCCAGTAATCTGTCTTAATTTGCGCTACAGTCGTTTACATGAAATGTCACTGAAGACAGATAACCTTCACTCCTCATTTAAATATATTGCAAATAAAAGCTGTTGTCATTGCAAGTGTAAAAAAACTCGATTTATAGTCCATAACATTTTGAAAAGGAGATAAAACCCATCCACGTACCTTAATTTATTTTGATTTTAAGAGTTGGCGATTTTTAATTAGTTTGAAGAGCGTCTGGGAACATGTGCTCTTTTGTTTTGTATTATTTGTACATTTTTTAAATTTAAGCAGCATCATAAAGACACTCAAATAATTTTCGTTCCCGGAGAAATGTCTTCTCAGTTAAGAAAACAAGCAAAAATGACCAATAGCAAAGTTATGTAACACACTGCAAGTGGCTGGCCTTGGCCTTGGCCGAGGTCAGTAACGAAAGTGAGTTACAAAAAGTAACACAATGAATTCCCCTCTCTTAATCCTTAAAAGTAGTCATTATGGATAACATGTAGATATCTTTACGTTACCATCGCATCACATGGATTTATTTATGTCAATTGAAATTCAAATATGATTTAGAAAAAACAACCTATTGACATTGAATTTAGTGCAAAAAAGCTTGCATACCAACACAATTTTATTTATTTTGATTAAAACTCTAATTTTTATCCAGATGCCGTTCCTCCATTTTTTGATGAAACAAATATAATGATATAAAATTATTACCTATTAAAATGGAATTATGTAGCTCTTGTCAACATGAAGTTTCGAACGTACGGAACAGTTACAGAACCCATAAAAAATGCGGACCTATTTTTATGAACAAAATGAAGGTACTTTTTAATTGTTTACATAACCAACTTGTTACAAAAGAAAGGAGACAACAGATCTAAATTATTACAGACCAATTCGCTTCCTGAACCATGTACAATCACTCAGTGGCGTAACAAGACGGTTTGGCGCCGGTGTGCAAGAATAAATGATAGCCGCTGTAGACAAGAAGTTTCAGAAAAAAGAGGGGGGGGGGGTAATTTTTGGTCATGCAACACTTTAAATTTAAAAGAAAATTAATAAGCTCTTTTTTTAACATGAAAGGTTACTTACTGCAAAATAAAACACATTTAAATATTTCAATCTTTTATTAAATATAACATAATAATAATAATAATAATAATCTCATTATTCCCTATTGGGACATAGGGTATTCGTATATTCTCTCCAGTTGTCATTTTCCTTTGCTCTTTGGCTCAGTTGTGCTATAGTCTTTCCTGTCTCTTGTTTTACAGTTCTCCACGTTTTTCGCGGGCGTCCTCTGTTTCTGAAACTCTAAAGTTTCCAATCAAATCTTTTCTGCAAATTTCAGTTTTATTTTTTCGCAGCGTATGCCCTAACCATCCATATTTCCTTTTCCTAATTTCTATATTAATGTCCACCTGATTTGTTCGGTCCCAAAGATTTTTTTTCGAAATAATGACTGGCCACATAACACCTATTTACAAGCACGTGCAATTTCTGCTTTACCAGTTCTGTAATTTTACCACTACAACAAACACTCGCAAAATATAACATGAAACATAAAAATACATAGGAAAATACAAAAACAAAAAGCACGTAAAAGGAATACAAATTTAAATAATTCACAAGAAAAATAAAATACCGATGGGGCCATAATTATATATAACAGCAATGAGATAACATGAACAAGAAAATAACACATATTGCTTGAGTAAGAAAGAGATAAACATAGTAGCAAATATAAGAGTAGGCTTGACGCTCACTTTAATTATGACATATGTCAACTAATTGTGCCTGCTAAAGTAATTTTGTTGTATGGTCATCTCTTTCTTACTCAAGCATTCTATTTTGTGGTTCATGTTATCTTATTGCTGTTATATAAAGGGTGTCTCGAAATTGACACCCGTGCTTTTGGGATTTGATGCAGGGGGCTGAAACAAATCAAAAATTAAGAGTGGAAAATTTTTCAATTGTCCCTCGTTATAGTTATTGATAAAAAACAAAAAAAATATATTTCAACTTTAAACTTTATTAAAAACGAATAATATTAGAAAACAAGATATTTTCCACATCTGTTGTCACAAATAGATCGCCTCCTACTTCAAGGCAAACATTCGCACGATTTATCATGGAAACACGAAAGCTCTGTAGCATATTATCGTCTATTGACACCACACAAGCGTGAATACGGGCTACCACATCTTCAGGATTCAGAACTGCTTCGCGGTAAACGTGTTCTTTCAAATAGCCCCAGAAAAAGTAATCCAACGGATTCAGATCCGGTGATCTAGGAGGCCATGGTATGGTTCTACCTCTTCCAATCCACCTCTCCGGAAATTTTTCATTCAGGATATTTCTCACATCTATTCCATAATGTGCCGGTACACCATCATGTTGGAACCAACAATTTGATCTAGCTGCTAATGGAACTTCATCGAGCAATGGCAGTGGTAAATTTTCGTTTACACATTGAAGATACATGGCTGAATTAAGTCGGTTAGGTAGAGTGTGTGGACCAATTACATTATTATTTAATAACCCAGCCCAAATGTTAATTGACCATCGTCTTTGATAAGATGTTTGGCGTACTAAGTGAGGATTTTCATCCCTCCATTCATGCAGGTTATAAGTATTTATGATACCTGTATCAGTAAATGTGGATTCATCACTCCACAGAATCTTTTCAATGAAATGTGGATCATTGTTTACTCTATCCAACAACCATCTACTAAAGTTGACTCGAAGCTCCCTATCCCCGTCATGCAAAATCTGAACTTTTTGAGGCCTAAATGGATGCAGACCATTTCCCCTTAATAATCTGTGAATTGTATCTTTTTGGACATGAGTTTGGGACGATACAATTCGAAGGCTTGTACTTGGTTCCGCCTCAACAAATTCAAGAATTTGCTCTTCTTGATCGACGCTTAGTGTAGGTTGACGTCGTGCCTGATTTTTTCTAGGGTTTAAATTACCTGTTGCCAGTAATCTTTGCTCTACCCGTCTTATAGTTTTTGCATAAGGGTGCCGACGATTTGGAAACCTCTGAGCATATGCCCTAGCCGCAGCAGTCGCATTGTCATTACATGCAGCTAATACTTTCAACATATCGACGTAATCTCGATTACAGTAGTATCGTTCCATTTCAAACACACAAAACCGAAGCAGATGATACTTGTCAATATGACAAAGCCATTCATAAATGTTTAGCATCGCCATAGCCACCTAATTTAGTTATGTTACACAACTAATTGGAGCGACCATGCGATAAAACTTATTATTTATATTTTTATCAATAACTCGATAACGAGGGACAATCGGAAAATTTTACACTCTTAATTTTCGATTTATTTTAGCCCCCTGAATCAAATCCCGAAGGCACGGGCGTCAATTTTGAGGCAACCTGTATAATTATGGCCCCATCCGTATATCTTTATACATATAATTCTTCTGTACGTGTGTACGACCGATTTTGACGAAATTTTTGTGTGTGTTTTAGAGGGTCCCTGGATGGTACAGATTCACAATTGGATCCAGTAGGTGGAGGTGCAATCGGGTTCTACGATTTTTTAAAATTTTTTTGACGAATTTTTTTTTTAAATTTTTTAAAGATTTCTCGCATATCAGAACATACAACTCCAAAATTTTACCCCCCCTCCCACCACCCTCCGATATTTTTTAAAATAAAAAAGATCGAAAATTCAAATATCGAAAAAACGTTTACTAAACCCGCCAATAGCAGGCAAACCAACGTTCGGGCAGGACAACGTCTGTCGGGTCCGCTACCCCTTAGGGGGTGAAATGGGGCAAATAAGCCTAAAAATCGATGGACATGACATAAAATTAAAACTCTATAGTGGTGAAACGGGGTTTCAGAGACAAATTATTGTTGGGGGACCGTTTGCCGGGCCAGCTAGTAGATATATAAATATGTAGGTAGGTATAGCACTTTAATTAAACTCTCTTTTGCGACACTTTGCTAAAGCTAACATATCTATCAGTGAATTAAAACCAAGAGTACCTACTGGCTCTTACTTTCCCGATACTCAGTGATGCAAAACTCTTTAGGCGTATTTGGCCCATCTTACTTAGCAAAAAGTTTTGAATAATTTTTTATTTAGAAAAAGATCTCTCAGTGGAGGCTGTAGTGACGGGATGTAAAAAGTAGGATATAAGCTGTATAGAAATATGGAAAGCTAGCCAATGATGTGTGATTAGACAGACATTTTTCTCCCACTTCCTTCACTGATAAGCAATATTTAATACTAGTTGTGTACGAAGATCGAAATTGTACAATTTGCTTTAGTAAGCCGTCATCGAGATCAGTTTCATACGTAGTTTGAAGTAATTTGGCACTCTCTATGACCTCTGCATCTGAGGCAATCGTCAGAAATTTGCGGTTTAAAACTTTGAATTTATAGTATGTTACTATGCACTATGCACTATGCAATCTAAGAATCACAAACACACACTAGAGCTGGAACTTCTAATCTACTCAAAAGGAGAAAAGACTGCGCACTCAAAAGATCCCAGTGGCGCTCACGTATCATAGTCTGTTGTCGCTTTGCACCTCTATTCTAGGAAAACTTTTATTTTCACAAAAAACTCCGCTACCGCGGCGCCTATATACATTCGGCGCGGAGGTTCTTTGCACCCTCTGCACATGCGATAGTTACGCCACTGCTTATGACAACTGCAATCTTTTGTAGTGTTGAGTGCACCCGGTTTATTGTTACCTGCTACATCCACTCCGGTGGGCGTATGCAGCTCGGAGAAAAGTTTGAAAATTGCAGCTATAACTTCGTTCAATTGGAGCCGGTTTCAAACTCCAAAATCGCTTACAAACGTCGGTTTCTTTCACATCAACGACACTTTTGATTGTGTACAGTGTTTTTTACTGTGGAATTCAGATTTCTTGTTGAGAACATCATGACACACCCCTATCTGAACACCTCCGAAGGTCACCCACCTGCAAAGTTGCCAAAGTGAAGCAGCACTTACAAACCATGGACGAAGTTATAGCTGCAACTTTCAAATTTTTCGCCGAGTTGCATACGCCCTACGGCCTAAAGGAGGCTGGAGCGAGCTTACTTCATGCCTAATTTTTTTAACTGTTTTACGCATGCACGGCCTGTTCTAAGCAGTACTATTTTAATCTTCATGTTGCCTCGAATCTCACCTTGATCTTGAAACCACGTTTTGGGAGGAGTAACTTTGGCCTTGAAGTCCGTGTGGTAGGAAGAGTGAATTACTTTCTTGAAATCTGAGTGAGGGGAGGGAATTTGCTTGATCTTGATCTTGGCTTTGGTCTTGGTCTTAGAACCGGCAAAGGCACTCTACTAACAGGATAATTAAACTGTTTAGGTGATTCTTATAAAACATCTATAAAATAATGCTTCTTAGAGGTGCGAGTCCAGCGACATGGCCGTATCAAAGTTAGAAACAAATAGTAATTTTTATTAAATTTAATATTATAAAATACTTTATTTATAAAAAAATACGATTTTGTAACTAAAGAAGCAAAAGTAACGATTAAGACGTACAGCAGCTGTACAAGTCAGGTTAAAAATGATTTTTTTTCATGTTTAATAATCTTCATTATCGTTTCCATAATGCTGCATATTGTACGACTATATAATATTTTTATAAAAGACTCTGTGACAATGTTAATCAAATTGGTTCCCAACAACTGTATAATATAACTGTTATAAAAGTAAGAGAAACGTCTACTTCAATGATAGATTTTGGTAGTAAGTAATAATTTTCAAGACGGTTGCTGAAAAACATTCTTTTTCAACCTGAAAATAAATATTCATAAACAATTGTTTTTTTCATAATTTGTATTTCGTTCTAAACGTTTCTGTTTAGCTATTAATTATTACTCATAGCAAATGAGCTGGAAATCCGCGCTCTAATAACAACCATCCACTGTCACTCGTATTCGCGATTTACCGTATTGTAAATTTCGCATTTGCGACTGTATTGCAAAGTTTAAATTTACCGCAATTCGTGCCATCAAACGCCTTCAAAGCGCCTTCATCAAACAAAAATATGCCTGCTTCTATTCAACAAGAATATAAAGATATATTGCGACTGTTTCCAGAATTATTTAATGATTTTGATATCAATGCACCTGTCAAACATAAGGTCATACATAGAAATATCACGACAGGATCTCCTCGTTTTACTAAATACAGACGTTTAAACCCGAGCTAATCGTCATTTTTGGAAAAAAAACATCTGTAAGAGTTATTAAAATCAGATATTATACAAAGAGCATCAAGTCCATGGGCAGCAGCCATTCATTTGGTGAAGAAGGCTGACGGTAGTTACAGTGTGTGGTGATTATCGACCTCTGAACGGCGCTACAATTTTCGATATGTTCCCTATACCATACATTCAAGATTTTACCTAGAAAATAAATGGTTCAACGATTTTTTCAAAACTAGATTTTAAAAAAGCGTACTTTCAGATACCAATTGCTCCGAAAGATACAGATAAAACAGCAATAATAACACCTTTGGGAAGCTATAAATATCGAATAAACTTTGGGTTACGGAACTCTCAAAGTAGCTGGTCAGCCGTCATGTCGGAAGTTTTTGAAGAGATGAGTTTTGTTTTTTGCTATTTAGACGACATTCTAGTTTTTAGCGCTAACAAATCTGAACATATTCAATATGTCAAAAAAGTTTTCGCCAAACTAGTCAATTATGGATTATTACTTAACATAAATAAATGTGTTTTGGTGCCCCTAACTTAAATTTCTTGGGGTACACTGTGTATAAAGAGGGAATTAAACCTCAAGAGCCAAAGGTAGATGAAATCAATTCATTTACGCCTCCGACTAATCAACGCCAACTCCAAAATTTTATAGGAATGATCACCTACTACCATAAATTCATTCCCAATTGCGCAAATCTCATCACACCTTTAATTTCACTAGTTACCGCTGGAAAAGCAACCGATAAACCGATTCATTTAAATGCTTCTTAGTTAGAAACATTTAACATAATCAAATTAGTTCTGGCAAAAGCAACCTTATTAGTTCATCCTATATCAAACGCTGAAATCAGTTTATGGACAGATTCATCTTCCAATGTTATCGCAGGTGTTTTGCAACAATGGCAGAATAAAATGTGAAAACCACTCGCTTTTTGCTCGCGAAAACTAACTTCAGCAGAACAACAATATAGCGTATTTTCCCGAGAACTGTTACCTATATATTTTACAGTTAAAAAAAATCGATATTATAATGATGGTAAACAATTCACTACGTTAACTGATCACAAAATTCTCACTTTTGCCATTACTAAATCGACAGGTGACCACTCCCCTCGAGAGCTAAGAATGTTACAATCCATTTACCAATTCTGTTCAAACATCCAATACGTCAAATGTACAGATAACGTATCAGCATACGCTTTAACCAGGGTTTCTTTCATTAGTCTACAAGATACGATCAATTTCGATGATTTAGCAATAGCTCAACAGAACGAACCTGAATTAGAAATCTGATTGTCAAACCCAAATTTATCTTTCACCAAAACAAATTCATTAAAAGGAACTCCTATTTGGGTTGAAACTTCTAAGGGCACACAAAGACCTTTTATTCCCCAATCTTTCCTCCGTCAAATATTCGAAAGAATTCATTCATTGTCTCATCCAGGAATTCGCACATCTAGGAAATTAATCACCAAACGTTATATCTGGCCATCCATGCACAAAGATGTAAAAATGTGGGTCGATACATATCTTTCCTGTCAATTCATTTTTTTTTAATTTAACATATTAGTCAATTTACAATCTGTTACAATCGAACAATAAGTAAATGGTGTATTATGTACTAGGAGATCTACAGACATGCCGAGAATAGTCCAGTGACCATTGTCTTAATTACTAATTATCTAACTAATTGTAGGGTTCATTACAATGTTTACAATATATTATATATACAAAAAGTATTAGACTAATTAAACCTTGTGAACAAGTCGGAGTGTTTAAAACGTTTCAGTCTTCTTGGCTTAGCACTATCGTCCGGAAGGTTGGCAGCTAGATTATTTGGATGCACACACAGCCTAGTTTGATATTTGACACAATAACTTGTTATAACGTCCCGTACTGACTCAATACTAAGATCGTTTTGCATAATGTTGTTAGGCACATACCACGGCGCGTTGACAATACACCTGGGCACTTTATTCTGAAATATTTGAAGGATTTCGATATTAGAGGTACTGGCAGTATGTTACAATACGGAAAGGTTATTACGACACTAACAATTAGCCAGTTTGTTACACGACGAAAACCGCGTTAACGGCACTAACAATCAGCCCCTCAAGCGTGCAAAGCATAACTCATACGCTTGAGAGCCAAACCTGTTATCTACAAAATGACTAAGAAGACATAATCGGGAATATCGCTTAAAAACTCAGCCCTAACTTTCGTTACGAGATGTATTGCAACGATGCGCGCCGGCTATGGGGTGCTCAGTGAAGAAAGGTCGAGGTTCTTTACTATCTTAACATTTAGGGCTGTGCTCTAGCACAACGGGGTTAAAGATGTTAAAATAAGGTACGCCATCATTTTCTTGACTAAATCGAGAAACAACAATAACGACACAGGTGAGATTACTTGAAAATGGAAGTGGGTAAAATCACCTTACTACTTTTTCCTTGGCACAACCTGAGGTAGCGACGTCACAGCTGGATCAAACCTACCTTAAACGGCATCAGCTTACACTTACTTGCACCAACTAGGTTCCTGTACAAAACATAGACACAACATGGCATGCAAACGCACCAATAAAAAAAAGACATATAAACAATTAACAATAAACTCTATTGATGAAATAACATGTGAAACAAATGACAATGAATGTTACAATAATCAAATCTTACGGCCGGAAATATGCAAAAAGGTTAGTGGGGTTAACGACGCAATTTATAATCTAAACTTGAATGATCAAACGGCAACAAATGACATGGTTACATCTACAAACATTATGAACGGTACGTTCTACCACAAAAACTACTTTACAGTATCGAAATTTAGCAACCAACACTTCAAAAATGGGACAGCAACGGTTACGTGAGTTTAATACACAAAAACAACATAAAGACAATAAAACTTGACGGAACTGTTCGACATTTTATGATTTAAATCAATCCAAAAGGGCTCAAGTGGCCCAAACTACACTTTGACAAAACACTTCACTATAAACATTTAGCAGTTAACAATTTACCTTCATAGGATCATAGTTGTGCGGAATTACGTTGTTTTTCTCAGCTACGAGTTGCATCTCAGTCAGTGCCACGAACGGAAACGACAGGAAACTATTGTAAAGCACAGGACTGGGCCAAAATCGAGCGAATGCGAGCGGTAAAACATCCCCAAGACGAGGGTTGACTAGAACGGACCCCGGTAACAAGCAGATGACGGTAAAAGAATCGGGTCTTCGTTCTACTTGGTAAGTTTAGCACACGAGTGAGTGTTCCCAAAATATAATCCACGATAAGTGTTAAGGGAGGTGCTCAGCTCCAAACGATACGGAAAACTCGGCTAAACGTTCACCTTTAACCACTATGCACAAAGTTCGAAATGACGACGACAAAGCTTCTTCACAATACACAAATTTCGACTTAACGCGAGCTCGGCCAAGCGAGGCCGGCTCGCGGACGAAGCGCCACCCCCGAACGTCTTGAGGGCTGCCCGCTAAGTAACGCTCATCCGGAAGATGCGGGCGCGAAACTGGCTAAGCGCAAACGCGGCTTATCTACAACCTTGTCCCACTCGTACGATAGAACGGATCAGAAGATGTCGGGATCATCAAAGCTGACTCAAACTTCTATTGAAAGCTACGGAAAGTTTTAGCATGACGAAATATGGTTCAACACTAGCGAAACTTGCAGGGGACCCTGGGTGTAGCAAGTCGGTAACCTGAGACTGCTTTGCGGACAGAAGAGAACAATGGGTGAATTGATAACTAATTTCGACGAACAAGGCTGTACGGCAGTATTCATAAACGATTTACGCGGAAAGTTTTAAGACAGACTCGCACAACAAGAATTCTAAGAAGGACGGCGATAATGCACTCAACAGAAACGAAGCTTAAATTGTAAACGACGCCACCGAATTTTGATTGCGTGACTCGTGAAAATGCTAGGATTCGAGGCTAAAGTACCAGAAGTAACTGCTTTAATAGAAATTGTTCTAACAAGTACCCCACAACTGAATACCATATGTCCAGATTGGACGGAGAATAACCTTGTACAGTAAAAGTTTGTTTCCAATTTCAGTTGCCATTTTCTGCCAAGTAGCCAATACATTTGGCTGAATTTAATGCCAAGTTGCTTCCTTTTCGTAAAAATGTGCTTGCGTCATATTAGCCGTCGGTCCAAATGTATCCCAAGATATTTAACGTCCTCGTTTTGTGGAATCAAGGTACTATTAAGAGTTACAGCTAGACAGGTTCCTCGCCTCAAGGTAAACGTAACGTGTGTCGATTTAGAAGTGTTAACTTGTATTTTCCACTTTCTCAGCCAATCCTCGACCAAGTTTAGGTTATCCTGGAGGTGGGCAGATGCAATGGTAGGGTCGACATCTGAGGTCAGTATGGCTGTATCATCCGCAAAGGTGGCAGTAGTTGATGGATTGGTTGTGAGAATATCAGCTGTGTAGAGCGTATACAAAATTGGACCCAATACACTCCCTTGGGGCACTCCAGAAGTAATAGGGTACAAGTTGGAGGTTGTACTACCCTGTTTGACCAGGAACCATCTGCTTACTAGATAGGATTGAATTATTTCGTAGAACTGAGGTGGCAACGTTTTTTTAAGGTTGTAGCATACACCATCGTGTCATACTTTATCAAACGCCTGCTTGACGTCTACGAAAACAGATGAACAATACTTTTTAGATTCCAGAGCATCGTTGATTGTATTAACAAGCCTATGTATCTGCTCCGTCATGCTGTGTTGGCTCCTAAATCCGAACTAGTGATCGGGTACAAGTTTTATTTCATCTAAATAGTATTGGCCTCAGTCGTTTTAGCAGTAGTTTTTCAAATTACTTGGACAGTACCGGCAAAAGACTTGTCGGTCTCTACGATTCTACATTGTTTGTGTTTTTTTCCGGCTTCGGTATCATGACTACCTGCGCCAGTTTCCATTGGCTAGGAAAGTATGTTAAGGGGAGAATTGTATTAAATATAAAGGTTATAGCTTTGAGACCTTTAGTCGGGAGTTCTTGAAGCACTTTACCTGTAATTAGGTCCCAACCTGGTGATTCGTTTGGGTTACACTGGGTTCTTATAGTTTGCTCTAGTTCTAGCTGTGTGACATGTTTAATAGGCATTTCTAGTTAGAACGGTTCCTCGAGAAAATTATAAATTTCACTTTCTTCGTCTGCACTTAGATGTGAAGGAAACGGTTTAAACACGTTTTCTATATGTTTAGCAAAAGCAGTGGCTTTTCCCTTGTCGTCATCTTTCACAGGTGGTGACGTTTGTTGTGGTCGTTTTAATTTTCGAGTGGCTTTCCACAATGAATATTCAGTAGCTTCTGTAGCGGTGAGACTGCTGAGATACTCTTGTACCGATTGATTTTTAATGTCGAACAGTAAGTGTTTGAGATCTTGTGCTGTCTTATTAAACTTTGTTTCTCAGCTATTTTTTCCTTAACTCGTATTACCGGGCAAACTTCTGGGATTTGCGCTGCCTGCACATCAAGAGTTGCCTGCCAAGCGGCTTCTTGTATGATATTTGTTAATTCATAAACTGCATCGTCTACACCTTTTTTAGATTTTAGAGGCACATTCAAAGTGATGGATCCGTCCAAATGCGTTCTAAATGCATCCCAGTCAGTATGCCTGGAGTATAGCGTTTGTTGCTTTTGTTTGTGTTGCATCTTTGTGTACACGGTTATCAAAATAGCAGAATGGTCCGAAGAAAGATCTAGGGACGTTTCAATCTTGCAATGTTTAACATTTATTCCTTTTGTAATTGCGAAGTCGATGGCATCAGGTATCTTTCGAAGATCTGTTGGCCAGTATGTAGGTTCATCCGTTGCTAGACAATTTAAGTTATAGTTTTTTAGTGCAGCTACCAATTCTCTGCCTTTTTTGTGGTAAGTCTTAATCCCCACAATGGGCTTTTAGCATTAAAGTCGCCACCGGCAATGAATCTGTTTCCCAACGTTTTAAAGTAGTGTTCATAATGCTGCTTTTTGTTGTTATGTTTGGGTGGACAGTATACTGCTGATATAACTAGCGATCCTGGTCATGTATAGCAATGTTTGTGGCTTGTATATAATCGCACTGATACTCTTCTAATTCATGGTGTTTGATATTCTGCCTAATAATGACTGCTGTTCCTCCATGAGCTCTTCCGCTGGGGTGCATTGTACAATAAATGCTATACTTTAATAGTTTTATTAGTAATGTGTGCTTCTGATATTAGAATAATATCGAGTTTGTTTATCTGTAGAAAGTAAGAAATTTCTTGTGCATGCTGACACACGCCGTTGGCATTCCATATAGCGAGTTTGAGGAGTTCTGCCATTAAACTAGTTTAGTGATCACGGTGGTTAATAGGTTTAATTTCTGCATCATGATTTGTAGTTCAGAGAATTTCGTTCTGTGTCGAGATATATTCTCTGAAGCACCTTGAGTTGTGTTAGTGTACTGTGCATTCTGGGAATTTTTTGCTGCTTGTTGAGAGTACATTAACCCAGGTTGAACCATTCTTATTGGGATTTCATTAACCTTCGGACACAGAGCTGGGTATAGCTTTTGCTGAAGTTGTTTGTGTACCCAACACGCTCTATAATTAGCAGGATGATTGCCATTGCAGTTCACGCACATTACTTCGTTGTCTTTATCCTTCCTTGGACAGTCTTTTATTGCGTGGTGTTGTGTGCATTTGACGCATCTATGGGGTTGGGAACAGTAATTCTTTGTGTGCCCATACCTCTGACACCTCGCACATTGTGGAATCTCTCTTTTAACATACGGTTTTAATGATTCAATGTGAGAGGACGGATGAAGATTTTTAAGCACAACGCGAAAATGTCTGTCTTGCTTGGTCTTAAACGTATGAAACTTCGTTTTCCGTTCCGTTAAGGCTTTGATTATTGCACTGAAGTTTTCTTTAGTTTTTGGTTGGATTTTTACCTGGTCGTTGCTAATTGTCTTTATTGTGTAGCTGTCTTTTGCTATGGTTCAAGCAATAATGTAAGCTTTTGGATAGTTGTCACTCTTGATACAAATATTGGTGGTGGTTTTTGTTCTTGTTCATTGTCGTTGGTTGTCTCTTGTTCTTGTCCCATTTCTTCATCCGTTTTCGTATCGATTTATAGTTGGGGTGAGATTACTCAGCCAATAACTTGTTGTTGCTGTATCCCCTGTGTCATCTGGACTGTGTACTTTTTTTTTTGGTAGTGTGATTCACTATTTGCCACTCGTATTGCTTATTTAATGTCAATCGTGGTAACTGGGTATTTTTTTTTAAATATAGTTTATTGCCAGATCAACAAATTACAGTTTGTTATACATAGCATTGATAAATTTGATTACAGTAACTAAATTATAATAGAATGAAACTAATTAGCAGTCTCATGGTTATGTAAAAACAGTAACGATTGACAATAATGATTGACAATAACAATAACACTGATTTAATTGTGTTCGTGATTAGGTTGAATGATATCTTGCGGTAATCTGCGTTTCAGTCTAGTGTGAATATTTGTTTGAAATAGTTCATAGTGCACCGCACCACTGCACGCACTTGAGTTAGTAATAAAGTTGTTAGCACATTTTTTAATAAACTCTTCCACGTATAATACGCCTAGTTCTTGATGTAGCTGAGTGTTTCGAATGTACCATGGTGCGTTAATTGCGCTTCTCAGCACCTTGTTTTGGAATCTTTGCAGTTTTTGTATGTTGCTTTTGGAAGTATTACACCACACGGGAGATGCATATAGTGCCAGAGGTCGTAGCAGACTTTTGTACAATAGTACCGCACATTCAATTTTCAGTGTTGAATTTTTATTTATCAAGGGATACAATTGTCTTAGCCTAATATAGCATTGCGTTAATTTGTGATTAATATGGTATTTCCAACTTAATCGAGTATCGAGGTGAACTCCTAAGTATTTCACAGCAGTCATTTGGGTTCCAAGGTATTATACTATTGTTGATATGAACGTTAGGGGGGTTTTTAATTCTTCGCAGGGTAAATATTTTGGCTTGACATTTGTCAGCGTTGATTTGCATGTTCCATTGTTTGAACCAGGAGAAAAGGCTGTTTGTTGCATGTTGTAATGCTATCACTGCATTTTCTAGTATTGCCGCTTGAGTAAAAATGGCCGTGTCGTCGGCAAATGTTGCCAGCGTTGCTGTAATTTCAGGTATATCTGAGGTGTATATATTGAATAGGGTTGGTCCCAGTATGCTGCCCTGCGGGACGCCAGCACGAATGTTTTTAGTTTCAGACAATGTTGAGTTAACTCTAATTGCAAAGGTTCGATTTTCCAGAAAGGAGAAGATGATGGCTTGAAGGTTAATAGGCATGTCAATCTAAAAAGATTCCTGTGATATACAGTTTGCTTTCGAAGCCCCGTTCGATAAGTTCACTAATTCGCTGTAGTTGATGACATGTTGAGTGACCATTTCTGAAGCCGAATTGAAAGGTGGGTAATATGCTGAGATTTTCGATGCTATTAATCAATCGTTTATGTATGACCTTTTCTAACAATTTGGATAGTGAAGTTAGCAGACTTATCGGTCTGTAGTTGTTTACCCTTTTCTTGTCTTTTCCTGGTTTTGCGAACATGACTATTTGTGCATGCTTCCATGATTGTGGAAAATAACCCTGTCTCAAACAAGCATTACAAGTGGTGCTTAAGTAGACAAGTGCTTTATCAGTTAAGTGTTGGAGGATGGTGTTTGTGATGAGGTCATGGCCGGGAGATTTATTTTTGGGTAGTTTATCTATTATACTTTTAAGTTCATGGGGTGACGTTGCTTTTATGCGATCCGGTATAGGTAAGTTTCTTTCGATGTCGTTAATTACTTGCATAAAATGTGTTGGTGTGCAGGTGATTGACGGAGTGAAGGTCTTTTCGAGGTGAGAAGCAAAAGCAGCAGCTTTTTCGGCGTCAGAACTATACTTTTCATTGCCTGGTTCAGTAGTTAATGTGGGAATTTCTTCTCTATGGTGTAATATGTTTCTTGTGGTTCTCCACAACCCTATGTCTCCTGGGCTAAGATCTGCTATCTGTTGTTTATAAGTATTTATTCTTATGTTGTCCAATTCCCTTTTGATTAGGTGCGTAATATTGTTCAGGCGATTTTTGCTTAAGGGGTTCTTGGTTCTCTGCCATTCACGTCGAATTTGGCTTTTAGTTTTGATTAGTTCTATTATGTATCTCGGGGGATGATTGTGGTTCCTCGGAATGATCCTTTTTTGCGGTTTGCAGGCCAATTTTGTACTGCTTTGTATTGATGTGGTAATGTGGTTTATCATCGAATCTATGTCCTCGGTGGTGTGGAGGCTTTTAGAATAATGCAAATTGTTGTCTAAGAAAGTTTTAAATTGGTTCCAGTCTATTTTCCCGTTGATAAGCTGTGGGTTGGGTTGTTTGACAGTTAAGGTATTTGCAAATGACACAAGTACTGGAAGATGATCGGAGTTGAGTTCGGTTATGACATTTTGAAACACTGGTTTATTAACATTTTTTTGGAAAACGATATCGAGAATATCGGGCTGGTGATCGGATCGGTAAGAATAATAAGTGTACTCGTCGCGAGTTAAGATTTGGAATGCATTATTTGTTGCTAACTTTTCGAGTTTTATTCCCTCTGGGTTCGTAGCTCTACAGCCCCATAAGGTGTTTTTGGAGTTTATATCGCCTATGACTAGTAGTGGTCCAGTAGTATCGAAGATTTTTTTAATGTCTTCTTCTATTAGTTTTTTGTTTGGTTGCCTGTAAGCACTTATTGTTGTTATTTGGCTCTGGTCATCTAGTGTAACTTTTATCATTGTTGTTTCAATTTTTAGATTGTTGATTTCTGGGAGTCGTGTGTGTTCGAATTTTGTTTTTATAAGAATCGCCACTCCTCCTGCGGCTACTGTAGAAATCCTATCATTACGATAGGTGTGATATCCTGGAATTTTAAATTTGATGGTGTCGTCTAGGTGGGTCTCTGTTATGCAGGCGATGTCTACGTTATATCGAGCTAAGAAGGCTATGAATAATGAACGTTGGGTGTTGATTCCGTTCGCGTTCCAGTTGAGGATGGTTAAGTTTTGTATAGCTTTTCTATGTTTATGGTCCATTGAGAAGTAGAGGTAACAGAGTATTTGTGATAAAGGATTTGACTTGACTTAGATAAGGTGTTATTAGGTCTAGGATAAGTTGTGTGATGTTATCGGGTATTGTTAATCCGTTGGCTGTAGTGGTTGTATTGTTAGTTGGGTTTAATCCGCTTTTGAGTTTTTCTGCAAAGGTCTGCGTGTTGTTTACGTGGGCGTATCTATTATGGGGAGCTCTGGTTGTAGTCGGTTGGGTTCTAGTTCGTTGCTTTAATAGCTCAATGTGGCGTGGGCATCCACGATAGTTTGCACTGTGGTTTCCTCCGCAGTTTGCGCATATTGGTGGATCATTAGATTTCTTTTTACATTCGGTGTGTAAGTGACTGCCTGCACATTTAACGCATGCTGGTTTCAATGAGCAGTAATTTTTTGTATGCCCATACTGCTGACAGCGGTGGCATTGTGGTATGTTTTTCGTTTTTCTTCTGGCTTCTACTGTAACGATTGAGTGGTACATTGAGGTTAACGAGTAAATGCGTTTAGCTTGTTTATTTTTTGTTAAATCTACTGCGCAAACTGGCAGTGGTTGTTTGTCTTTAGTGTATAAGCGGGTTACTTTTAGTATTGGCAAGGATTTAATTAGTTCTTCTTTTATTTTCTGGTCGGTGAGGGAAAGTGGAACGTTCTTGATAACCACTGATATCGGTTTGTCATTTGGGTTTTGGTAAGTATGGTACTGTATTTCGTTTGTGGTGAAGTATTATGTTAGTTTTCGATAGTCTTCGTTTTTGGACAAGTTAATACGGAGTGTAGTTGTGTTGTAAGATGTTGTGAATGGTCCGGTAAAAAGTTTTTGTATGTCTTCAATCAAAGCTTTATGGTTAACTGCATTATGCAGATATATTGGGGCTACTTTAACTTGTTCTACTTGTTCTGTGTTTGATTGGTTTTCTTGTGATTGTTTTTCTTGTAATTGTTTATCTTGTGACTGTTTTTATTGCGGGCGATCGTTATCCTAAGAATGTGTGGGTGCTATAGCTGTTTCCAGCTGTGGTGGTAGATAGTATCTGTTGTTTGTTAAAAGATCTTGGGTGGTCCATGCGTACCGTTTCTGCACCTCGTTGATGGGCGGTGATAGTTTGTCACATTTGCGTATATTTTGCAATTGATAATTCATTTTTAAGTCATGGTTGGCAATTGTTAACGGTTTTTAATAGGAAGACGTAATTTAAGATAACTTACTGCTTGCTATGATAAGCGTTAAGGTCAAGCGTATCGCACTGTTATCGGAGCGCATGCAAGGCGTCCGCACCGATTCACTGCTCGTAACTGAGTATTTGATATTACATGCTGCTGTTGTTGGTATTGTTGGTGTTGTCGATTTGGCCAGGGTTGACTGTAATACATGGCATTTTATATGTTTATTGGTTGCATTGATTGTGTGTATGCTCCTACTTGCTGGAGTATTTGCAATTGGGGATTGTTTTTATAATTAGGTAGGATCTGTTGTTGTGATAATTGCATATTTGTAAAGTTTTATGAGAATGTCATATCGGCTAAACGTTGAGAATTAAATAAAATATAAGATAACTTATCTGCTTGAAATTGCTTAATAAATACAGCTGTGTGCGACAGCCTTCGGTTATTTTAACAGCAACACTTGATATCACTAGCTCTCACTCACGACCTTACGCTGCGAAAGTTCTGCAAGTACTGTCAAGCAATTAAAGTAAATAAAACTTCAAAACCACCATTCTATCCATTTGGTGAACCAGATTTCCGCTTCCAACATGTACGCATCGATTTCATTCATCTTCCCCAATCGCAACAGTACAAATATATTTTAACTATAATAGATCGTTTTACTCGTTGGCCCGAAGCGATTCCATTAAAAAACGCAACAGCAGACGAAATAATTTCAGCAATAACACGAATTTGGATTGCCCGTTTCGGCATACCAAAATTTCTAACTAATGATAATGCTTCTGATGCACACATGTGTATCTCAGAAATAGCACGCACACTAAGAGCATCAAACCCAATTATCTGGGTTCTTTCAAAATTGTACACCGTTCTGAAAAATATACAGGGTGTTATGGAAATAAGTGCAAATATTTTAACCAGTGATAGAGCTCCCCAAAAGGAACCACTTTTCTATTTATCGTTTGTCACTTAATCGTATATGTTTTCAATCATTTATCTCCCCTAAATTTGACGAGCCGTTTGGTAAGCAAATATAAGTTAAGAGTGAACGACACAAGTATATTAAAATTACAAAGTTCTTGCACAAAAAATATGCGGTCAATAACTTACCTACCTCAATAATTGATAAAATACGTTGGTGACCAAACGTTAACTGAAGGTTTTATCAGTATCTATGCAGTTTTTGTTGGTTTGCATATCTAAGAAATGTTTTTTCTGTTTTGTGCCATTAAATAAAAATATTATTCCATAGGCGGGTATGTATTTTTAGAGTAAAATTGTTTTGAATTTTAACTCAGCTTTAAGGGGGTTTTCAAAAAAATGATAAATAGAGAAGTTGTTGAGTTTAGCGAGTTCTATTACTGGTTAAAATATTTGCACTTATTTCCGTAACACCCTATATGTCGCTGGAAGATATCAGCGAAACAGTCAGCTACGACAGACTGAAACCCGCATACTTTCTAGATTAACATATGTTTGCATGCTTTCATATATTTTATTTTAATTGTTACGTTAGTATTATTTTTATACACGTTTCCTTTTTACTTCCATCTTCTGAAAGACGAAGGAAGTTTTGTAATCACGAAAAAATCACCTTCCGATATTTCTTCAGATCTTCACATTTCAGGGTCCCTAGATGACGAAAAACAGGTTTTCTCAATTCCGTCTGTCTGTCTGTTGGCGGTATAATTCAAAAACTATTTGCCGGAGGAAGATGATATTTTGTATACACATTATATATGTACCTGGTATGAATCCGTGAAAATTTCAGACAAATGTGTACTGGGTGAGCACCTTAAAAAATTAAATTTTGTTTATTTTTGCGTTAATTTTGAAATAGAAGAAAGTAATAATTTTCACATAAGCCAGACTTTACACTTGCCAAAAATAGGACTCAAAAGATACAGGATAATGTTACAAAAAAGTCGAAACGTTTCAACAATAAGACTCTTAAATAGAGGCGCGCGCCGCACTCATTTCAAGGAGGCTCGATGGCGCAGTTCGATTCATCGATACAGTTACGTTCCCTACACAGATGCGGTTACGATCGCTCTGGACTGCGGCGGGTTGAAACCCCAGCGGGATACATTTTTATTTAATTTGCAAATTGATCTAATTCGCGCGAGGGAAGTTCGGTGTAAACCCTTTTACAGATTTTTTTCAATTCTTCCAGCTCACATCTGCGAAGTAGATGGAGTCCGGTGCCAGGCAAGATATCTCGAGCGACGTGTATACTGTTGTGTTATTTATTGTTATTATTATTTATTTTATTATCATTAATTGTTACTATTATTTATTGTTATGATTTATTGTTATTAGTTTTTAAGAATAGTTGAAAAGATCCAGGAGGTTTTGTAGTTAAATATAATCCTGTTACTTTCATTCGGGGTTATATTAGTTTTCCTACCTGGCCTCCCTCACTAGTTTTCTCTTTTTTTTTGGGGGGGGGGGGGGAGGATAATATAGCGATCGTCACTTGTTTATGTTGTGAAGGTGACGATCAAAACATATTTATAAATAGTTTAATTATATTGGTTCTTGAAACAAAATGTGTTTTTCTCGACCTGTATATTTAGGCGCACCATGTAAGATACAACGCTCCAAAGGCCCGAAATCTTACAGAACTAAAGAATATGATCTCTCGCATACTAGCTGAAAACACAGAGTGAAACTATATATTTACAATGCTACACATCTGCATTTTTAAGTTCTACGTTTCTAAGTTCTAAGTTCTAAGTTTTACGTCCAGTACATCAGCTGTATTGGCGTGTTTATTGCTTTATAAACGCGTTCCTGTGTGCTCTAGGTTGGCGGGCTGACAAATATATCTATTTGAATATAGCTGTGCTGGTTAAAGCAGCAGTAGTAGTTGAGATGGCTTAGTACAGCTTAAATATACTAGAACGGGCATTGATAGTACTTCCTTTAGCAATAAAGCAAATATTAATCTCTCTAGCATAGTAGCTGAAACTATTCAGTTTACGATGCTTCCAAACTGCTTTATTACGTTATTAATACGTCCAGTACCGTACTTCAGCAGTATGATGAGACTTTACAGCTTTAAACGGTAGCAGTTGTATGTATTGGTGCATACCAGCATTAGCAAAGGTTTACTATCCTACTATTGAGTATTAAACAACTTGAAGCAAGCAGGCAGTTGATTTTTGAATGCAGTTTACGAAAGTATTGTGATTGACATTTGCAAGTTGGCATAGTTATTTATAATTCGGACTAACACCAAAAATTGCCAACCAAGGCTATTTTATTATCTTTCAGCGTTTTTAAAGCTAGCCATGCATGGATTTTATAGGTTGGATCGGCTAAGACGCTTTTAAAGCTATTTTCCAAGGCTCCAAACGGTAGCAGTTCTATGTATTGGTTCTGTGTCATTTTAACTTTTGCGATTCAGTATACGGATCTTGTCTAGACAGTACTGACGCAACCAGGATACAACGAATACAAAACTGTTGTATAACATTAATTTTTGATTAAAGAAGGAGAGATCATGTTTCTCATAAGTTACAAGAACTCAATTGGCTCAATATGTTAATAGGAAGAATGGTACATTCGTGTTCATTATTTTCAAAATTCCACCATACCTATTTAAAAAGATTATATTTCACTGTGATGTACATACATAGGCGTAACTAGCGAGGGGGCCAGGGGGGCCAGGCCCTCCTCAGAGTGCCGTCTGGCCCACCCCAGAAAATAGAAGTTGAATAAATTTAAAAATCTGCTTTTGTACTAACTTTTGTATTAACTCATTTAAACCTAGCGGGTCGTTAACAACCGATACACATTTTAAAATTTTCGGGTGTTATTATTTGTTTTGACTTCAAAAAATGTTATAGTATAGGTAAATATCATATGTTGAACGAGTGGTTCTAATTAAAAATAATAGTGAAAGTAAAACATCACGGGTGTAAAAATACAATTTAGTTTTGCTAATATTTTGATAAGATTTTTTTCGTCTGAATTTTTGTAGTTAATTATGAACCATTTCTTTCAGTTGCTCTTCAGTTTTTTATAAATAGAGGGTCAATTTAAAATGTGGACTGTTAAAAGCTTTGGGGCATATATATACACATGAAAAGGTTTGTTTGCTACAACATTATGAATAAAATTAATGAAAGAAATATGATTGAGAATTTTGAAGTAGTGTCATTCTCAAAATTACTCCTTTAAAAGAGACCCTTATCGATATAAATGCATTTATGTAGGTACGACCGCGCGGAAATGGTCACGTTGTACTCTATTTTTTAGGGCGTAATGTGTCACTTTATAGCCCGTTAAACGACACTAAGTGTGCCGTAAAGTACTTTTTTCACTGATCTTTTATTTGTTGTTTATATATGTGACACGAGGTATATAAAGCAGTCCATAACGCTCTAGGGCGTAAAGAGCGGGCTTAATAATAACGCCCGATAATTATGCCCGCCCTAGAGGCGTGATCATAACGCCCGCTCTTTACACCCTAGGGCGTTATGGACTGCTTTGCAAGTTTTTCATGTTATTTGAGCAATCAAAGTAGAAAATCAAACATTATATGCACCACGAGCATTACTTGATGTTTTTAGCCCTCGGGCCACTTAACCCTCGGGCAAGAGGCCCTCAGGCTTGTAAACTTGTCGCCCTCGGAAAGGGCATAAAGATCTTCATAATCCTCTTGGTACTATTACGACCCGTTTAGTGTTCTGTTTATCAGTCTGACATCCTAGGTTGTCAAATTTTATAGAAATTATAAATTTGGTTTTAATTATGAATATCCCAGTCTGTACATAAAATGTTGTATGCACCTCGTGCGCAACTAGCGTTTATGGTCCTTGGCGTGTTAAAGCCTGCGGCTACCCCTTGGGCTCTAAGTTTCACGCCGCAGACCACACACGTCTTTTTACGCCTTACGCCTTCTTGATATATAAATAACTATAAGGTATGGACCATCGAAGATCAAGTTTAGGGTCGCCCCATAAAGTTACAAGAAATATTTAAGAAGTTTCAGACCCAGTAAAGATTTTAAAAATCTAACACGGTTTTATTAAATCTTTAGATGAAATTGAAATTGAAAAAGTACGGAATCGAAATCGCATGCCCGAACACGATGCATTATGGGGAATGGGGCGTCAGTTGTCACTCAGGACCTCCTGACTCAATAATTAGCGTAATTGAAAAAACAACTCGCAACTTACCAAATTGCAAATACGAGGAGATCAAAGTAACACTGAAAGTACTATTTTTAAAATATTAAAGTTTAACGCCGCCAGAGATACCAAAGAAATGAACACGTAAATACAGGAGGTCCTTACACAAATTGAAAATAATAAGAAATTCTCAGGAATCGCACTCTTCCGGCTATAGCGAATGACGCAGCAAACACTATAGACATACATAAAGCAACAAATGCATCTCCAGGAATATAAACACGAAATACGCTCTTATCACAGTTTGCAGTTTGCACATACGTATTTTTTTTATTATAAAAGAATAAAGTTATTTTATTTTATTTACCCACTGGTTTTGTTGTTGAAAATATAGTTTTATTTCTCGTAACTTTGTTTTCAAATTATACTTGTATGATATACTTTGTTATTTAGGGAGGACTTCAATTTTATAGTTACGGTATTGTAGCAAAGATAATTTTGTGGTATTGACGAATGTAAATGACTTTAACTGCTTGAATTTTTACGGTTGCAAGTCCAAGATATTATGATAAAAAAGAAATCACAATAACAATGAAGATGATATTAACATTTTCAAGAAAATATTTTCTTCAACTCTACTGAGAAAAAATTAGAAAATTGACTCGAAAACGTATAAATGTAAAGCAAGCGATGTTTCTCAAAAAGTGTTTTCCTCGAATAATATTTTTTGTTGTTGCGAGTTGCGAGAGGAAACCATTTTTTTATGTTGTTTATGAACCGAAATAATTTATTGATATGCTACTTAGATATATAATATTATAACAGCATAAAAAACAAGCAAATAACTTTATGCAAACAAGTAATGTATGCAAACTTACGTTTTCATAGAAATACAGAGTGCCCAACTTAAATGTACGTAGCTTTAAGCAGGTAAGTATGCAACACACATTACATTTCAATGGCGATTGTAATGTGTGTTGCATACTCACCTGCTAGAAGCTGCGTACATTTAAGTTGGGCACCCTGTATATAGGTATTGGCGATGGTTGGCTGGGGGGCCTGTCCCTCCCCAGCCAAAAATCCTAGTTACGCCAATGTGTACATAATATTAATGTAACTAGCATGTTTTGTCGCTTGTTTCCATACAATATTGTTAAGTTCTACATCTCATTCTCAGTCATAGTTCGGAATTGTTTGCAAGTAAATTCAATGTATTTCGTCGAGATAGGGAAAGTAGTGTGTGCACCAAAGGAGAAGTCGGTGGCGCCCTCATTGCCACGCAGGACTATTTAAATGTGATTCCTCGACCTAGCTGGAACAGCGACGCCGAGGACTTGTGGGTTACAATAACCGATCATAAAGCAAACAGGCTTCATGTGTGTCGTGTTTATCTTCCACCGCATGATGACGTGGCTCTGGCAGCCTTCACGACTTCTCTGAGTGACAAAATTGCTAATCACCCTAACGATATGTTCTTAGTGGTCGGTGATTTTAATTTCACAAAAGTGAATTGGACCAACCGTGTTAGCACTTACTTCACGCCGTCTAACATAGATAACAGATCAAGAGACTTCTTTGACACAACTGCTTACTCGGCCTTGTTTCAATTTAATAACATACCTAATATCAATAATCGGGTGTTGGCCTTAGTTCTTTGCAACCACGAATCGATAAATAACTTAAAAAACTGTCATATTCCTCTACTTAAACTGGATAATCAGCATCCAGCAATTGAATTCTTATTAAAAACCAGTATTGATAGCATTTTAAAAGAAAATATACAAAGAAACTACATATTTCGTAAAGCTAAATACTCGGAAATAAATAATGCACTCGCCCATATAGATTGGTCACCCTTAACTACAGCTAGTAGTGTAAAGAATTCGCTTGATTACTTTTACGATAACATTAATAGTTTAATTGAGAAGCGTGTAACTTTCAAGAAATTTGGTAATCGATATCCGTCATGGTACTCATGTTCAACTAAAAAAATTATTGTTGAAAAAAATACATTTCATAAAAGGTGGAAAATGTATCAAAACACAGCGAATTATCATTACTTTTGCATTTTGCGCTCAAACTCTAAACGTGCTATTGCTCGTGACTACTCAAAATATGTCAAAAACGTTGAACTAACCTGTCCGATAATCCAAAATCTTTTTGGCATTACACAAGAAGTAAACGTAACAATTCTGGTATTCCAGCCTTAATGACACAAGGAAATGAAACAGCACGTAACGGCCGAGATATTAGTGAATTATTTTCCAAGCAATTTGGCTCGGTCTTCGTTCCTAGCACTTTGCAACCTTCTTTTACCAAATCTCGATTTGATACATTTGCTACCAATATTTGCACAATTACGCAGGAAGAGGTTTTAGAATGTTTAAATTCTCTTGATGAAAACAAAGGGTCGGGCCCGGATAATCTACCACCGGTTCTACTAAAGAGATGTTCACTTATGTTAGCAGAACCGCTATCCATATTGTATAATAGATCCTTAAAAGAAGGTATATTTCCAGCTAAGTGGAAAAACGGGTTTATATTACCTATCTAAATCGGGTAGTAAAAACCAAGTTGAGAACTATCGACCGATTTCAATTCTGTCTTGTATAGCAAAAATTTTAGGATCTATAATACACAAATTAATTTTCAATCAAGTTAAAAATAGTTATTCCTGAACAGCATGGGCGATCGGTAGAAACGCATCTAGTTTAATATTCGCATAGATTGGCTGATGCACTAGATAGCAAAATTCAGGTCAACGCAATTTACACTGAAATCAACAAGGCCTTTGACAAAGTAGATCACTCAATTCTCATTGCAATATTAGAAAAAATTGGAATTATAGGTGATCTGTTAAAATGGATCATTTCATACATTACAAATAGATATCAAATTGTAAAAATTAAAGGATTCCAGTCGGCAAGGATCTTGCTGACGTCGGGAATTGCGCAGGGTAGTCATTTAAGCCTCTTATTTTTTGTTATTTATATTAATGATATCAAAGATTGTTTTAAAAATAGCGAGTTCCTTATGTATGGGGACGACTTGAAATTTTATTCTGACATCCGTTGCATCGCCGACTGTCACGCTATCCAACTTGATTTGAACCGCCTGTATAAATACTGCAAAGATGATAAATTGTACCTGAATTTTGATAAGTGTTTTCACATCACTTTTACTCGTACGGCTGCACGAATATCAGAACAATACGTTTTTGGTAAAAATATTATTAAAATAGTCGACAAAATAAAAGACTTAGGGGTCACTTTCGATAGCAAGTTAATCTATGAGGATCATATTAACAACATTTGTGAGAAATCCTATAAAATGTTAGGATTTCTTATGAGAACTTCTTATGATTTTAAAAATGTAGCATCTGTCAAGGTTCTGTATTTCGAGTACGTAAATAGTAATCTGAATTATTGTAGTGTCATCTGGAATCCACAATACGCTGTCTATAAAAACCATATCGAATCAATTCAACGTCGATTTATGAGGTATGTAAATTCAAAACTTAAATTAAATATTTCAGAAGACAATTTAAACTCTGGTTTGAATCTTATTACTATCGAAAAACGCCGAATTGTGACTGATGCACTTTTTCTTTATAAATTGCTTCATAATTCCATTGATAGCTTATATATACTACAATTAATAAATTTAAATGTGCCGCCTGTTAACACCCACATGCACTTGGTTTTTAAAGTCGATTCTGTCGAAACTTTATCAATGCAAAATTCCACTATGCCTCGACTAATGAACTCTTATAACAAGCACTTTCCTAGTATAGATTTATTTTCATTAAGCAAATATCAATTTCGTAAAAAATTTTATTTACAGTTGCTGACATAGGCCAGTGTCCGTGTCAATGAATTTACACTTTGCTTTTTGGAGATAAATTTATAACATTTTGTTGGTATAAATTAACGTATTTAGTTTTATTTAGTTTAGTATAGCACACTAGTATATGTTTAATGTATTACCTAAATCAAATCTATTAATTTTTTTTGTAATTTTTTTCATATTTCATGTCACTTTGTGGAACTTTTTTTGGGGCATCTGTCCTGTTTAGTTCCCTAACTTTCAAATAAATAAATAAATTTCCTTGCCATCTTTATTTAAGAAATCATCGTCTGCAAAATTTAATACCAGTACCAGTCGCGAATTTTGGACATTACATCTGTAGATAGATGGAGTACTAATAGATTAAATTCGTTACTACTTCTTCCGTCACGTGAAGTTGAGTGAAATAGCGGTCCGTCAATACAAAAAACAATGTGACGTGTAACGGAAATTGGAAAATCCAAGCTATGGGTGTTGTAGGATCACACCAAACGTGTGGTTTTGTGCGTGAGATCACGTCGGGGTCACCAGACGTTGATAACTGAAGTTCTGGTCAGTTATTTCAACGTTAGTTGAATATATCGGAGACACTAAATAAAAGCAACTGGCTTCATGAAACAAATATATTCAAGTTCATTATTTTTGTTTGATACGTCGCCTTAACAATAACTCAACTCTCAATGTATTATTTCAAAATTTTTCATTGTCTGCAGTTTCACTTTTGGTTAATTAAACATTTTTGGATGAAATTATGATGTAAATTGTGATTTTCCATGTTATTATGGAAACAATGTGAATGCAGTTGTAGGGAGGCTTTCAACTGGCGTAAGAAATATGTTGTCCACAACAATGAACTGTATAGTGCAGTTCTGTAACAGTACTTATATTCAGCCCTATACTCTACTCTACTATTAATTTATATTGCCCTGCGTTCGCTAGCTTAAACAGTCGTAGAGACATAAAACTCTATTAACATCGTCAGTCCGGTTAAGGGTAAGGTAATTTTGTTCTATATTTGCTCGTTATCACCTGAAATGCTGAAATTATGCACGCAAACACTGCAGGCAATAAAAACCTAACAGTTTACATAAAAAGATATATAATCTGCAAGAAAAACACAAATACAAGAAAATACGTGTACATAACACACCAAGAATAAACGGCGCCGGCGTCCAAGCATACAGTGAAGATGTCAACAATACTTTAATTATCTACGAGCGAAAGCTGTTTCTACTCGCGTTATTTCATAAAAATACATGTAAAAGTACACCCTATTCATATAAAAAGAGGCTACGTGCATGAAAGCATCTTAGAGTGCGTGAATGTTCAACTGTCGACGCAAAGTCAAACTCTGATAGTGCAAAATGTACTAAAGGCAAAGGTGTCCTTTCTTTAAATGCGCTTGTTGTTGAAAGCGCTATGCTATGAGTTCTGCTTTGTAACGTTCAAATCAAGCAACACGCTTTGTCAGCATATGACGGTCTGACTGCTTACTGGTTGCGGGTAATTAACCGTTATCTTGGGCACGAAAACAATTGCCCACAAAGTCGCAATTGTGCATTGAAACAATTGTCAAAATGTTGCAATCGCTTCTTTACTTAGTATTGCAGTTTTAACTAGCAACTAACCTTGCATTCAGTTGCTCCCAAGTGTTCCCAAACCTGACAAGAGCGATGCCTCTGTGGCGTTACGACAACCGCTTTCTTCTATGAGAGATGCAGCTAACCTTAATCTCTTTGTGGCGGCGACGAATAATGTAGGCCAACAACTCACCATTTTCTGCACTTTAGTGTCTTTATTAGCACTCGTCGTGCCTTGGTTAATGAGGGACGACACAAGCACGAGTTGCTAGTTTTGTCGCGACTGCCTCAGTTTCCTTGCTCCCCGCGCATCACAGGCTTTTTTCGATATATAACTCCACTGCTGGGAATCTGCTGCCCTGCAAAATCACTCCCGCACTCGCGAGACACTTATAGCGGGTGCTAACTTAATTAATACATATAAGAAATACGGTTCAGCCTTATTACTGACAGTATATAAAAAAGATATAAAATATACGTATATATAGGTTGACTACACGAATTGGTCCATTACAGTTCTTAATAGCTATTCTAATTGTCATTTTTCTTTTGTACTTTTATAGCTTCTGAAAACAATTTTTAAGTTCTAACTTTAATTTTTTGTAGAGGATATGCTTCTATAAAGAAAGGCAATGACTTCTAGGCGTACGTTCGCGTTTGGAAAGCTAGAGCAGTGAACCACTATTTAGTTGTCGCATTTGTTTCGAATACCCTTACACATAAAAGGCATTTACTTATTTTACAGTAATATAGGAAGCATTGGTAATTATTGTTATTTAATACAAATTTAATCATTTAGCTCTGAAAATCTAATAATATATAGTCTCTTAATTATAATTCGTATAATAAATATTAGTGCTAAGAACACTTTGATTAGTGTTTGTAATTTTATGGTTTATACTTTTTATAATTATTTTTACTTGTTATTCATTACACAGCCTACCAGTGTAACGCTAGCATCTGCATAAATTTATAAAACAAACATTAAAAATGTATTAAATTTATTCCTCTCTTATTTAAACGTTATCAGACGTTGCATCTATCCGGCGCATGGTTTTCCGATAACGCAAAGCCTCCCGCTATGCGCAACGTTGCGCTAAAGGATCGATCACGTCATTCCCACTCTATGGAAACCCAGAACCGTTGCATCTCGTGCGATTCTAGATATTAGGTTTAAAATACTGAATCGTAGAGTTTTTATTTTTTTGGGGCTTTGTCAAACCTGGCGCCTGAATTAGACATTATACATATTTTGGGATTTGGTTATTTGTTATCAATTGTACCCACCCACCCACCGATTGAAACTGAGTTGGCCATTGAAAATTTCACTTGTGATTCAATAATAATAGGGTATAACGAATTAATTATTTGTTAATTACATTTAACGAAAAAGTGATCAAGGCAACTTTTGGAAAATACCGGAAAATACAGTAACCCTTGTAGGTTTTTGCAAGTATGTAAAGTAACGAAATTCATTAAGAAGATTTAAATAGTTAGTTGCCATAGGATCATTTGTTTCCAGAATGTCAATGTTGATATCACCAGTTAAGATTTCGATTTGTTGATTAAATCCCTTCAGTTTCATTTCAAGATCTCGCAAAACCCATCCACACTGCTGGACGGCGGTCGATAAACAGCCGTGATACCAATAGATACCAAATTTATATTAGCACTCAAACGAACAAGGTTACTACCAGAATTAGTTTCAATAATTTGAATATTATGTTTAATAAAATTCCTAACAAACACTAACACACCATCGTTCTGATTAAAGTTACCGTCATTTTAATATATACTGTAATTAGGTAAGTTGTACTTTTCACTTCCGTCTTGTATTTTCCACGTCTCTGTGAGAATAATAATGTCAAATTTTGTTCTTAATGCTTCCAGGTGGATTAAGAGTTCATCATAATTTGTATTAATACTTCGGATGTTCATCTGAAAAATTGAGATTAAATCATTGCTACTCCCAAAAATATTATTGAATTGATTTATATCACACGTACTTGTGCCGTTTATATTGTAATCATTATCAAAAAAGTTATTGATACTGTAATTGAAAATAAACTGTTAATTTGTAGTTAATCAGAAAAAATTAAATATATGAATGAATAAAGAAAAAAGGTAGTTAGAACTACGAACTAAATTAATAATGTAATTTAACTAGTACCTAAGTTACGTTTGACCGCAGTGCAGCATCTGGTCTCATTTATCTACATCATTTTCTATTTTCATCAAATCCTGGTAAGTTATCACTTTATGCACCACTCCGTTAACCTTTATACATATTACACCATTAAAAGTTCACACATTTCTTACACCAAATCTGTTGATAGCTGACTTCAAAATGTAAACTCGCATGGCTGTTAAATCTTCTTTAATTAGAAAACCGGAATCTTTCAATTTTATTAGTTTCCAGCAAATTCCTATCACCACCCATTGTATAAACACTTATGTTAGCAGGTGATAAAGTGATAATAATTATTTATTAAAGCATTGGTTGATCTTGATTTATGGAATAGGTACTATACTGATATGCGTCTATTCGCTTTCATTGTTCATCAACAACTACTAGTTCTGAAATCTCCTCCATCCTGTTGGCTCTACTTCTTCTCGTGAATTTTTCTAGGTTTACGTTCTTGTTTTAGCTTGTCTGGGCATCTTTTTCCGTCTCTTTAGATGCGCCAATCACAAGGGGCTTGCTCGTGACGTATGCGTGACGTCGGTATACCGTGGTATGCGCCTCGGCTTTGTGTTGCACTAACCAAGAATGCCTGAACATGGACGTGTATGTATTGAGATGGCATGAGGCCCACGACGGCTCTGATTGCAGTGCAAGATAATTGATCGATTCAATAAGCACAGAGTTGGGATGTTTTATCTAATTGCAAATTTTAAAACTAAAGTAAAACAGTAAATCTATTGATAATGAGAAAGAATAAATTGGTTGGAGAAAGGTACGCAAAGGCAAAGCAAATTTCAAAGGGTTTAGATTGGCTTGTGACTAAATTAATATATTTCGAATTAGGTTTGTGCACATGTAAAGCCAGACCAATTTATAAAATGTATTTGACACAAAAAGTTGGCTGCATTATAAAAGTAGCGTAGTTTGTTAAGTCAAAAGCAAAAAATAGTGGAATTGGTAAGCACAGCAGAAAGGTAAATTAAGCATGATAATATAATAGAAATATTGCAAAAGAGCAATTCTAGAAGGCAACAGAAGAGATAATGACGCGAACATGGTAAACTCAAAAATCAGTGCATTTAAAAAAGTGTAATAGTGCAAAGCAGAACAATGAGATAATAAAAATAAAAACGTTTGTGTGTCCAGCGCTACCGAAAGATTTAATTATAAAATTAAAGACAATAATTTAGTTTTAAGAAAATTGTAAATATAATTTAATTACTCAAATTTACTTCCATTTGTAACCTTTCTTTACCAAAATTAATTTCCTTTAACATAAGATAATCATAGTAACCTAGCAACCTGATGCTGTTTTGTTGAAAAATTAAGGAGAGCAATTGAATTAATTTTTACGTGAAGTTTGTGGGATTTGTGCTCAACTTTTAAATATATTTTATACCATTAAACGAGCATATTACCAGTAAAAAAGAATTGCCTTTTATTGTGCCCATCTTAGACTACATGTGAAGTGTTTGTGAAGGTTTCCGCAGTACTAAAATATAGAATTCTCCATTCGCTTCTCCAAGGACATGGCCTGCCGTTCAGCTGGGGTTTCCGATAATCGTTCGAGAAAAAAGTAAGAATCCAGAGCCAGAGACCTGCACTGCATTACGTCGGGGAGGAGTGCAAGAACGTTACGCACAGCATCTGCAGCGAGGGGACCGTCTCCAGCAGAATATCCGTGCAGCATTCACAACGGGCAGCTCAAAAGTCTGCAAACGAGCTAGGATAAAGCCTACAAATTTAAGTGTAGAGTGTCGGAAACGCATTAACCTTCCGTCGGGCGCATTTGATCTGACAAGCACACCGCGGAAATTTTGTTATCTCGCCCAGGCAGGGTTGGAACATGGCACACACAGTAGCTGCATATTTTGGCGTGCTCTATACAACCCTCCCACTTATTTTGTGCTTGATCTTTACTACGAAAAGTTGTTCAAGTTTTGTTCAGAGAAGGTCATTGTACCCAAACTCGCCACACTTTTCAAGGTACGTATTTTCGAAATACTTGAAGAAAAATCACTTATTAGTTTATTACTTTTGCATTAGGACTAAAGAATATAAGGGATTTCAATAATTTTGTGAAAATACCTTGATTTATCGGTCTGATTGGCCCATGAACTGACGATTGGGGAGCTAGCCAAAGAAGGTTGAAATCCATTGGAATGCCGACCGACCTACAAAACAGACTGAAAGTATTTCGTCCTTCTTCGCAGGAAAGTGAAAAAGAATCTTCCTCAACCCCCTAATAGAGAACGATGCTCATCATCGCAAGAAATGCCAGACTCCTATATGCTTTTCCCACACAACACAAATATGGTGTGCGATCGTTGCTTTACTGGAGAAGGTATAGACCCCTCTCCGAAGATGACTGAGCAGTAATTATTACTGTAAATTCTTTAAACTATTTTCTAACGTAACTTTTTCTACTTTACAATTTTCTAACTCTATACTTTTAGTTTACTTTATTTACTGTATTCGCCAGTAGGTCCTAAATTTCATTAAAACTTGTTTCACTAGTTTTATGTCAAACATATCTTTTATTTTCCAGAAACTTTTGTATTTTCTCTTAGTTTGACACCGTTAATAATGATGCCTACCACTTGGCAGTTGTATAAGTTAACTTAATTAGGTGTTTATTATCTTTTTTTAGATGTGTGCCCATCAAGCACATTGCGCCCGAACTGAGCGGTCAACATATTGCGCCCGACGGAAGGTTAAAATCCGAGGTAAAACCTTTCCGGGTTGGATTAACATTTTTTCGAGGCTCCATTTGCTTCGGTTTTTCCAAAAATCGAGTAGCGTCGGTAGATTGTGCGAATTCGGCTGAGAATCCAAGCGAACCAAAACAAATGCACATTTTAGCGTCTCTTTTACGTCACGAAATAAGCAAGGCGAGGTGTTCCTACGTTATCACTGAAACAAAACAGTGCTAATTGTTGCAAGCGCGAAAATTTGAATAATTACCTGACCCGTTTCTCACGGTAATTTCAATTTTAAAACATTCAAATACGCTGTCACCACTAGCGACATTTTGTGTCATTTGTCAAATTTTTTGATCTACCAAGAACCTCGCATTCGAACTACTGAGTTTACGAATAAAGTAAAGTCCGTTTATGAACCCATCCCAATGAGATTTGAGTTTCATGCTTCCCTTGTAGTTAGCCAAATCAGTTTTGCAGATTAGATAAAATAGAAAAGGGGCATACAACCATTTATTTGTGTGATCATTTATTACATTTCGCTCTTCACCAGCCACAATTTAACTTATAAGATTTTATTTAAAATTCACAAACAGGCAATCATTACATTGACTGGCCCGCAACGTGGAGCTTATAGATTCATTTCATTACAGTATGTATAATCTATAACCTCGTTTTGCCTTGCGGTGTTGAGGCTGGTGCATTATGTGCTTGTATCTGGCGGTACAAAGCTCAACTTGCCATGAATTCGGGATACAAAGTTGGAGCGTGCCCTTTTTTGCTTGCACAGCAACCATATTTAAATAAATCCATACATTTATTCATAGAACAGTGCTTTTCCACCTGTTACTCTACTTTGTTGTAAAAGTACAGAAACATTAGGTAAATTCAGGCTCCAGATCTCACAGAACACCACAAAAAAGAAACTCCCAATGTTATAGTATCACAACATTTCAGAAATCACAGATATTAGAATAGCTAGCGACAGTAGAGTGGTTCTAATGGCGCTACCCAACCATAAAGTTGTCTCAAGAGTGATATTCCAGTGCTGCTGCTAATGTTCTAGAACCTGTTTGACTCAACGAACAGGCTAGCCTATATGGTTATAAGTGTGCTGATAGTCCGGCAAGGCAAGGGCCAAAGCGTTCCTTCTTTGGTCTCGAACCTGCGATAGCTCTTCCATCGGCTTTGTTCAATATCATAATTAGTCAAGAAAGAGCTGCAACAGCAATTATGATAGATGAGATGGCACGAATACATGCCATAATATATCTACTGATTGCTATTGGAAAGATTGCAAGCTTCTGTGCACTGTTGCCAAAGAGTAATCTCCGACTTGTAGAGGGTCTACTGTCGGGACACTGTAAACTAAATAAGCATACAAACAGGATGGGACTAATTGAAGCCCAACGTGTCGAGGATGCAACCTCGGGGACGGCACAGCAAAAAATTTCTTGTGTGAATGCCCTGCACATGCGCCAATCAAAAGATATGGGGGAATCCGGCCTGATGCTAGCCACTAGTAAGAACATTTAAGAAATAAATACAGTTAGATTGCCGTAAGAATACAGTAATGGATTTACTTCAATATCCACTGATGGTTTTTAAGGCAATTTAGTCTAGCAATTGTGACTGATTTTGTATTTTATTTTTAAATAGCGATCATTTTGGAATAATGTTAACAGATTTTTGAAAGCATCAGTTATTTTGGAATCTTTGTCTAGTTTCAGAAAATCGCATATGGTAAGAACTAACGGTATTTTTAAATTTTTAAGCACCTTGCTACGCCCCACAAATTCCCAACTTTGTCTAAGTATATAAGAAATCTCTCATCAATTCCCTCTGAAAGTTTCGGTGGTTCTAAATGCGTTTAAAACTAATCAAGTAAGACCATTCTTCATCATGTATGTCAAATAACGCACTCGGGAGCAGCGATTCATCCTTTTTGTTTATTTAGAAAAATATTTTTATTGAGCTAATATATGTTATTATTTTAATAAGAAATTATATGATAGCGATTCTGAGCTCCATCAATATTACCGTCATGGATGAATGGGTAAGATAACTTATTGGCACACGTCTTTTCTGACAAAAATTATTCAAAGAAGCGGTTAACAAGTACTCACGTCAAAATGTTTGGACCCACGATGGCCCAATCTTCGTAAAAATGAATAACAGCATCAAGAGAATAACAACTCTTAAAGGCTTTTGATTTTTTGATTTTATATTGGTACAGGCGCATTAAAATTATTGCTTTTTAGGAGCTTCGCCATTTCTGTTTGCACTTACTGATTGTCATTAATTAATTTTTCGAAATTCGGTTTTTGTATTGTCAGTTATAAATCAGTTATCGTTATCTTTACCTTTACTTAAAATTGTTATTTAGTAATATGGAGTTTACTATAGCCAATATTAATATTAGATCTCTACCTGCTCATATCGGTATTTTTAGAGAATACATTTTCTCTAAAAATACCGATATGAGCAGGTAGAGAGTCTGAGTTGTGAGCCCGGTGCATGCGGTCGTGATTTTGCAGCACTGAATTGGAAATCAACTCGCGCCACACGCGCTACAAGAGAGATAATTTTGTTTATTTAAATTGTCACCACTTTGCCAAATCCCACAAATTTCTGTTAAATCGTTACTTAAAGGGGGCTCTTCAAAAAAGAGCCCCTTAAATAAACAATCACGTAACAGCAAAGCTGCCTCAAAAATTATGCTTCAAATGGATTGCGAAGACCTGCCACAGAACAGCGAAGCTGGTTCCACATCCGATAAGAAAAGGAACAATAATTCTCCCACAGCTGTATCTCCAAGCAAAAAGTTTTTATTTACAAATAAAGAACTCCTAGCCAAAAATAAATATTATCTTGCTGACCAAAACGTTCTACAGCACACAAACGATTCCTTGGAATCTACTGAACCATGCAAAAAAACACAAATTATTAAACAAAAAATTCCCCCGATTTTGTTGCATAATGCTACAGACTATCAATCGGTAATCAAAGATTTAAAAGCTAATACATCAAACGAATTTACTACCAGTTACAAAGGCGATTTTTTGAAAATCACATTAAGATCAATAGACGATTATCGGACACTGGCCAAATTTTAGAACGCCAATAATGTTAAATATCATTCGTTTAATAACCCCGCTGATGCACCGATGTCGGTTGTAATACGTCACGTTTCTTGCTCTATCACTACCGAGGAAATCAAAGCAGAATTGGTGCACAAAGAACTGCCTGTAAATAGCGTCACTAGAATGCTAAGTAAAAATAAAAACCCGATTCTATTATGTGTTATTAATTTAACAAAGAACAAAAAAGCAAAGAAAATTTTTGATGTAATAACGCTATACCACTGTATTGTAACTGTCAAGCCTAAACATAAGAACAAAGACATACCACAATGCCAGCGATGCCAGCGTTACGGGCATACTAAAAACTATTGTAAATTGGACCCCCGTTGTGTAAAGTGCACAGGAAACCACTACTACAAAGATTGTCCAAAACTAAGAGCTTCAAAGCCACAGTGCGTGAACTGCGGCGAAGAACATCCTGCAAATTACAAGGGTTGCTCATACTATCGATCTATTTCTTCGGCTCGACAAACCATTAACAATAATTTACCTAAACGACATTCCAGACTAAGAGATGGTACTTCCTACGCCCAAATAACGCAAGAAAATCAATCAGATCGCAATCACACACATACTCCTAACAATACTGAAGAAAATTCAACTGCAACTAACTTTATAAAAATTTTGTTAGAATTGCTGGCCCCACATATGGACCAAATTAAAACACTTTTAGCTTCGCTGGTACCCTCACTACTTCAAAATGTCTGCAAGTAAAAGAGAAAATCCTTTTAATAATACAATTATTGTAAACTGGCATGCCAATGGCATCAAGGCACAACGGTCTATATTTATTGCATTCCTGGCTAGACATAGCGTCGATATAGCTTGTGTAAGTGAAACACATCTAATACCAGACGAAACCTTCCAAATTTCTGGATACCACATATACAGAAAAGACAGAGATGCTCTTATAGCTTCAGGTGGCGTTGCCATTATAGTTAAAAAGCAGCTGAAAGTGGTACCATTATTGGAACTCAACCTATCTAACTTAGAAGCAATTGCAATTAAACTCACTTTAAACAATAACAGCAATATAGTAATAATATGTGTGTATAAACAACTCAATAAGCAACTAGCCGAACAGGATATTAATATCCTACTTAGCCGAAGTGAACCTACCCTTGTCATCGGCGACTTTAATAGTAAACATGTACTATGGGGGTGCCGTGTTAGCAATCCAAATGGAATCCGATTGAATAATTACTGCTTCAACAATGGAGCACAAATTTGTTCCCCTACTGAAAATACCTACGTTCCCTATCGCACCGATCACAAGCCCGACATCTTGGACATCATTGCATTGAAAAACTTCAACCTGCCGATCCACCAAACAGTACAACCCGAGTTAGACTCCGACCATTTGCCTGTGTTGATCTCATTTGTTTCAAAACCGGAAATATATTCACCACCTCAGCGGTTAATTAAGGGTGTAATTGATTGGGAAAACTTCTCGGAAAAAATAGACGCAAAGATTAAGTGTCCTTCCTTTATAATGACTACAGCTGATATTGATACTGTAATAGAGAATTTTACCATTAAAATGAAAGAAGCTATATCTGAATCCATTACTACTATAAAGCATCGTCGTCCGAATAACTCCATGCATCTACCGATGGAAATTCTGAATAAAATCAAAGAAAAACACCGATTAAGGCAATTATGGCAACGGACAAGGAATCTTCAGATTATAATCGAACTAAATAGAATATCCAGACAAGTTAAGTGGGAATTAGATAAATATCGAATCGATTCCTACTGCAAGTACATACAAGAGTTGGAACCAGGAGATCCCTCTATGTGGAGAGCTATTAAACGCATTCTAAAAGAACCTGCAACCATTCCAGCACTAAAACTAAATGATCAAGAATTCACGACTGAAAGTGAGAAGGCTAACTTGTTTGCAGACTACCTAGAGACTGTGTTTACAACTAACCAGACGCAGAATAACGCCAATTTTACAGAGCAAGTTACTCGAACAGTAGATGATATTCCACCCTCAATTATTGAACCCATAGTTCCCAGAAGCCCAGAAGAATTGAGAAAATTAACACAAAAGTTAATAATTAAAAAAACTCCAGGTAGAGATGAAATATCAAACATCATACTACGCAACCTAACTAACAAGGCATTCGTTTTATTAGCAACAACCTTGAATAGTTGTCTGCGACTGGGATATTTCCTCAGCCGTTGGAAACACGCCGACATCATTTTATTTCACAAACCTAGCAAAAATCCACACGAGCCCTCCAGCTACCGTCCTATTAGCCTTCTGTCAAGTCTTTCTAAACTGCTGGAAAAAATAATCAAACTTAGATTGGCCGATGAACTTCATACTCATAACATCATTCCAAAGTTTCAATTTGGATTCCGGACCAACTATTCTACCACACACCAGCTAATCAGACTGTCAAAAATCATAGAACGAGGATTCGAAAAGAAGAAATATACTACAATTGCTTTTCTTGATGTAAAACAAGCATTCGACCGCGTCTGGATTAAGGGTTTAATCTACAAATTAATTCAGCTACCACTTTCGTCATACCTTGTTGGGATAATCTCTTCCTTTCTAACAAACAGGACGTTTATGGTCAAGGTATGCGACAAGACATCAGCTTCCAGGACAATAGGAGCAGGAGTACCTCAAGGGTCTGTTTTAGGCCCAATACTGTACAACTTGTTTACGTATGACATTCCAGAACCTACAAATTCATCTCTATCGATATTTGCAGACGATACTGCCATAATAATACAAAGCGATAATTTAATAACATCCGCGGCAATGTTACAAGATGCTGTTAACATCTTGATAGAATGGTTCAATCAATGGCACATCACCTTGAATCAAAGTAAGTGCGTTTGCAAGATTTTCTCATTGAGAAGGGTAGTGGCGCCCACTAATATCACAATTAATGGCAAATCAGTCTTATGGAGTCCTAAACAAGAACCTGTCAAGTATCTTGGCGTTTTTCTGGACTGGAGGCTTAACTGGAGTGCCCACATACAAAACAAAACAAAAGAGTGCTACGTTAGACTAAACAAACTATATCCTGTCATTAATAGAAAGTCTCCTCTCAAAGTGCAGTGCGGGATATTGGTATATACATCAATACTACGACCCATAATAACTTATGCATGTCCTGTATGGTGTGCAGTGTCTCCAACACATATTCACAAACTGCAAGTATTACAAAACAAGGTGTTACGAATGATAGTTGGAGCGCCATGGTTTATTAGAAATGATCAGGTGCATAAAGCACTGGGTATGCCAACTATATTAAAAAAATAAATACAGTTAGATTGCCGTAAGAATACAGTAATGGATTTACTTCAACATCCACTGATGGTTTTAAAGGCAATTTAGTGGAGCAATTGTGATTGATTTTGTATTTGATTTTTAAATAGCGATCATTTTGGAATAATGTTAACGAATTTTTGAAAGCATCAGTTATTTTGGAACCTTTCTCTAGTTTCAGAAAATCGCATATGGTAAGAACTAACGGTATTTTTAAATTTTTAAGCACCGTGCTACGCCCCACATATTCGGCACTTTGTCTAAGTATATAAGAAATCTCTCATCTTTTCCCTCTGGAAGTTGCGGTGGTTCTAAATGCGTTTAAAACTAATCAAGTAAGGCCATTCTTCATCATGTATGTCAAATAACGCACTCGGGAGCAGCGATTCATCCTTTTTGTTTATTTAGAAAAATATTTTTATTGAGCTAATATATGTTATTATTTTAATAAGAAATTATATGATAGCGATTCTGAGCTCCATCAATATTACCGTCATGGATGAACGGGGAAGATAACTTATTGGCACACGTCTTTTCTGACAAAAATTATTCAAAGAGACGGTTAACAAGTACTCACGTCAAAATGTTTGGACCCACGATGGCCCAATCTTCGTAAAAATGAATAACAGCATCAAGAGAATAACAACTCTTAAAGGCTTTTGATTTTTTGATATTATATTGGTACAGGCGCATTAAAATTATTGTTTTTTAGGAGCTTCGCCATTTCTGTTTGCACTTACTGACTGTCATTAATTAATTTTTCGAAATTCGGTTTTTATATTGTCATTTATAAATCAGTTATCGTTATCTTTACCTTTATTTAAGATTGTTATTTAGTAATATGGAGTTTACTATAGCCAATATTAATATTAGATCTCTACCTGCTCATATCGGTATTTTTAGAGAATACATTTTCTTTAAAAATACCGATATGAGCAGGTAGAGAGTCTGAGTTGTGAGCCCGGTGCATGCGGTCGTGATTTTGCAGCACTGAATTGGTAATCAACGTGCGCCACACGCCACAGCATTCGACCGCGTCTGGATTAAGGGTTTAATCTACAAATTAATTCAGCTACCACTTTCGTCATACCTTGTTGGGATAATCTCTTCCTTTCTAACAAACAGGACGTTTAAGGTCAAGGTGCGCGACAAGACATCAGCTTCCAGGACAATAGGAGCAGGAGTACTTCAAGGGTCTGTTTTAGGCCCAATACTGTACAACTTGTTTACGTATGACATTCCAGAACCTACAAATTCATCTCTATCGATATTTGCAGACGATACTGCCATAATAACGCAAAGCGATAATTTAATAACATCCGCGGCAATGTTACAAGATGCTGTTAACATCCTGATAGAATGGTTCAATCAATGGCACATCACCTTGAATCAAAGTAAGTGCGTTTGCAAGATTTTCACATTAAGAAGAGTAGTGGAGCCCCCTAATATCACAATTAATGGCAAATCAGTCTTATGGAGTCCTAAACAAGAACCTGTCAAGTATCTTGGCGTTGTTCTCGACTGGAGGCTTAACTGGAGTGCCCACATACAAAACAAAACAAAAGAGTGCTACGTTAGACTAAACAAACTATATCCTGTCATTAATAGAAAGTCTCCTCTCAAAGTGCAGTGCTGGATATTGGTATATACATCAATACTACGACCCATAATAACTTATGCATGTCCTGTATGGTGTGCAGTGTCTCCAACACATATTCACAAACTGCAGGTATTACAAAACAAGGTGTTACGAATGATAGTTGGAGCGCCATGGTTTATTAGAAATGATCAGTTGCATAAAGAACTGGGTATGCCAACTATATTAAGTAAATAAATACAGTTAGATTGCCGTAAGAATACAGTAATGGATTTACTGATGGTTTTTAAGGCAATTTAGTGGAGCAATTGTGATTGATTTTGTATTCTATTTTTAAATAGCGGTCATTTTGGAATAATGTTAACGGATTTTTGAAAGCATCAGTTATTTTGGACCCTTTCTCTAGTTTCAGAAAATCGCATATGGTAAGAACTAACGGTATTTTTAAATTTTTAAGCACCTTGCTACGCCCCACATATTCGGCACTTTGTCTAAGTATATAAGAAATCTCTCATCAATTCCCTCTGGAAGTTTCTGATTGTCATTAATTAATTTTTCGAAATTCGGTTTTTGTATTGTAAGTTATAAATCAGCTATTGTTATCTTTACCTTTATTTAAAATTGTTATTTAGTAATATGGAGTTTACAATAGCCAATATTAATAATAGAAGCCTGACTTGTATGCCTCGTTTATGGTAAAAATTAATCAAGATAATCTGCGTAAAGCCCTGGATCCTGCCATGTGGCCCCCCAACGTTCAAGTAAGGCGTTTTTTTCAGAAACGGCAGCAGAGGGAACTATCGATCTAGCAAAGAGGCACGATGTTTTCAAAGTCATGAACCTAAATATCTGTGGTATGCGTAGTAAAGTTAACGAACTGTCAATCTTATTAGAAGAGGTGCAACCTAATATTTTGTGTTTGGCGGAACATCACCTACAAAATAGTGAAATGTCGTTTTATGGCTTAGATAACTATAATCTAGTGGGTTATTCGTGTCGAATATTTTTTAAATGTGGCGGTACTGCTATCTTTGTAAATAAAGAAATTCAATCGACAAAGCTAGAGGTACCTGTTAAGCCTATTGATAAGCACTGCGAGTTCTGCTGTGCCCAATTTAAGATAAATGATAAAATATTTAATGTTGTTTGCATATACAGGTCACCATCTGGTGATGTTGGTATATTCTTAGAGACAATGAATACCTTACTAGACTACATTTTTAGCAATAATAAAATAATTATTGTCTGTGGCGATTACAATTTGAATTTTGCAGAATCCGAGGCGAGTCCAAGCAGTTACGCGGGCGAATTGACACAGTTGTTCGCTGCATACAATTTATCACCGCACGTGGAGGGCATGACTCGAGTGGCAAAAAATACAGCTACTAGAATAGACAATATATTTTCAAATTTTACTGTAAGTACACCACAGTGTGAGATAATTGCGACTCACATTTCTGATCATTACACCCAAGTTTTGTCTTTAGATAATGGTAATCTAAGTAAAAAATCGGATCAGAAAAAACCAATATTTACCTACAAACGTTATTTTAGCCAGAACAATTTAAACAATTTCGCCAATCAGTTAGATTCGGAAACTTGGCAGGACGTTTTTGCTGCGGGTGGCTCGAATGAAAAATATGATAAGTTCCTTGAGATCTTTCTATATTATTTCGATATAAATTTTCCGCTAAAAAGAACTCGAATCAATCTAACTGGCAGTCAAAAATCAAAAATCAAATTAAGTACACCTCAAATTAAAAATTGGTCGTTAAGAATCAAAGATTTATTCTTGCTATATAAAAGAACCAGTGATCTTAAAATTCTTGAGCACTATAAAAGAGAAAAAAGAAATTTCAGGAGCTTTTTAAGGGATAGCAGAATCGCGTTAAATGATGAAATGATTCAAAATTCAAAGAACAAAACAAAAACAGTTTGGCAACAAATTAACAAAACTTTAAAAAACAAAAGTACGACGGACGTAACTGAACTGCTTAACGATCAACAAATTATTACGGATCCAAAAGGCATTGCTGACATTTTTAAGGCACAGTTTGACTCAAATAAAATAATTACAAACCAGAACCGCTTAATACAGTTTAGCCGGTCCGCTGTAAATTTCAATTTCTTTCTCTTTCCTACAGATGAACACGAAATCTTGGGTATCATTAAAAACTTGTTCCCCAAATTCTCCACGGGCATGGATAATATACCCCCTATGGTTGTTAAGTGGGTGGGCAACAAAATTGCGGTAGCTTTGGCCAACGCTATCAATGAATGTTTACAAACTGGAATTTTTCCAGATAAATTAAAATCTGCAAAGGTAATTCCAGTATTAAAAAAAGGTAGGAAGGATCTTCCTGATAACTACAGACCTATTTCGTTGTTGCCTATCTTCTCTAAGGTCTATGAAAGAGTAATTTTTAACAGACTGCTGTCCTACTTTTTAAAAAACAAATTAATATCATCAAACCAATATGGGTTTTTGCCACAGAAGTCCACTACTGATGCGTTATGCTATTCCCTAAATGCCATAATACAACAACTCGATAGAAAGCAATTTGTTTCTGGAATTTTTTTTGATCTATCCAAGGCCTTCGAAATAATAGACCATGCCTTACTCTTTCAAAAACTAGAACATTACGGCATCCGTGGACTTTGTTTAAATCTATTCACTTCTTATTTGGAAAACAGAACCCAGCAAATTTGTATTAAAAGTACAGACCCCAATACCTGTGGTGAAGTGGTTTTTTCTGATGCAGTTAGTTTAAAAAAAGGTGTCCCTCAAGGATCAATTTTAGGTCCTCTTCTTTTCATAATTTTTGTAAACGATCTCTCAACAAATCTGCGGGTCCCTGCCTTAATACAGTTTGCCGATGACACATCGGGCATACTTGCAAAAGATAATCTGCTCGACCTGTCAAGTGGCTTGTCTGAGATAAACGATAAAATGACAAATTGGTGTAGAAATAATAACTTAATTTTGAACTCTAAAAAAACTACTTTACTGTCTTTTAAAGACTTTAATGACAAATCTCTTTTAGTAAAAATGAGCGGTAAATCAATCAACCAATCTGAAGTCACTAAGTTTCTAGGGGTTTCTGTTGACTCAAATTTGAAATGGTCTGTCCAAATCGACGAAATTGTAAATAAACTAAACTCGGCTTGCTTTGCAATTAGGTACCTTCGGGACAGCCTTAGTCTCAACGCATTACGGGTTTATTACTTCTCGGCGGTGCAAAGCGTATTACAATACAGTATTCTCTATTGGTACAATGCGGTGAATGCAAAACGAGTGTTCCTAGCGCAAAAGAGAATTATTAGGGCAATCATGAGAGTCCCATGCACAACTTCATGCCAAGATTTATTCAAAAAATTGGGTATTTTAACATTACCCTCTTTATATCTATACTGCGTTGCCGTTTATACCAGACGAAACTTGGGTTTATTTCCGATGAACAATCAGTTTTATAATGCAATGACTACCAGAGCAGCAGCTAACTTGAGTATGCCAGTCTATCGTTCGGCTAGGTTTAAAACGGGTCATTTTTACAACTGTGTTAAAATTTACAACGCGGTACATTCAGAAATCAAAAATAGCAAATCATTGACTTTATTTAAAAGTAAATATAAAACGTTCTTACTGGGTAATTGCTTCTACTCGATTAAGGACTACTTGGGTGATTCTGCCTAATAATCCACAGTTGATCACGTCTTACCTATATTGTGTGACAATACCAGTGTACCTCTTTCTATTGGATGGCAATAAAGTTATTGTTATTGTTATAATTCAAATGTTAAACTGTGATATTTTCATGTTTTTATTATAACTTAAGTATCAAATAATGTAGATTTCTAATGCGATTTTTTAATAAGGTTTTTTTTCAATGTTAACTGTGATATTTTCATGTCTTGACTGTGACTTGTGCAATGATGGTTAAATTCTTAATGCACTAATAAATATTATTATTATTATTATTATTAGATCTCTACTTGCTCATATCGGTATTTTTAGAGAATACATTTTCTTTAAAAATACCGATATGAGCAGGTAGAGAGTCTGAGTTGTGAGCCCGGTGCATGCGGTCGTGATTTTGCAGCACTGAATTGGTAATCAACGCGCGCCACACGCCACAGCATTCGACCGCGTCTAAATTAAGGGTTTAATCTACAAATTAATTCAGCTACCACTTTCGTCATACCTTGTTGGGATAATTTCTTCCTTTCTAACAAGCAAGACGCTTATGGTCAAGGTGCGCGACAAGACATTAGCTTCCAGGACAATAGGAGCAGGAGTACCTCAAGGGTCTGTTTTAGGCCCAATACTGTACAACTTGTTTACGTATGACATTCCAGAACCTACAAATTTATCTCTATCGATATTTGCAGACGATACTGCCATAATAACGCAAAGCAATAATTTAATAACATCCGCGGCAATGTTACAAGATGCTGTTAACATCCTGATAGAATGGTTCAATGAATGGCACTTCACCTTGAATCAAAGTAAGTGCGTTTGCAAGATTTTCACATTGAGAAAAGTAGTGGGCCCCCTAATATCACAATTAATGGCAAAGCAGTCTTATGGAGTCCTAAACAAGAACCTGTCAAGTATCTTGGCGTTTTTCTCGACTGGAGGCTTAACTGGAGTGCCCACATACAAAACAAAACAAAGGAGTGCTACGTTAGACTAAACAAACTATATCCTGTCATTAATAGAAAGTCTCCTCTCAAAGTGCAGTGCGGGATATTGGTATATACATCAATACTACGACCCATAATAACTTATGCATGTCCTGTATGGTGTGCAGTGTCTCCAACACATATTCACAAACTGCAGGTATTACAAAACAAGGTGTTACGAATGATAGTTGGAGCGCCATGGTTTATTAGAAATGATCAGGTGCATAAAGAACTGGGTATGCCAACTATATTAAAAAAATAAATACAGTTAGATTGCCGTAAGAATACAGTAATGGATTTACTGATGGTTTTTAAGGCAATTTAGTTGAGCAATTGCAATTGATTTTGTACTTTATTTTTAAATAGCGATCATTTTGGAATAATGTTAACGGATTTTTGAAAGCATCAGTTATTTTGGAACCTTTCTCTAGTTTCAGAAAATCGCATATGGTAAGAACTAACGGTATTTTTACATTTTTAAGCACCTTGCTACGCCCCACATATTCGGCACTTTGTCTAAGTATATAAGAAATCTCTCATCAATTCCCTCTGGAAGTTTCGGTGGTTCTAAATGCGTTTAAAACTAATCAAGTAAGACCATTCTTCATCATGTATGTCAAATAACGCACTCGGGAGCAGCGATTCATCCTTTTTGTTTATTTAGAAAAATATTTTTATTGAGCTAATATATGTTATTATTTTAATAAGAAATTATATGATAGCCATTCTGAGCTCCATCAATATTACCGTCATGGATGAATGGGTAAGATAACTTATTGGCACACGTCTTTTCTGACAAAAATTATTCAAAGAGGCGGTTAACAAGTACTCACGTCAAAATGTTTGGACCCACTATGGCCCAATCTTCGTAAAAATGAATAACAGCATCAAGAGAATAACAACTCTTAAAGGCTTTTGATTTTTTGATTTTATATTGGTACAGGCGCATTAAAATTATTGTTTTTTAGGAGCTTCGCCATTTCTGTTTGCACTTACTGATTGTCATTAATTAATTTTTCGAAATTCGGTTTTTGTATTGTCAGTTATAAATCAGTTATCGTTATCTTTACCTTTATTTAAAATTGTTATTTAGTAATATGGAGTTTACTATAGCCAATATTAATATTAGATCTCTACCTGCTCATATCGGTATTTTTAGAGAATACATTTTCTCTAAAAATATAATAACTTATGCATGTCCTGTATGGTGTGCAGTGTCTCCAACACATATTCACAAACTGCAGGTATTACAAAACAAGGTGTTACGAATGATAGTTGGAGCGCCATGGTTTATTAGAAATGATCAGGTGCATAAAGAACTGGGTATGCCAACTATATTAAAAAAATAAATACAGTTAGATTGCCGTAAGAATACAGTAATGGATTTACTGATGGTTTTTAAGGCAATTTAGTGGAGCAATTGTGATTGATTTTGTATTTTATTTTTAAATAGCGATCATTTTGGAATAATGTTAACGGATTTTTGAAAGCATCAGTTATTTTGGAACCTTTCTCTAGTTTCAGAAAATCGCATATGGTAAGAACTAACGGTATTTTTACATTTTTAAGCACCTTGCTACGCCCCACATATTCGGCACTTTGTCTAAGTATATAAGAAACATCTCATCAATTCCCTCTGGAAGTTTCGGTGGTTCTAAATGCGTTTAAAACTAATCAAGTAAGACCATTCTTCATCATGTATGTCAAATAACGCACTCGGGAGCAGCGATTCATCCTTTTTGTTTATTTAGAAAAATATTTTTATTGAGCTAATATATGTTATTATTTTAATAAGAAATTATATGATAGCCATTCTGAGCTCCATCAATATTACCGTCATGGATGAACGGGTAAGATAACTTATTGGCACACGTCTTTTCTGACAAAAATTATTCAAAGAGGCGGTTAACAAGTACTCACGTCAAAATGTTTGGACCCACTATGGCCCAATCTTCGTAAAAATGAATAACAGCATCAAGAGAATAACAACTCTTAAAGGCTTTTGATTTTTTGATTTTATATTGGTACAGGCGCATTAAAATTATTGTTTTTTAGGAGCTTCGCCATTTCTGTTTGCACTTACTGATTGTCATTAATTAATTTTTCGAAATTCGGTTTTTGTATTGTCAGTTATAAATCAGTTATCGTTATCTTTACCTTTATTTAAAATTGTTATTTAGTAATATGGAGTTTACTATAGCCAATATTAATATTAGATCTCTACCTGCTCATATCGGTATTTTTAGAGAATACATTTTCTCTAAAAATATAATAACTTATGCATGTCCTGTATGGTGTGCAGTGTCTCCAACACATATTCACAAACTGCAGGTATTACAAAACAAGGTGTTACGAATGATAGTTGGAGCGCCATGGTTTATTAGAAATGATCAGGTGCATAAAGAACTGGGTATGCCAACTATATTAAAAAAATAAATACAGTTAGATTGCCGTAAGAATACAGTAATGGATTTACTGATGGTTTTTAAGGCAATTTAGTGGAGCAATTGTGATTGATTTTGTATTTAATTTTTAAATAGCGATCATTTTGGAATAATGTTAACGGATTTTTGAAAGCATCAGTTATTTTGGAACCTTTCTCTAGTTTCAGAAAATCGCATATGGTAAGAACTAACGGTATTTTTACATTTTTAAGCACCTTGCTACGCCCCACATATTCGGCACTTAGTCTAAGTATATAAGAAATATCTCATCAATTCCCTCTGGAAGTTTCGGTGGTTCTAAATGCGTTTAAAACTAATCAAGTAAGACCATTCTTCATCATGTATGTCAAATAACGCACTCGGGAGCAGCGATTCATCCTTTTTGTTTATTTAGAAAAATATTTTTATTGAGCTAATATATGTTATTATTTTAATAAGAAATTATATGATAGCCATTCTGAGCTCCATCAATATTACCGTCATGGATGAACGGGTAAGATAACTTATTGGCACACGTCTTTTCTGACAAAAATTATTCAAAGAGGCGGTTAACAAGTACTCACGTCAAAATGTTTGGACCCACGATGGCCCAATCTTCGTAAAAATGAATAACAGCATCAAGAGAATAACAACTCTTAAGGCTTTTGATTTTTTGATTTTATATTGGTACAGGCGCATTAAAATTATTGTTTTTTAGGAGCTTCGCCATTTCTGCTTGCACTTACTGATTGTCATTAATTAATTTTTCGAAATTCGGTTTTTGTATTGTCAGTTATAAATCAGTTATCGTTATCTTTACCTTTATTTAAAATTGTTATTTAGTAATATGGGGTTTACTATAGCCAATATTAATATTAGATCTCTACCTGCTCATATCGGTATTTTTAGAGAATACATTTTCTCTAAAAATATAATAACTTATGCATGTCCTGTATGGTGTGCAGTGTCTCCAACACATATTCACAAACTGCAGGTATTACAAAACAAGGTGTTACGAATGATAGTTGGAGCGCCATGGTTTATTAGAAATGATCAGGTGCATAAAGAACTGGGTATGCCAACTATATTAAAAAAATAAATACAGTTAGATTGCCGTAAGAATACAGTAATGGATTTACTGATGGTTTTTAAGGCAATTTAGTGGAGCAATTGTGATTGATCTTGTATTTTATTTTTAAAAAGCGATCATTTTGGAATAATGGTAACGGATTTTTGAAAGCATCAGTTATTTTGGAACCTTTCTCTAGTTTCAGAAAATCGCATATGGTAAGGACTAACGGTATTTTTAAATTTTTAGGCACCTTGCTACTCCCCACATATTCGGCACTTTCCCTCTGGAAGTTTCGGTGGTTCTAAATGCGTTTAAAACTAATCAAGTAAGACCATTCTTCATCATGTATGTCAAATAACGCACTCGGGAGCAGCGATTCATTTTTTTTGTTTATTTAGAAAAATATTTTTATTGAGCTAATATATGTTATTATTTTAATAAGAAATTATATGATAGCCATTCTGAGCTCCATCAATATTACCGTCATGGATGAACGGGTAAGATAACTTATTGGAACACGTCTTTTCTGACAAAAATTATTCAAAGAGGCGGTTAACAAGTACTCACGTCAAAATGTTTGGACCCACGATGGCCCAATCTTCGTAAAAATGAATAACAGCATCAAGAGAATAACAACTCTTAAAGGCTTTTGATTTTTTGATTTTATATTGGTACAGGCGCATTAAAATTATTGTTTTTTAGGAGCTTCGCCATTTCTGTTTGCACTTACTGATTGTCATTAATTAATTTTTCGAAATTCGGTTTTTGTATTGTCAGTTATAAATCAGTTATCGTTATCTTTACCTTTATTTAAAATTGTTATTTAGTAATATGGAGTTTACTATAGCCAATATTAATATTAGATCTCTACCTGCTCATATCGGTATTTTTAGAGAATACATTTTCTCTAAAAATATAATAACTTATGCATGTCCTGTATGGTGTGCAGTGTCTCCAACACATATTCACAAACTGCAGGTATTACAAAACAAGGTGTTATGAATGATAGTTGGAGCGCCATGGTTTATTAGAAATGATCAGGTGCATAAAGAACTGGGTATGCCAACTATATTAAAAAAATAAATACAGTTAGATTGCCGTAAGAATACAGTAATGGATTTACTGATGGTTTTTAAGGCAATTTAGTGGAGCAATTGTGATTGATCTTGTATTTTATTTTTAAATAGCGATCATTTTGGAATAATGTTAATGGATTTTTGAAAGCATCAGTTATTTTGGAACCTTTCTCTAGTTTCAGAGAATCGCATATGTTAAGGACTAACGGTATTTTAAAATTTTTAAGCACCTTGCTACGCCCCACATATTCGGCACTTTGTCTAAGTATATAAGAAATCTCTCATCAATTCCCTCTGGAAGTTTCGGTGGTTCTAAATGCGTTTAAAACTAATCAAGTAAGACCATTCTTCATCATGTATGTCAAATAACGCAATCGGGAGCAGCGATTCATCCTTTTTGTTTATTTAGAAAAATATTTTTATTGAGCTAATATATGTTATTATTTTAATAAGAAATTATATGATAGCCATTCTGAGCTCCATCAATATTACCGTCATGGATGAACGGGTAAGATAACTTATTGGCACACGTCTTTTCTGACAAAAATTATTCAAAGAGGCGGTTAACAAGTACTCACGTCAAAATGTTTGGACCCACGATGGCCCAATCTTCGTAAAAATGAATAACAGCATCAAGAGAATAACAACTCTTAAAGGCTTTTGATTTTTTGATTTTATATTGTTACAGGCGCATTAAAATTATTGTTTTTTAGGAGCTTCGCCATTTCTGTTTGCACTTACTGATTGTCATTAATTAATTTTTCGAAATTCGGTTTTTGTATTGTCAGTTATAAATCAGTTATCGTTATCTTTACCTTTATTTAAAATTGTTATTTAGTAATATGGGGTTTACTATAGCCAATATTAATATTAGATCTCTACCTGCTCATATCGGTATTTTTAGAGAATACATTTTCTCTAAAAATATAATAACTTATGCATGTCCTGTATGGTGTGCAGTGTCTCCAACACATATTCACAAACTGCAGGTATTACAAAACAAGGTGTTACGAATGATAGTTGGAGCGCCATGGTTTATTAGAAATGATCAGGTGCATAAAGAACTGGGTATGCCAACTATATTAAAAAAATAAATACAGTTAGATTGCCGTAAGAATACAGTAATGGATTTACTGATGGTTTTTAAGGCAATTTAGTGGAGCAATTGTGATTGATCTTGTATTTTATTTTGAAATAGCGATCATTTTGGAATAATGTTAACGGATTTTTGAAAGCATCAGTTATTTTGGAACCTTTCTCTAGTTTCAGAAAATCGCATATGGTAAGAACTAACGGTATTTTTACATTTTTAAGCACCTTGCTACGCCCCACATATTCGGCACTTAGTCTAAGTATATAAGAAATCTCTCATCAATTCCCTCTGGAAGTTTCGGTGGTTCTAAATGCGTTTAAAACTAATCAAGTAAGACCATTCTTCATCATGTATGTCAAATAACGCACTCGGGAGCAGCGATTCATCCTTTTTGTTTATTTAGAAAAATATTTTTATTGAGCTAATATATGTTATTATTTTAATAAGAAATTATATGATAGCCATTCTGAGCTCCATCAATATTACCGTCATGGATGAACGGGTAAGATAACTTATTGGCACACGTCTTTTCTGACAAAAATTATTCAAAGAGGCGGTTAACAAGTACTCACGTCAAAATGTTTGGACCCACGATGGCCCAATCTTCGTAAAAATGAATAACAGCATCAAGAGAATAACAACTCTTAAAGGCTTTTGATTTTTTGATTTTATATTGGTACAGGCGCATTAAAATTATTGTTTTTTAGGAGCTTCGCCATTTCTGTTTGCACTTACTGATTGTCATTAATTAATTTTTCGAAATTCGGTTTTTGTATTGTCAGTTATAAATCAGTTATCGTTATCTTTACCTTTATTTAAAATTGTTATTTAGTAATATGGGGTTTACTATAGCCAATATTAATATTAGATCTCTACCTGCTCATATCGGTATTTTTAGAGAATACATTTTCTCTAAAAATATAATAACTTATGCATGTCCTGTATGGTGTGCAGTGTCTCCAACACATATTCACAAACTGCAGGTATTACAAAACAAGGTGTTACGAATGATAGTTGGAGCGCCATGGTTTATTAGAAATGATCAGGTGCATAAAGAACTGGGTATGCCAACTATATTAAAAAAATAAATACAGTTAGATTGCCGTAAGAATACAGTAATGGATTTACTGATGGTTTTTAAGGCAATTTAGTGGAGCAATTGTGATTGATCTTGTATTTTATTTTGAAATAGCGATCATTTTGGAATAATGTTAACGGATTTTTGAAAGCATCAGTTATTTTGGAACCTTTCTCTAGTTTCAGAAAATCGCATATGGTAAGAACTAACGGTATTTTTACATTTTTAAGCACCTTGCTACGCCCCACATATTCGGCACTTAGTCTAAGTATATAAGAAATCTCTCATCAATTCCCTCTGGAAGTTTCGGTGGTTCTAAATGCGTTTAAAACTAATCAAGTAAGACCATTCTTCATCATGTATGTCAAATAACGCACTCGGGAGCAGCGATTCATCCTTTTTGTTTATTTAGAAAAATATTTTTATTGAGCTAATATATGTTATTATTTTAATAAGAAATTATATGATAGCCATTCTGAGCTCCATCAATATTACCGTCATGGATGAACGGGTAAGATAACTTATAGGCACACGTCTTTTCTGACAAAAATTATTCAAAGAGGCGGTTAACAAGTACTCACGTCAAAATGTTTGGACCCACGATGGCCCAATCTTCGTAAAAATGAATAACAGCATCAAGAGCATAACAACTCTTAAAGGCTTTTGATTTTTTGATTTTATATTGGTACAGGCGCATTAAAATTATTTTCTTTTTTAGGAGCTTCGCCATTTATGTTTGCACTTACTGATTGTCATTAATTAATTTTTCGAAATTCGGTATTTGTATTGTCAGTTATAAATCAGTTATCGTTATCTTTACCTTTATTTAAAATTGTTATTTAGTAATATGGAGTTTACTATAGCCAATATTCATATTAGATCTCTACCTGCTCATATCGGTATTTTTAGAGAATACATTTTCTCTAAAAATATAATAACTTGTGCATGTCCTGTATGGTGTGCAGTGTCTCCAACACATATTCACAAACTGCAGGTATTACAAAACAAGGTGTTACGAATGATAGTTGGAGCGCCATGGTTTATTAGAAATGATCAGGTGCATAAAGAACTGGGTATGCCAACTATATTAAAAAAATAAATACAGTTAGATTGCCGTAAGAATACAGTAATAGATTTACTGATGTTTTTTAAGGCAATTTAGTTGAGCAATTGTGATTGATCTTGTATTTTATTTTTAAATAGCGATCATTTTGGAATAATGTTAACGGATTTTTGAAAGCATCAGTTATTTTGGAACCTTTCTCTAGTTTCAGAAAATCGCATATGGTAAGGACTACCGGTATTTTTAAATTTTTAAGCACCTTGCTACGCCCCACATATTCGGCACTTTGTCTAAGTATATAAGAAATATCTCATCAATTCCCTCTGGAAGTTTCGGTGGTTCTAAATGCGTTTAAAACTAATCAAGTAAGACCATTCTTCATCATGTATGTCAAATAACGCACTCGGGAGCAGCGATTCATCCTTTTTGTTTATTTAGAAAAATATTTTTATTGAGCTAATATATGTTATTATTTTAATAAGAAATTATATGATAGCCATTCTGAGCTCCATCAATATTACCGTCATGGATGAACGGGTAAGATAACTTATTGGCACACGTCTTTTCTGACAAAAATTATTCAAAGAGGCGGTTAACAAGTACTCACGTCAAAATGTTTGGACCCACGATGGCCCAATCTTCGTAAAAATGAATAACAGCATCAAGAGAATAACAACTCTTAAAGGTTTTTGATTTTTTCATTTTATATTGGTACATGCGCATTAAAATTATTGTTTTTTAGGAGCTTCGCCATTTCTGTTTGCACTTACTGATTGTCATTAATTAATTTTTCGAAATTCGGTTTTTGTATTGTCAGTTATAAATCAGTTATAGTTATCTTTACCTTTATTTAAAATTGTTATTTAGTAATATGGAGTTTACTATAGCCAATATTAATATTAGATCTCTACCTGCTCATATCGGTATTTTTAGAGAATACATTTTCTCTAAAAATATAATAACTTATGCATGTCCTGTATGGTGTGCAGTGTCTCCAACACATATTCACAAACTGCAGGTATTACAAAACAAGGTGTTACGAATGATAGTTGGAGCGCCATGGTTTATTAGAAATGATCAGGTGCATAAAGAACTGGGTATGCCAACTATATTAAAAAAATAAATACAGTTAGATTGCCGTAAGAATACAGTAATGGATTTACTGATGGTTTTTAAGGCAATTTAGTGGAGCAATTGTGATTGATCTTGTATTTTATTTTTAAATAGCGATCATTTTGGAATAATGTTAACGGATTTTTGAAAGCATCAGTTATTTTGGAACCTTTCTCTAGTTTCAGAAAATCGCATATGGTAAGAACTAACGGTATTTTTAAATTTTTAAGCACCTTGCTACGCCCCACATATTCGGCACTTTGTCTAAGTATATAAGAAATATCTCATCAATTCCCTCTGGAAGTTTCGGTGGTTCTAAATGCGTTTAAAACTAATCAAGTAAGACCATTCATCATCATGTATGTCAAATAACGCACTCGGGAGCACCGATTCATCCTTTTTGTTTATTTAGAAAAATATTTTTATTGAGCTAATATATGTTATTATTTTAATAAGAAATTATATGATAGCCATTCTGAGCTCCATCAATATTACCGTCATGGATGAACGGGTAAGATAACTTATTGGCACACGTCTTTTCTGACAAAAATTATTCAAAGAGGCGGTTAACAAGTACTAACGTCAAAATGTTTGGACCCACGATGGCCCAATCTTCGTAAAAATGAATAACAGCATCAAGAGAATAACAACTCTTAAAGGTTTTTGATTTTTTGATTTTATATTGGTACATGCGCATTAAAATTATTGTTTTTTAGGAGCTTCGCCATTTCTGTTTGCACTTACTGATTGTCATTAATTAATTTTTCGAAATTCGGTTTTTGTATTGTCAGTTATAAATCAGTTATAGTTATCTTTACCTTTATTTAAAATTGTTATTTAGTAATATGGAGTTTACTATAGCCAATATTAATATTAGATCTCTACCTGCTCATATCGGTATTTTTAGAGAATACATTTTCTCTAAAAATATAATAACTTATGCATGTCCTGTATGGTGTGCAGTGTCTCCAACACATATTCACAAACTGCAGGTATTACAAAACAAGGTGTTACGAATGATAGTTGGAGCGCCATGGTTTATTAGAAATGATCAGGTGCATAAAGAACTGGGTATGCCAACTATATTAAAAAAATAAATACAGTTAGATTGCCGTACGAATACAGTAATGGATTTACTGATGGTTTTTAAGGCAATTTAGTGGAGCAATTGTGATTGATCTTGTAATTTATTTTTAAATAGCGATCATTTTGGAATAATGTTAACGGATTTTTGAAAGCATCAGTTATTTTGGAACCTTTCTCTAGTTTCAGAAAATCGCATATGGTAAGAACTAACGGTATTTTTAAATTTTTAAGCACCTTGCTACGCCCCACATATTCGGCACTTTGTCTAAGTATATAAGAAATCTCTCATCAATTCCCTCTGGAAGTTTCGGTGGTTCTAAATGCGTTTAAAACTAATCAAGTAAGACCATTCATCATCATGTATGTCAAATAACGCACTCGGGAGCACCGATTCATCCTTTTTGTTTATTTAGAAAAATATTTTTATTGAGCTAATATATGTTATTATTTTAATAAGAAATTATATGATAGCCATTCTGAGCTCCATCAATATTACCGTCATGGATGAACGGGTAAGATAACTTATTGGCACACGTCTTTTCTGACAAAAATTATTCAAAGAGGCGGTTAACAAGTACTCACGTCAAAATGTTTGGACCCACGATGGCCCAATCTTCGTAAAAATGAATAACAGCATCAAGAGAATAACAACTCTTAAAGGTTTTCGATTTTTTCATTTTATATTGGTACATGCGCATTAAAATTATTGTTTTTTAGGAGCTTCGCCATTTCTGTTTGCACTTACTGATTGTCATTAATTAATTTTTCGAAATTCGGTTTTTGTATTGTCAGTTATAAATCAGTTATCGTTATCTTTACCTTTATTTAAAATTGTTATTTAGTAATATGGAGTTTACTATAGCCAATATTAATATTAGATCTCTACCTGCTCATATCGGTATTTTTAGAGAATACATTTTCTCTAAAAATATAATAACTTATGCATGTCCTGTATGGTGTGCAGTGTCTCCAACACATATTCACAAACTGCAGGTATTACAAAACAAGGTGTTACGAATGATAGTTGGGGCGCCATGGTTTATTAGAAATGATCAGGTGCATAAAGAACTGGGTATGCCTACTATATTAAAAAAATAAATACAGTTAGATTGCCGTAAGAATACAGTAATGGATTTACTGATGGTTTTTAAGGCAATTTAGTGGAGCAATTGTGATTGATTTTGTATTTTATTTTTAAATAGCGATCATTTTGGAATAATGTTAACGGATTTTTGAAAGCATCAGTTATTTAGGAACCTTTCTCTAATTTCAGAAAATCGCATATGGTAAGAACTAACGGTATTTTTAAATTTTTAAGCACCTTGCTACGCCCCACATATTCGGCACTTTGTCTAAGTATATAAGAAATATCTCATCAATTCCCTCTGGAAGTTTCGGTGGTTCTAAATGCGTTTAAAACTAATCAAGTAAGACCATTCTTCATCATGTATGTCAAATAACGCACTCGGGAGCAGCGATTCATCCTTTTTGTTTATTTAGAAAAATATTTTTATTGAGCTAATATATGTTATTATTTTAATAAGAAATTATATGATAGCCATTCTGAGCTCCATCAATATTACCGTCATGGATGAACGGGTAAGATAACTTATTGGCACACGTCTTTTCTGACAAAAATTATTCAAAGAGGCGGTTAACAAGTTCTCACGTCAAAATGTTTGGACCCACGATGGCCCAATCTTCGTAAAAATGAATAACAGCATCAAGAGAATAACAACTCTTAAAGGCTTTTGATTTTTTGATTTTATATTGGTACAGGCGCATTAAAATTATTGTTTTTTAGGAGCTTCGCCATTTCTGTTTGCACTTACTGATTGTCATTAATTAATTTTTCGAAATTCGGTTTTTGTATTGTCAGTTATAAATCAGTTATCGTTATCTTTACCTTTATTTAAAATTGTTATTTAGTAATATGGAGTTTACTATAGGCAATATTAATATTAGATCTCTACCTGCTCATATCGGTATTTTTAGAGAATACATTTTCTCTAAAAAATATAATAACTTATGCATGTCCTGTATGGTGTGCAGTGTCTCCAGCACATATTCACAAACTGCAGGTATTACAAAACAAGGTGTTACGAATGATAGTTGGAGCGCCATGGTTTATTAGAAATGATCAGGTGCATAAAGAACTGGGTATGCCAACTATATTAAAAAAATAAATACAGTTAGATTGCCGTAAGAATACAGTAATGGATTTATACTGATGTTTTTTAAGGCAATTTAGTGGAGCAATTGTTATTGATTTTGTGGTTTATTTTTAAATAGCGATCATTTTGGAATAATGTTAACGGATTTTTGAAAGCATCAGTTATTTTGGAACCCTTCTCTAGTTTCAGAAAATCGCATATGGTAAGAACTAACGGTATTTTAAAATTTTTAAGCACCTTGCTACGCCCCACATATTCGGCACTTTGTCTAAGTATATAAGAAATATCTCATCAATTCCCTCTAGAAGTTTCGGTGGTTCTAAACGCGTTTAAAACTAATCAAGTAAGACCATTCATCATCATGTATGTCAAATAACGCACTCGGGAGCACCGATTCATCCTTTTTGTTTATTTAGAAAAATATTTTTATTGAGCTAATATATGTTATTATTTTAATAAGAAATTATATGATAGCCATTCTGAGCTCCATCAATATTACCGTCATGGATGAACGGGTAAGATAACTTATTGGCACACGCCTTTTCTGACAAAAATTATTCAAAGAGGCGGTTAATAAGTACTCACGTCAAAATGTTTGGACCCACGATGGCCCAATCTTCGTAAAAATGAATAACAGCATCAAGAGAATAACAACTCTTAAAGGCTTTTGATTTTTTGATTTTATATTGGTACAGGCGCATTAAAATTATTGTTTTTTAGGAGCTTCGCCATTTCTGTTTGCACTTACTGATTGTCATTAATTAATTTTTCGAAATTCGGTTTTTGTATTGTCAGTTATAAATCAGTTATCGTTATCTTTACCTTTATTTAAAATTGTTAATTAGTAATATGAAGTTTACTATAGCCAATATTAATATTAGATCTCTACCTGCTCATATCGGTATTTTTAGAGAATACATTTTCTCTAAAAATATAATAACTTATGCATGTCCTGTATGGTGTGCAGTGTCTCCAACACATATTCACAAACTGCAGGTATTACAAAACAAGGTGTTACGAATGATAGTTGGAGCGCCATGGTTTATTAGAAATGATAAGGTACATAAAGAACTGGGTATGCACACTATATTAAAAAAATAAATACAGTTAGATTGCCGTAAGAATACAGCAATGGATTTACCGATGGTTTTTAAGGCAATTTAGTGGAGCAATTGTGATTGATCTTGTATTTTATTTTTAAATAGCGATCATTTTGGAATAATGTTAACGGATTTTTGAAAGCATCAGTTATTTTGGAACCTTTCTCTAGTTTCAGAAAATCGCATATGGTAAGGACTAACGGTATTTTTAAATTTTTAAGCACCTTGCTACGCCCCACATATTCGGCACTTTGTCTAAGTATATAAGAAATCTCTCATCAATTCCCTCTGGAAGTTTCGGTGGTTCTAAATGCGTTTAAAACTAATCAAGTAAGACCATTCTTCATCATGTATGTCAAATAACGCACTCGGGAGCAGCGATTCATCCTTTTTGTTTATTTAGAAAAATATTTTTATTGAGCTAATATATGTTATTATTTTAATAAGAAATTATATGATAGCCATTCTGTGCTCCATCAATATTACCGTCATGGATGAACGGGTAAGATAACTTATTGGCACACGTCGTATCTGACAAAAATTATTCAAAGAGGCGGTTAACAAGTACTCACGTCAAAATGTTTGGACCCACGATGGCCCAATCTTCGTAAAAATGAATAACAGCATCAAGAGAATAACAACTCTTAAAGGCTTTTGAGTTTTTGATTTTATATTGGTACAGGCGCATTAAAATTATTGTTTTTTAGGAGCTTCGCCATTTCTGTTTGCACTTACTGATTGTCATTAATTAATTTTTCGAAATTCGGTATTTGTATTGTCAGTTATAAATCAGTTATCGTTATCTTTACCTTTATTTAAAATTGTTATTTAGTAATATGGAGTTTACTATAGCCAATATTAATATTAGATCTCTACCTGCTCATATCGGTATTTTTAGAGAATACATTTTCTCTAAAAATATAATAACTTATGCATGTCCTGTATGGTGTGCAGTGTCTCCAACACATATTCACAAACTGCAGGTATTACAAAACAAGGTGTTACGAATGATAGTTGGAGCGCCATGGTTTATTAGAAATGATCAGGTGCATAAAGAACTGGGTATGCCAACTATATTAAAAAAATAAATACAGTTAGATTGCCGTAAGAGTACAGTAAAGGATTTACCGATGGTTTTTAAGGCAATTTAGTGGAGCAATTGTGATTGATCTTGTATTTTATTTTTAAATAGCGATCATTTTGGAATAATGTTAACGGATTTTTGAAAGCATCAGTTATTTTGGAACCTTTCTCTAGTTTCAGAAAATCGCATATGGTAAGGACTAACAGTATTTTTAAATTTTTAAGCACCTTGCTACGCCCCACATATTCGGCACTTTGTCTAAGTATATAAGAAATCTCTCATCAATTTCCTCTGGAAGTTTCGGTGGTTCTAAATGCGTTTAATACTAATCAAGTAAGACCATTCTTCATCATGTATGTCAAATAACGCACTCGGGAGCAGCGATTCATCCTTTTTGTTTATTTAGAAAAATATTTTTATTGAGCTAATATATGTTATTATTTTAATAAGAAATTATATGATAGCCATTCTGAACTCCATCAATATTACTGTCATGGATGAACGGGTAAGATAACTTATTGGCACACGTCTTTTCTGACAAAAATTATTCAAAGAGGCGGTTAACAAGTACTCACGTCAAAATGTTTGGACCCACGATGGCCCAATCTTCGTAAAAATGAATAACAGCATCAAGAGAATAACAACTCTTAAAGGCTTTTGATTTTTTGATTTTATATTGGTACAGGCGCATTAAAATTATTGTTTTTTAGGAGCTTCGCCATTTCTGTTTGCACTTACTGATTGTCATTAATTAATTTTTCGAAATTCGGTTTTTGTATTGTCAGTTATAAATCAGTTATCGTTATCTTTACCTTTATTTAAAATTGTTATTTAGTAATATGGAGTTTACTATAGCCAATATTAATATTAGATCTCTACCTGCTCATATCGGTATTTTTAGAGAATACATTTTCTCTAAAAATATAATAACTTATGCATGTCCTGTATGGTGTGCAGTGTCTCCAACACATATTCACAAACTGCAGGTATTACAAAACAAGGTGTTACGAATGATAGTTGGAGCGCCATGGTTTATTAGAAATGATCAGGTACATAAAGAACTGGGTATGCACACTATATTAAAAAAATAAATACAGTTAGATTGCCGTAAGAATACAGTAATGGATTTACCGATGGTTTTTAAGGCAATTTAGTGGAGCAATTGTGACTGATCTTGTATTTTATTTTTAAATAGCGATCATTTTGGAATAATGTTAACGGATTTTTGAAAGCATCAGTTATTTTGGAACCTTTCTCTAGTTTCAGAGAATCGCATATGGTAAGGACTAACGGTATTTTTAAATTTTTAAGCACCTTGCTACGCCCCACATATTCGGCACTTTGTCTAAGTATATAAGAAATATCTCATCAATTCCCTCTGGAAGTTTCGGTGGTTCTAAATGCGTTTAAAACTAATCAAGTAAGACCATTCTTCATCATGTATGTCAAATAACGCACTCGGGAGCAGCGATTCATCCTTTTTGTTTATTTAGAAAAATATTTTTATTGAGCTAATATATGTTATTATTTTAATAAGAAATTATATGATAGCCATTCTGTGCTCCATCAATATTACCGTCATGGATGAACGGGTAAGATAACTTATTGGCACACGTCGTATCTGACAAAAATTATTCAAAGAGGCGGTTAACAAGTACTCACGTCAAAATGTTTGGACCCACGATGGCCCAATCTTCGTAAAAATGAATAACAGCATCAAGAGAATAACAACTCTTAAAGGCTTTTGAGTTTTTGATTTTATATTGGTACAGGCGCATTAAAATTATTGTTTTTTAGGAGCTTCGCCATTTCTGTTTGCACTTACTGATTGTCATTAATTAATTTTTCGAAATTCGGTATTTGTATTGTCAGTTATAAATCAGTTATCGTTATCTTTACCTTTATTTAAAATTGTTATTTAGTAATATGGAGTTTACTATAGCCAATATTAATATTAGATCTCTACCTGCTCATATCGGTATTTTTAGAGAATACATTTTCTCTAAAAATATAATAACTTATGCATGTCCTGTATGGTGTGCAGTGTCTCCAACACATATTCACAAACTGCAGGTATTACAAAACAAGGTGTTACGAATGATAGTTGGAGCGCCATGGTTTATTAGAAATGATCAGGTGCATAAAGAACTGGGTATGCCAACTATATTAAAAAAATAAATACAGTTAGATTGCCGTAAGAGTACAGTAAAGGATTTACCGATGGTTTTTAAGGCAATTTAGTGGAGCAATTGTGATTGATCTTGTATTTTATTTTTAAATAGCGATCATTTTGGAATAATGTTAACGGATTTTTGAAAGCATCAGTTATTTTGGAACCTTTCTCTAGTTTCAGAAAATCGCATATGGTAAGGACTAACAGTATTTTTAAATTTTTAAGCACCTTGCTACGCCCCACATATTCGGCACTTTGTCTAAGTATATAAGAAATCTCTCATCAATTTCCTCTGGAAGTTTCGGTGGTTCTAAATGCGTTTAATACTAATCAAGTAAGACCATTCTTCATCATGTATGTCAAATAACGCACTCGGGAGCAGCGATTCATCCTTTTTGTTTATTTAGAAAAATATTTTTATTGAGCTAATATATGTTATTATTTTAATAAGAAATTATATGATAGCCATTCTGAACTCCATCAATATTACTGTCATGGATGAACGGGTAAGATAACTTATTGGCACACGTCTTTTCTGACAAAAATTATTCAAAGAGGCGGTTAACAAGTACTCACGTCAAAATGTTTGGACCCACGATGGCCCAATCTTCGTAAAAATGAATAACAGCATCAAGAGAATAACAACTCTTAAAGGCTTTTGATTTTTTGATTTTATATTGGTACAGGCGCATTAAAATTATTGTTTTTTAGGAGCTTCGCCATTTCTGTTTGCACTTACTGATTGTCATTAATTAATTTTTCGAAATTCGGTTTTTGTATTGTCAGTTATAAATCAGTTATCGTTATCTTTACCTTTATTTAAAATTGTTATTTAGTAATATGGAGTTTACTATAGCCAATATTAATATTAGATCTCTACCTGCTCATATCGGTATTTTTAGAGAATACATTTTCTCTAAAAATATAATAACTTATGCATGTCCTGTATGGTGTGCAGTGTCTCCAACACATATTCACAAACTGCAGGTATTACAAAACAAGGTGTTACGAATGATAGTTGGAGCGCCATGGTTTATTAGAAATGATCAGGTACATAAAGAACTGGGTATGCACACTATATTAAAAAAATAAATACAGTTAGATTGCCGTAAGAATACAGTAATGGATTTACCGATGGTTTTTAAGGCAATTTAGTGGAGCAATTGTGACTGATCTTGTATTTTATTTTTAAATAGCGATCATTTTGGAATAATGTTAACGGATTTTTGAAAGCATCAGTTATTTTGGAACCTTTCTCTAGTTTCAGAGAATCGCATATGGTAAGGACTAACGGTATTTTTAAATTTTTAAGCACCTTGCTACGCCCCACATATTCGGCACTTTGTCTAAGTATATAAGAAATATCTCATCAATTCCCTCTGGAAGTTTCGGTGGTTCTAAATGCGTTTAAAACTAATCAAGTAAGACCATTCTTCATCATGTATGTCAAATAACGCACTCGGGAGCAGCGATTCATCCTTTTTGTTTATTTAGAAAAATATTTTTATTGAGCTAATATATGTTATTATTTTAATAAGAAATTATATGATAGCCATTCTGTGCTCCATCAATATTACCGTCATGGATGAACGGGTAAGATAACTTATTGGCACACGTCGTTTCTGACAAAAATTATTCAAAGAGGCGGTTAACAAGTACCACGTCAAAATGTTTGGACCCACGATGGCCCAATCTTCGTAAAAATGAATAACAGCATCAAGAGAATAACAACTCTTAAAGGCTTTGAGTTTTTGATTTTATATTGGTACAGGCGCATTAAAATTATTGTTTTTTAGGAGCTTCGCCATTTCTGTTTGCACTTACTGATTGTCATTAATTAATTTTTCGAAATTCGGTTTTTGTATTGTCAGTTATAAATCAGTTATCGTTATCTTTACCTTATTTAAAATTGTTATTTAGTAATATGGAGTTTACTATAGCCAATATTAATATTAGATCTCTACCTGCTCATATCGGTATTTTTAGAGAATACATTTTCTCTAAAAATATAATAACTTATACATGTCCTGTATGGTGTGCAGTGTCTCCAACACATATTCACAAACCGCAGGTATTACAAAACAAGGTGTTACGAATGATAGTTGGAGCGCCATGGTTTATTAGAAATGATCAGGTACATAAAGAACTGGGTATGCACACTATATTAAAAAAATAAATACAGTTAGATTGCCGTAAGAATACAGTAATGGATTTACCGATGGTTTTTAAGGCAATTTAGTGGAGCAATTGTGATTGATCTTGTATTTTATTTTTAAATAGCGATCATTTTGGAATAATGTTAACGGATTTTTAAAAGCATCAGTTATTTTGGAACGTTTCTCTAGTTTCAGAAAATCGCATATGGTAAGGACTAACGGTATTTTTAAATTTTTAAGCACCTTGCTACGCCCCACATATTCGGCACTTTGTCTAAGTATATAAGAAAAATCTCATCAATTCCCTCTGGAAGTTTCGGTGGTTCTAAATGCGTTTAAAACTAATCAAGTAAGACCATTCTTCATCATGTATGTCAAATAACGCACTCGGGAGCAGCGATTCATCCTTTTTGTTTATTTAGAAAAATATTTTTATTGAGCTAATATATGTTATTATTTTAATAAGAAATTATATGATAGCCATTCTGAGCTTCATCAATATTACCGTCATGGATGAACGGGTAAGATAACTTATTGGCACACGCCTTTTCTGACAAAAATTATTCAAAGAGGCGGTTAACAAGTACTCACGTCAAAATGTTTGGACCCACGATGGCCCAATCTTCGTAAAAATGAATAACAGCATCAAGAGAATAACAACTCTTAAAGGCTTTTGATTTTTTGATTTTATATTGGTACAGGCGCATTACAATTATTGTTTTTTAGGAGCTTCGCCATTTCTGTTTGCACTTACTGATTGTCATTAATTAATTTTTCGAAATTCGGTATTTGTATTGTCAGTTATAAATCAGTTATCGTTATCTTTACCTTTATTTAAAATTGTTATTTAGTAATATGGAGTTTACTATAGCCAATATTAATATTAGATCTCTACCTGCTCATATCGGTATTTTTAGAGAATACATTTTCTCTAAAAATATAATAACTTATGCATGTCCTGTATGGTGTGCAGTGTCTCCAACACATATTCACAAACTGCAGGTATTACAAAACAAGGTGTTACGAATGATAGTTGGAGCGCAATGGTTTATTAGAAATGATCAGGTGCATAAAGAACTGGGTATGCCAACTATATTAAAAAATAAATACAGTTAGATTGCCGTAAGAATACAGTAATGGATGTACTGATGTTTTTTAAGGCAATTTAGTGGAGCAATTGTGATTGATTTTGTATTTTATTTTTAAATAGCGATCATTTTGGAATAATGTTAACGGATTTTTGAAAGCATCAGTTATTTTGGAACCTTTCTCTAGTTTCAGAAAATCGCATATGGTAAGAACTAACGGTATTTTTAAATTTTTAAGCAGCTTGCTACGCCCCACATATTCGGCACTTTGTCTAAGTATATAAGAAATATCTCATCAATTCCCTCTGGAAGTTTCGGTGGTTCTAAATGCGTTTAAAACTAATCAAGTAAGACCATTCATCATCATGTATGTCAAATAACGCACTCGGGAGCACCGATTCATCCTTTTTGTTTATTTAGAAAAATATTTTTATTGAGCTAATATATGTTATTATTTTAATAAGAAATTATATGATAGCCATTCTGAGCTCCATCAATATTACCGTCATGGATGAACGGGTAAGATAACTTATTGGCACACGCCTTTTCTGACAAAAATTATTCAAAGAGGCGGTTAACAAGTACTCACGTCAAAATGTTTGGACCCACGATGGCCCAATCTTCGTAAAAATGAATAACAGCATCAAGAGAATAACAACTCTTAAAGGCTTTTGATTTTTTGATTTTATATTGGTACAGGCGCATTAAAATTATTGTTTTTTAGGAGCTTCGCCATTTCTGTTTGCACTTACTGATTGTCATTAATTAATTTTTCGAAATTCGGTTTTTGTATTGTCAGTTATAAATCAGTTATCGTTATCTTTACCTTTATTTAAAATTGTTATTTAGTAATATGGAGTTTACTATAGCCAATATTAATATTAGATCTCTACCTGCTCATATCGGTATTTTTAGAGAATACATTTTCTCTAAAAATATAATAACTTATGCATGTCCTGTATGGTGTGCAGTGTCTCCAACACATATTCACAAACTGCAGGTATTACAAAACAAAGTGTTACGAATGATAGTTGGAGCGCCATGGTTTATTAGAAATGATCAGGTGCATACAGAACTGGGTATGCCAACTATATTAAAAAAATAAATACAGTTAGATTGCCGTAAGAATATAGTAATGGATTTACGGATGGTTTTTAAGGCAATTTAGTGGAGCAATTGTGATTGATCTTGTATTTTATTTTTAAATAGCCATCATTTTGGAATAATGTTAACAAATTTTTGAAAGCATCAGTTATTTTGGAACCTTTCTCTAGTTTCAGAAAATCGCATATGGTAAGAACTAACGGTATTTTTAAATTTTTAAGCACCTTGCTACGCCCCACATATTCGGCACTTTGTCTAAGTATATAAGAAATATCTCATCAATTCCCTCTGGAAGTTTCGGTGGTTCTAAATGCGTTTAAAACTAATCAAGTAAGACCATTCATCATCATGTATGTCAAATAACGCACTCGGGAGCACCGATTCATCCTTTTGGTTTATTTAGAAAAATATTTTTATTGAGCTAATATATGTTATTATTTTAATAAGAAATTATATGATAGCCATTCTGAGCTCCATCAATATTACCGTCATGGATGAACGGGTAAGATAACTTATTGGCACACGCCTTTTCTGACAAAAATTATTCAAAGAGGCGGTTAACAAGTACTCACGTCAAAATGTTTGGACCCACGATGGCCCAATCTTCGTAAAAATGAATAACAGCATCAAGAGAATAACAACTCTTAAAGGCTTTTGATTTTTTGATTTTATATTGGTACAGGCGCATTAAAATTATTGTTTTTTAGGAGCTTCGCCATTTCTGTTTGCACTTACTGTTTGTCATTAATTAATTTTTCGAAATTCGGTATTTGTATTGTCAGTTATAAATCAGTTATCGTTATCTTTACCTTTATTTAAAATTGTTATTTAGTAATATGGAGTTTACTATAGCCAATATTAATATTAGATCTCTACCTGCTCATATCGGTATTTTTAGAGAATACATTTTCTCTAAAAATATAATAACTTATGCATGTCCTGTATGGTGTGCAGTGTCTCCAACACATAT
>CALNHX010002060.1:76070-194584 GCA_940337035.1 Agriotes lineatus | reverse complement strand
TGGCCACGAACGCTTGATCGTTAATGGTGTCTTCTGTCAAACGCCAGTCATTGCGGTACTTTATATACAGGGTCTCTAGTAAGTCGACCATTTGGCTTCTGGAGGTAGTACTATTTCTACAAAAAAAACTAAAAAAGTGAATCTAAACTTTTAGCTACCAACTGAGATGTAAATAATTTTGAAATGATTTCAAAACGTCACTGAATTTAGTTTTAAAAACTGGGATTAATTCTTGCTTATAAAACGGTATAATTATTTAGTACAATCAAAATAGTGTAAAAATACCATTGCAATAAATGCAGCAAAATAGAGAAAAAAGAGCAAAAATCGGAAAATTCAGCCGCCATCTTGGATTTTGACTGATTTCACGGGCCTGGATTAATGGGGATTTTGAGTATTTTAAAATACACACTTTTCACAGTATAATGCAAAAAAAATCATTTGTGTTGCAATTTTTCGCAGGTCAAAATTTATTTTGACTCTACTAATTCGAAAAATTGCACATTTATTTAGTTCTATAATGGTTTTGTATTGTAGTTTTTGATATTAAAATTTTATATGACATATGACAGGTTTGAATTATTCACATGATGGTTAAAGTCATTACATCAACTAAAATAATAAATATTCGTAGCATTTAGAACTTGTCCGAGTTTTTTTTTGTGGCAATAGTACATTGTAGCATAAAAATAGCTCTAAAATTCCTCTAAGGCGTTTGTCTCAGATCGGCGCTTTTTATATAAAACAGCATTCAAATTTAAGGAAGAGTTTGAGAACCGCTAAATTTTTAGTAAGTAAAATGGAAAAATTCAAATGGAAGCTGAGAATAAAAAACTTAAAATGAGTGGTTGAGGATGAAGCAACGTATTTATTTCAATTCTTTGTTGTTAGTTTTTAAAGCAGTTACTGTTACTAGAATATATGACCCAAAACTTGGCTTATGGTTGTGATTCGAAATTATAGTACTAGAAATAGGGATGTTAGATCACGTAAACTTACAAAGAAAACAGTTCCCAAAATTGTTTCTTTTATAAAGGCGTGAAAGGCTTCCAACTGAAGTTAAAGAAATTAAAAATATCTATGAATTTAAAAACCTAAGCGATTATGTTAAGAAAAATTATTATTAGTTAGTAAATATGTAAACAATAGGAGATCTTCAAATAGTGTATAACTAAATAGTAAAGGTTATTATTATTATTATTATAAAAATCTTCCGGTATAACAAAGAACCCTAAATTGGAAGAAGAATATTTTCAACAATTACAGTGAAGAAACATTTTTAAAGTATTTCTATAATGATACTAAATTTGGGCGATTAACACAAGTAAACGCGCTGTTGTTCTATAGGCCATTCAGAAAACACAAAAACATTTAAATTTCTTGAAGTTGGCATATACGTAAAATTTTTGTGGTAGGGATTCTGTATTTTGTTTTGCAAAGGTTTCCACACCTGCATAAAGGCTACTTTGAATTTATAAATGACAATTAATAAATGTCATTATTGCAGTGTCAAAGTACATATTATTCTGGAAATTCTTGCCTGAACTTTTATTAAATGTAATAAAAATACCTATTAATTAATGCTACATCAATAGTATCCAACACAGTATTTGTTTAACATCCTTAAAAGTAGTTATGACAGATGCTAATTAAATGTCACACTCTTAACCTATTTGTTTTAGTAACTTTCTGTAAGTACATTCCTAGACAAAAGATGAATTTTGGAAGTACACTCATGAAATTTTAGAAATCAAAGGCCACTTTGTGTTTTTATGTTTAGTGAACAGACTATCGTATCGACAGCGCAGAAGAAAGAGAAAGAGATATGAAGACTGAGATACGGCGTGTTTGTTTTTACAGCTGATTAATGGTTCCATTCAGTTCAGATGTCAATTGCATGACAGCAAGCAAGACAAAAAGTAACATTTTCAGAATTACGATCGTGTTAACCTATAAATTATAACAAATTTGAACACAAAATTGTGTTACTGAGTTTCATTTCTGTGTTCCAAATGTTTGTAGCTTTTAATAGCTTCTACAAGTCTGTAAGTAGGTTAAACATTCAGATTGAATTGTTGAATGCAACCACGACAAGCAGTGAGAATTTGAAATAGTTCCACATTGTCAAGTGCCTTTTATATTAACCTTGCATTCATTTTTAATAGCCTATTTTGGATTACATAATATGTTTTTTCTATAACCACTTAAAAATGAACAACTTTCGTCACGTTTTACCCCAACCGAAAACGCCAGTTCCGGGACCAGTGATAGAATATCCCGTAACGTTAACTTTCGTCTCTAGTGACGAAAGTAAGTTGTTACTTTCCCATACCCATAGGTATAGGGAAGTCTTGGAATCATGAAAATTTTGGAAATCGAGATTTTCACAGAAATATCCGTTTTGGGCCTCTAGGAACCCAAAAAAGTGGTTTTTAAAAATGTCTGTCTGTGTGTGGGTGTGTGGGTGTGTGGGTGGGTGACGCTCCTACAGCCGAAAGTATTGGTCCGATTTTGATGCGCTTTGGAATGCGGGGGTGTATCGAAAATTCATCGGCAAAATAAGCTTTTCAAAAAAATCTGAAACCGGAAGCGGAAGTTACGCATGTTTTTTTGGTATCACTGTTTTCGTGATTAAAATTTTGAAAATTTTATCGCGGATAACGATAGAGGGTCATAAGACAAATCTGTTAGTTTTTTGCCGAACTCGCTAGGTTAAAATGAAGAGCGTTATGATTTTTTGAAAATTGTGAGTTTAACGCTTTATTACTCAAAAACGGATGAATCGATTCAATTGATTTTTTTTCTGAATAGTATATGAAGGCTAACATGAGGTGATATAAAAAGTGTTTTGAAAAATATTAAGGGGCCTAAATTACAAATTTTCAAAATTTTGGAAATTTTCTAAAAATTATTTCTCAAAACTGCCCACAGGAATTTGTTTAAACTTCATACACTGATAGACCCCGAAAAGGGCTATCGATCTGTTTTTTAAAGAATCTCATGAATTATCTGTGGCGCCCTCTACGAAGCTTTGAAGTTTGAAAATTTAAACCCCTTTAATTAATAAACAAAACAAGATAGGTAGCTGGGGTTTTTACTGAATTGCTCAGTGCATAATAAAGCATATGAATATGCAAAAAAATCGATTTTGTATGCCCTAGAAAGTATAATTTCCAGGTACTTAGAAAATTTCACCTCGGTGCTACAGCCGTTTTGAGGAAAATAATACATAAACTAGCACAGTGGCGGCTTATCCACTTGGCGCCATCTACAGAAGCTTGGTGGTCACGTTTTGAACTACACATTCTTTTATATTTACCCGCAATTTACGTGAAAGTGTAAACGCTTACCACGGTGAAGACGTGAGTCATCGAGTTGAAATTTTGATATGTTGTAAAGACTGTTGAATAAAGACGATATGAACAGTTTCCAGTATGGGAAAGTCCAGGGAGGTAGTCACGTCCACTTTTTGCAATTTCAGATATTAAATGCATTCTTCCATATCCAATGGTAATTTAATTTTACAAAGCACAATGGAAAAACATGATTTAGCACAAAAACGTGTAAATTGACTTTGTATAACGTAATAAATGCAAAATACAGTTATAAAAATGATCACGAAATTGGCAGGACGTCTCATCAAGTAGCCTTGCTCTCGGTCGGTAGTGTTTTAGTTGCTATGCGCCATATTAGTCAGAGTTGTCAATTGCGCGATACAAACACAGACATGGTATGACAATTAGCTTTTCTCACTGGTTACTTTATCTGCATTAAAAAAGGGGTATATCCCTAAATCCCCGATTTCGCCAAGATCACTTTAAAGATAATTGAACTTTCTCAAACTATTTATACACCTATATAGTAAACCATGGTTATAGAAAAAGTATAGTGTTTTACTCGTCGAAAAGCATTTTCTGCAACTTGAGAACATTATCAAACTCGGCTACGCCTCGTTTGATAAACTGTTCTCTCGTTTGCAGAAAATGCTACTTTCGTCACTCGTTAAACAATATACTATTACATAAATGAGCGATTAGTTCTGGCATATTTTTTATATTTTATTACGATTTATAATTAATCATTACTGGGTAGCACAGTTCACAAGCGACAACCATTTCATACGAGTAAGCAGCTGAAATATTATTTCTGCACGATCGGTCTTTTTTGTTTACTTACTATATTCTTTGTCAGGATAGTAAGTCAGACATTTAGAACTCACCGGTAACGGGGAGCTATCTTACGACCCTTGGATTAACAGTCAGGATAAAACACTTACTCGCCGAACCCGGCAAAATGGTTAAGTAACTGTGAAATTATGAAGTCATTACTAACGTGTATCAGTTGAAAAATATTAATTTTATTTTTATTATTCTTAAAGGAAACTATTCTGGTTCAGAATATTTAAAAAACTCTCAGTACAATTTTTTACTAATAAGTTCCCATCTTTCTATGAAACTGGCATATATACATAGTATTTTCAGTAATCACAAAAGTCACAAGTTAATTCTCATTTTTAGGTTAAATCGCAACCAAATATCACTTAAAACAAGGATATTTGCCAAAAACAAAATTCGACAATTTTTCTTTCTCCCTGTTTATAGGAACATCAAATTTGCTACAAAAATTTGCTTTACACCCCTGTAACTTCGCCCCGTGCATCGCAGACCCAAAAAAACAGCCAGTACAATGAGAGTTGGTCCATCCTCGTTCCAACTAGCCTCAAATCACATTTGGACCTTTCAAGAAGTATGCCAGAAGCCTTTTCTATCCAAAAAATCGTTTTAAGCCCCGTATTTTCGCCCCATCGAATCTTACATTTTCATAACCTCTTCGGAAAGTTCGCCATTGGCGCGATCTTCAAAATGACACCAACAACATTTATCTGCAATACGTACAACTTGTAAAAATTCACGAACATTGAGCACTTTCCAAGCGTTACACAAATCGCTATTGGAGCTATTACCGTCACACTTCTAATTCGTTAAACAAGGGCTTGAATGCTAAAGGTGCTTTTCTAGTTCCAAATCCGTTTCGAAAGCCAAACTGGGAATCACTAAATGTTTCTTTGCATTTGAGGTATATACGATTGTGAATGATCTTCAAGAATTGTGTCAATATAAAGCTCATAAAGCTAAGGGGTTCTTATATAATCGTTACAATGTTTTGCACTTGTTTTTTGGGCAGTGTTACAAAAGTCGACTTGCGTCAATCTTTTAGTATTATTCCTGTTTTGTATATATTATTATACAAATCAACCAATAAAGAGAGTGAGCTATCGTCTTTGAGGATTTTTAGAAGACCTACATAAATCCCGTCTTTTAACCAGCAGTCACCCACCACATCTTCACGTCGGCCTTTTCCAACCTTGGCGTCGAAAACACCCAGCACTATATTTTTTATATCTGATGTTTTAGGTGGTTTTCCTGAGTCAACAGAGTACTTTCTCTGGGGCAAATTCTGGGGCAGTATTTCTCTACCTTTTCTGGCTTTTCTTCCATTCTCCACCCCTCCTTTTTCTCACCCATCCTATAACTCGCGTTCATGTCTAAAGAGGGGCGCAAGGTCCCTATAGCAGCCCGCCCCCAGTTGGGGGAATTGAAATGACCCTGAACCTTTACCCTCAGATCTGTTGTTTTTTTATATCTCTGTAAAATGCCTCTATGTCGTTATCAGATGCATCACACCTCAATTCTACAGGGTGTTTCGGAATTGTACGGCACTATTTTAGGGATGTGTTCTCCAGCACGAAATAAACAAAAAAGTTCATACAAACATTCAACCTAAACGGCTTCGGTTTCAAGGTACCGGATGTTGAAGTTCGAACAAAACTTTTTTTTTAAGTTGGAATGTGGCTAGAGGTATTCTAGTGAAACTTGGTGTAGGTTAGTATTTCATAAAGTGGTATTGTTAGGTCAAAATAAATTTAATTTATCCGCAAACGTCACAAAAGTGACAACTTATTTGTCTTTATTGACAAGGTAAAAGTGTCACTTTATCTGCCTAAGCAGACAAAATAGCGACTTTTGAGTACTTTATCTGCCTAAGCACACAAAATGATTGCTCTCTTTCTTTCTTTCTATGTTTGTTCGCCATCTCCTCCGAAGATACTGGACCGATTAAATTGTATGATGGCTTAAAATTTTGCTAATTTTTAGAATTAGTTCGTAGGCCGGTTTTTATTTTCAAAAAAGTACGAAAAAGTTTTAATTTAAATAAACCTTTAAGCAGCGGATCAGAGCATCTGTCGCCGTGGGTTATGGTGTGACAGCTGCTGTGGCCGTGTGCTATTAGCACGGGTGATTCAGTATGTTCATATATCATTACAGTTGCGCGTTATCTGAACAACAGAGGTTGGCGCAGGGGTACAGTGCTAGCCTGAAATTTACCTGAATACGTTTGCGGATAAAATAGTATATGTTATTCGGAGTAAAAGTGACTTTATGTGGCTTAGCTGAATTATTTGCCTCACTAACGTTCGGCTAAATAAACTTCAGCTTCGCCACACAAAGTATCACTTTTACTCCTAATAACATAATCTACTATTATTTCCACCAGTGGCGTTCATCGGGGCCACCTCAGTTAACATATTTTAGAAAAATCTGGTTCGCCACTGTGTTATTCTATCAAAAAATATAAAAGATACATCTTTTTTATAGTTTTCGTGGATAAAGCTAAAAAAACTTGTAGTATTGGCTAAAAAACAGTGGCGTATCAGATTTTTCTAAAATAAGGTAACTGAGGTGGCCCCGATGCACGTCACTGGTGTAAATAAATTAAATTTATTTTGGCCAAACAATGCTACTTTATGAAATACTAACCTATCCCAAGTTTCATTAGAATACCTCTAAGCGTTTTCCAGATTTTTGAAAAAAAAATTTGTTTAACTTCAACATCCTGTATCTTGAAAACAAATCCATTTTTGTCCCATGTTTGTATTAACTTTTTATTTATTACGTGCTGGAGAACACATCCCTAAAATAGTGCCGTGCAATTCCGAAACACCCTGTATTACATGCTATGGTTTTGTTTCAACTTGCATCAGAATTTCGCGATCAAACATAGGTACTACGCTTTTTACAGCTCTATTGATACCCTGACTGACAGCTATACCAACACCATTCTAGTGCTGAGGGTCATCGTTGTCGGAGTAATAGACGTGATATTTATATTGATGTGACATTTGCCCGAGCTTGGCCAACACATTTCACTTATACCAAGCATGTCTATTATAAGTTTTTCATTTCTCTTATAGATTATGATCTTTTCCTCCCTCAAATGGATTACGCACATTCCAAGTAGTGGTTCTTATGATTCCATTCATAAGGTTATTTGTCATGTTGGTTTTCCTTTGCCTTCCGCCACGCAATATCACAGCCGGTTGAATCATTATTTAATTGAGGCCTGCAATGGCTCAGTAATGGCATAGCTGCTGCCCTATGCCGTGTCCTCAGTTAATTCGCGGGTGCTTATTTAGTAAACCTTATTCACACCTGCCTTGCATATCGGAATTGAGGACCCCTCCCTGGAGTACTACAGACGGTGTAGTACCGTAGACTGAAAGTCAAATACGGGCGTCACCAACTTCATTGTTCAAAAACTCGGTGATCTGCAACTTACATGGAAAAAAATCGTAAAAATACATTTATTAGACGTAGTCTCTTTGATAAGCTGTAACCTGTTATAAAAAAAAAGAAAAAGACATAAATGCGGCGCAAAACGTGATATTTATTTCCAATAACTGCACACGAAGCTTTCTTAGTAGGACGTATGTGCTTATTTCAATTCCAAACGTAAGCTCAACTCACACATCAAAAACCACAAGGTACGTAGGAAATGCCCATATAAATCGCTAATAAATCAATACATCAATAAATGGTAAATCCGGTAGAAACAGCAAAATTTCAATATCATAAGCTATATTCATGCCTATCTGTTGAATCCAACGTCCTAAGGAAATCAAGTCCAAAAAGGGGCCAAAATCGCAACTAAAACTCCAATCTAGAAATCCATACCCATAATCCAAATACCCAAATCTCGTAAATTCATAAAACTAAAATACAAAGATCCATTAATACATAGAAAATCCCTAAGCACAAACAAGTCCTGAAACAATAAGGCGCAATTAGCGTACAGACACGGAGCGCATTCGCAATCTTATTTAAAAAAGTGCTGACTGATCAGAAACCATCTAAAATGGTGTAATTGCAACGGCCTTGGAAGGAATTCATTGTCAGTGTACACGAAAATGGCGGTTATTGAGATTACCTATATTTCCAAGCTTGCTATATTTACAGACCTTACTTAGCACTATGTTATCATATATCTTTAATTACTAAATGCACGTTTTTTCTCATTTGTTGCTAGTCGCTTTTGACTTTCTAATCCCTGTACCTATTACTTCTTTCAGTTATTGTTAAGTTGTAACTATTAGTATTCGTGTTGTACGAGTATCATCAGTTATATGCGAAACATCGATGCTGGTACTGGAAAATTGTACATGTATACTATGTATTTGGCTTTCCTTCTTATTGGTTTTTTAATAAACTAAATAAAATTTCTCCTATTCTATAGCCTTTTATTCTAATCTTCTGAAAAGCACCATTCATTATAACTTTACTTTTCAATTTGTCTAATATTATTCAAGTAAGCCTCAATAATTTTATTAGTATTTCTAAATTACTCATGGCTCTATACAGGGTGAGTCACAATTAGGAGTAAAACATTTAACCAAAGCTTATGTAGGCCATTACCAGCCAATTAACCGAATACAACTTAGTAACAAAATGCTTCCTTAAAAGATACAGGGTGTTAATAAATTTCTTTAATTTCTATATTTGGAAAGTAAACATTTGCATTTTTAAAATTCCGATTTCAATCCGCTGGATTTCTTTTTATGGGGATTCTTAAAACAGCAGTTTACCGTGAGGTAATTAACACTAAAGAACGGTTGCAACAAAGAATTTTCGAGGTTGCTAATAAAATTCGTGAAAACTATAATATTCAGCAAATGTGTGAATCGCTAGTATGACAGTGCTATGCTTGTATTGCGGATGAACATTTACTATAGTTTTCTACTTTGTGTTAATTTTGTTGTTAATTTTGTGTTTATTATGATGTATTTTCAAATTAACTGTATAATTACTTTCCAAGTTATAGTCACAAATAGAAATATATTTTTTCATTAACACCCTTTTCAAGCGAGCATTTTGGTACTAAGGTGTATGAGATTAATTGATTTTTTTTGCCTAAAGAAGCTTTGGTTACATTTTTTACACCTAATTATGACTCATCCTCTATATTTTTCTTTACTTATCATATAGTAACGTTGTTTAAAATCAATAAATGACGCACCTTGAGCCACATTTTTGTCGTAACTGTTTGCAAGAATTTGTTCTATTATAGGAGTACATTGCTCAAAAAAGTAGCAAATCCAACTTATTCCTTTTTTATAGAAAGCCCTTGGGTAGCTTTGCGTCGAAATGGTAATAATCAGTAATCTTTTTAATATCAAATTGTGTGTTTAAAGTTAGCCATTTTTAAAATATTTTCGGTTTTTGCAAAATTTTAGGAAGCTACAGAATTAACAGAAAACAGTTGATTGAATAAAAAGTTATCAAAAAAATATGTTTTTTATCAATTACATTTTGAGTATAAAATAGTGACTCAGTGACTCTTTGTGTTAAATTTGCAAAATTAATTACTTTGAATGTTTTCAATAGAACACTAGATAATTTTATATTTTTAAAAAGCTCCCTTACTGAGCGTTCTTCTTATATCTTGCTTCATCTTCTCAAATTCAATCGTTTTCAGATTTTCCGTTTGAATATAAAAACAATTCAAGCCGTTCACGGTACTTTATCTAAAAGGATTACAATTACACAGAAGCACCAATGACATACTAATTTAAACAATTGAACTCTCCTAACCTAATATAACATAAAACCAGGTTTAGAAAATAAAAGTTAAGTCATTGTTGATACAAGAAATAATAAATACAAAAAAGAACAAGAAATGCATGGGTAAACTAATTCTACTATCAAAAAAAAATGAAATGAAAAAACCAATAACGAGTACACAATAGCTATTTATAAAATCAATTATGAAATGCCTCATTTTGTGTACCGCGCGAGATTTTGCGAGACGAGCAACCAGATTCCGATTTTTTTTAAATTTTGGTAAAAATGCTTCTTTGAACTTTAAACTGCTATAATTATAAATTCCATGTCAAATAAATGTCATTATATTAAAAATCAAGTAGGTACCCTTTCGATTTTTCGCATGTCAGTGTGATTTAAAATGAATATTTCATCACTAGTTGTGAAATATATGGATTACATAACTGGCTGCGAAAAGCGTGACGTTTAGAAATTTCACTAAATTTGGAAAAGTGATACTTTATATGTCAAACTAGATAAAAATATATCTAATTACGTTGTTAGGTATGTTCAGATATTTCTCTTATGTTCTCTGGGTAGTAAAGCTATACAGAATGTTCAATGCTTTCAAATATAATAGTTTAGATTTTTTTAAATGGACTTTAGAGTGAGAGGGGAGAACAATCTGTCCGTATCCTGAAAAGGACAAACACGTCAAATTGACATCAAGTCACCTTAGACCTTTCATATTATTACATTAAAGCCATACAGAGTGCTCAAAATATGAAAATTCAACCATTTCAATGTTTAAATAGAACATCTTACGTATCTCTGCATTTTTGACTAGTAATATGCTTTCTTCTGATATCTCATGTCATATCCCCAATTTGACTATTTTTCAAATTTAATTTACTCATGCTTTTTTCCGATCTTCGTGTTTGTTATTTCATATGTAGGCAATACCTGGATTTTTATTTTATAAACCGGTGCTATATGGTGGTATTTTCAGAGTGTGTTTAAATTAGCATTTTAAAACGGCATTTGTTTGTTATCTTTTTAAATAAAGCATTGTAAGGGACTGAAATGGTTTTTTAAGTTTAAACTAGCATATCTGAAAAACAATTCAATTTAGGGGTGCGAAGTACAATGTCAAAAGAAATCACATTAAAGGGGCATTTTAAAAATACAAAAATATATAGGGTGGTCCATTTAAATAAATGATTAATTTTACTAATTTTGAGAGGCCATTTGGGTGCTTGAGAGGTTAGCAATATGCTTAGTAACCGGGTGGACATGGGTTCAAATCTGGCGGTAACCTAGACACCAAAAGGTTAAAGAAGCTATAGATAATGAATGAACTAATTTTGAGCATCTTCTATAACAGTACTACCAAGAGGTAATATTTCACACTCAAAAGGTACCTGGAAAAAACATAAATTTCTGTTACCGTTTTCTTTCATTCAATTGTTTTTTATTACTTACAGCAGCGCCTGAAGTTCAGCATTTTCTGAAGTAATCGTTAATATTTCTCCATAAAAATTAACTTCAGATACACACAACATTATGTGAAAATGATTAGTGTTTCAATACTAACTGTTAAGCTTCCTAAATATGGGCATTCGATTAAAAAAGTTTGGTTCGCCACGCCTTTTGAGCCATCTTGTATAATCAAACGTATTTTAGTAATGTGACCACTTTCGTACCTACAACTTTAATATAAGCAAGTCTATAATCATTACTTTTCTCTTCAAAGAGCAAGAGAAATTGCGTAGGTGATATTAGTGAAACAATCTCTCATGGTGTGTGAAAAACTTCTCTTATTTTTATACACAGGAATCCAATCAATTACTGCTTACTTGTCGAAATGTTTTTCTGTGTCTATACTTTTAAAGAAATGTTTGATTAGTTATATTACTGTACTATTTTCACTAGCGCTCTTTTATTTTTCTTTATTTTATCGCAATTTTGATCTCTTTTAGGCTTATATGTATGTTATTAATTTGTTTCTTATGCATATATATTTTTCTTCTATCATTAGTGAGTTAGTTCCGCCATGTGCGTCTGCTTGGTCTTTATTTAAGAACTAGAGATTTGTATCCTCTTTTTTTTCATATTAGATTCGTCGATAAAAAATCCTTATTATTGTTATTATAACAAACAGTAAAACTGTTTTGACCGAAGTGCGCAATACTTTCAGCTTCGCCTGTTTCTACCGGATCTATATAATAGATGCTGCACATTGATCAAGGCCTGCTCAAAGCAATTTTACTTCAACACGCAACGTACCTATATTCCTCGTAATTAATTTAATGTTGAGAAGTCACAATTTGGATTACACGCCTAATTTTATTTTGGGCAAGCATTGTTTTACCCGACTCAATGTTTTAGACCAAATTGGCAGCACATTTGTTACCGAATTATGTAAAAGCTACTCATGGCGAGCGTCGCGTGCCTCCTACACAACATAATTGAGCGTTATTCATGGTTATGTGCATTGCAAGAATCCTTTAATAATATCCTCGCATTGAAACGGCAGGAATTAAAATAGGCAGACGCGTGATCAAGAAATTGTTGCATTAGTTCGAGATGGGCCGCGGAACTCAAATTAATTACCTCCTAGAGGCTGTTCTTGTTTTATTAATTAAACGTTACGTAACGCCCTGCTAGAACTGTCGTAACACTTTGCAGATCCGTGGATTTAAGATAAACATTTAATTCTGGAGACTGACAGAATAACAGTTAGTTGCACAAGCCGGCATTTGCATATGGCCTAGTATTTTGCATCGATCACACCGAACAATACCAATCCCAAACAATACCGATATAACGTTATTTTTAGTGTTCCCCGGGACAATGACATGGAGTTGTTGGTCAAATTTTAGCAAACACACAGCAGCAACGGAAGGAAATAATGATCGATGCTGCAAAAGAATATCCAAGATAATCGGCCAATTTGGTCCGCGATGAGCTCAGGCTACCTTGAGCATAATCTGAATCTTTGTTTCCACTATGATGGAAGGCTAACTGCAAACCAATTTGAGCGGGCGATTTTAGCAATTTGCCTCACACTTAGTGTCATTTCACGCTGGTTGCGGGCCGGAGAAGGCTGACTGAATTACACACATGAATATGCACTCGCTTAATGTTATCCCGAAATGATAATTAAACGGCATTTCCTAACAACGAACGTGAACTTGGAGGTACAATTTAATGGCTTCGCAAAATTATGCAATTATTGTTTGCGCCTTAGTCACCATTGTGCTCACCGGACCTAGTTTTTAGAGGCCAATCCGAAGACCTTTTACAGGAATTTTTAACGGATGTAACAGAAGTCCACTTCTAGAAAGATGTAAAAATAAGTTGTTGAGTCATGTACCGTTTTTAATATTACTGAATCGTATATCATTACGGACCCTAGATGCGCATTGCCATTCAAATAGATCATATACTAGTCCGGTCAATATAGACATTTAAAATAACAAAAATTCCCGGAGAGCCAAATATTGGTGGAGAGCTGGGGTTTACCATTACAAATAAAGTTTTAAAAATCCCCATCGATCCTATGTGTGCTACAAAAGTTATTCGGGGTCAAAGGTCAAAATTTGAGGTTTTTTGGATTTTTCTCGAAAACGGTAAGTTTTATAAAAAAAAACTTAAAACTAAAGTTGTAGATCTTAAAATTCTCTACAAAAATGGTCTTCATGATTTTTTTCCTAAGATTTCCCATTCCTGAGATATCGCGATTCTAAGAGTCACATTATACATATTATGCACACATTTCCACGCCACCTGTGAGGTAGTGTACTCGGCGCGTTTTTTTTTTACCGTGGTTTCCCCTGTAGGCCTACTCCACTAACTGTCATGACAATTTTAGGATAATTTAAGGGAACAATACCCGTCAAGTTCTAGATATTACCTTATTATTGATATTGATTATTGATATTGTTATTGATTAGTGGGTTAACTTTTGTTTTGATTTCTTTAGATATTTTAATCAGATTCATACTCTTGAAAGTCTACTTCAACAGTCATGTCTTCTTCGATTTCTTCTTCTTCCTCTTCCTCTTGCTGGATGTTCATAAATTGTTCAAATGTGGCTGAGTCATTGGTCTCTTCATTAAAATCACAGGAATCTTCCTCTATTGTACTCAACTGGACATTTGAGCAAGACTGACCTTGGCAATTGGTACACCCCACTTTTTTACAGCCACATTTGGCACTACAATCTTTTTTGCAATTGCAAAAAATAGTGTTGAGGAGTTTTTCTGGAGTAGGTGGGAATAAAGTTTGAATTGGTTCCAGAGTATTATCTATCAATTTCCAACCCCAGTCTTCTGGGTTCAGTTGATTGCCTAGCCATGTTTGAACTTGATAGTATACTCGATACAAGTGTTGAATAGCAGATGCCGATGTTGGAGGAAGACATGATAGTTGTACTTGTTTCTTGTTTCGCGTATTTTTTACAAAAGTTAAGTATCGGTATTTATCAATGCAAGTAATTTTTTTTGGAGCTCCATAAACCGCAAGAAGAAAGCGAATTCCTTCCGTAATTATTGTTTGAGGTGTGGAATCAATTTCTGTAAATACTTTAGCGCAGTCAGTCAAATCTTTTTTTTTTTTCGAATAATTTAAATACTGACGTTTTGCCCCTTCTGTACATTTCTGACGAAGTGTCGCAGACGGTTATCACATGTAAAAATAAAATATAGTTTTGGCATTTGGGATAAGCAGATAAACTTTTTGAAGAATATATTTCTGTTCGCTGTTGAGCCCTTCCAGGTGTCAGAAAATAAATAATTTTATCCATTAGAGTCCTTGCAGTAAGTAGTACTAACAAATCAACATCTTCACCAACTACAATTGTTGTGTTTGTTGCATTAAATTTTTCTATTGCTGTTTCAATTATGAGGACATCTGCGTCATTTTGAGCTTGTTTCACTGCAATATTCGCAGCTGTTAATTTGTCACTTAACATGGAAATGAAACGAGATTTATTATTAATGTTAGCGAAAAATTGTTGTTGATTCGCTGGAACTGTCATAAATTCATCAAAGATAATCTCGGAACCCGATGATGTTTTTGTAGTTCGACGACGTTGTTCTGCAGCTTTAATATTCTTTGTCGAGTCACTGTAGCCGTCAAATACTACCGTCACTGTAAGCCCATAATGTCTGCGTAGATACTGAACATATTTATCAAAAATAACGCTAAAGGTTTCTTCTCGATCCCACACAACGTGATGTAGTAGGTATCCTCCATCAATAATGTAAGTAGCGTTTGTACGATCAACCTCAGTATTGACTGATTGAAAGCAATCGTAAATTGCTGACTTTGTTGTTTTACGCATTCCAGCTGCATCGAAGAGTGATAAAGGGTAAAGGGCTAATTCATACTCAAAAAATTTTTCTTCAATTCATCCAACGAAAACTGGCAATCATCACTCGTTTCTATGAATTGAAAAATTTTCTCCATCGCAGAGTTTACAGTTTCATCTTGTGGAAGGCCAATTTTACCACCAATATTAGCTTTTAAGAAAGATTTGTAACAACTGTTGTGGTATTTTGCATCAGCAGTGACTAAATCATACTCAAAATTAATACGTTCAAGAACAGCCTTTGAAACATCATCAGAACGATCTTTAGCTAATTTCAACAGGGATTCTTTGAATTTTAGTGTAGTCACGTTATAAATTTGTTTTCGAAGATGCTGTGCTTTCTTTTTCTCAGTTTCTTCATTGGCTTCATTGCCACAAAATAAACAGTATTTTTTTAAACAAAAATTTGCTTCACTTACTCGCGTTCTAGTACGAGGTGGACTTATTTTTGAAGTACTAGCCTGTTCCTCCTGACGTTGTCTTTTTACTGCAGCGATTGAAGTTTTCCGGGTGTATGATTTTATGCAATCCACGTGTATTGTAACGGATTTTTGAGTTCTTACTTAAATACTCAGTAAACTCATCACCTCTCGTGACACTAGCCTCGATTAAAGTTGGCATTCCACGATTAACCACAACTTTTTCATCTTCAGTTAAAAGTTTATTGCAAATAAAGCAAAACTGAGACATTTTTTCGAGCTATAAAATAGCACAAAGAACCTAAATGGTAGACGCTTGTAATATGTACGTATATTCACTTGAACTGAACCTTTAGCACTAAAAGAAACAGGTATATCAACGAGACCTACCATATATCTAATACTTACTATATTGCTAGCGGCTATGAGTGGGAAACTGGCCGATGAAGTGAAACACACAACCAACTCCTTTATGTATACGGTGAGCTGTGCGCAAGCGCGGCGGCGTCGTCCGCCCAATGGGGAAGTGGCCCCGCCCAATGGGGAAGTGGTCAAGTTTAAAATTCGCTTCTAAAGGCGGAGTTCGAATTCTCACGCATGCGCACGAGACGCGTTATACTATAAGTGAGACTATGTCGGCGCCGTAATGTTTTCTGAAGTTTCCAGGCCCTACCAGCAATATATGTGTATTATATATATGAGACCTACGGACAATAGAATAGCCAGATGTTTTTCAAGGCCACGTGGGTAGAGGGGATTCAGTTAGGGACTGACTATCTTTTGAATATATGTTTTCAGAATAGTATAATATATATAAAAGAGACACAAATAGGTATTTATACTTGTCTTAAGTGCCTGATTATGCATATACGTGGCTTATATGTGCATATCATGTATAATGTGACTCTTAGAATCGCGATATCTCAGGAATGGTAACTCTTAGGAAAAAAATCATGAAGACCATTTTTGTAGAGAATTTTAGGATCTACAACTTTGGTTTGAGGTGTTTTTTGATAAAACTTACCGTTTTTGAGAAAAATCCAAAAAACCTCAAATTTTGACCTTTGACCCCGAATAACTTTTGTAGCACACATAGGATCGATGGGGATTTTTAAAACTTTATTTGTAATGGTAAACCCCAGCTCTCCACCAATATTTGGCTCTCCGGGAATTTTTGTTATTTGACCACTATTTTTATGTCTAAATTGACCGGACTATACCTACTGCAGGTTTAACATAGTTATACTAAAATGGTAGATGTAGTTGAGAACTTCGTCAATAACATCATCAGATGACTGTTATATAAGCCATAGAGTAAAGGACATATCAACCAACAAAAACAAAAACTCTAGTTTATAACAACCGCAACATCAGAAGGCTTGGGAAAGTACAAACAAGGAAAATATACGTGGTCAATGACGGAAGCAGCAGAAAAAAAACATATGCTAATATGCACCAGAGACACGGAACTGAAGCAACAACGGATGGCTACATACAGATTACTACAATAGGAAACGTATAGAATCAAGAAAAGCCATTATGAAGCAAGTCGAAGAATGAACGGCATAGTAACTACACAAAAATAATCAGAACTACAAAGACACTCTTTATTAAAGATATCCACAAAACGAACACTGTATGCTGTCTTAGTTTTGCTGTTGGCGCCTTTATTTTTTTTTTTGGTTTTAGGTTTTTCTTTTACTAAGAATGCAAACTTTTATATTTCAGATTATATATAGTCGGTAAATAATTTCCTGTAGTTCTATATTGCCACCCTCTTTTATTTTTTCTTTATTTTTTTAAGGATGTGTGCATCAGTTCTTCTTCTGTTCTCATTTCTCATGTCTTCTTCTGGGGAACTTTCTATTATTCCTGTGATATCCACTGTGTTTGTATTTTCTTTTCTACGTTCACTAGACTCTTCATTCATATATCCGATTGCACACTTGGACTCTGCGTCTTCAAAAACACGCCATGTCTTACGGTCCATAGCTAAGTCCCATTCAAGTTTTTCCTACTGCTGTACGTATGTCGTCTCTCCATTTTTGCCTTGTCTTCTCCTTCTTCTTCTGCTTCTTCTTTTAGCTTTCGTCAATCAATTTTTGGATGTAGGATTCCCCAATTTCTTTCCACTGCATTCTGTTTTAAACACACCTTTTCCACGATTTATTATGAAATCTTCATGACAATTTTTCATTTTGCCCAATTTTTTTATAAATAAAAATTGTCACCATAAACAATAGCTTAGTAACTACATCATCATACGTCATAGTTTTGTATAGACTAGTTTTGTAGACACAAAATTGCTTTTAAAGAATTATTTTAGCATAAATAAAATGTATTAGAAATTATTTTAATGCTATTCGACAAAAGAGTACTCATATATGAAATTCGTTTATAATAGATGATTACAGCATTCGGGAAATTAGCTAAACATTCACTCATAGCACAATCCTCTGAATTATAAATTACTTTCATAATAAAACGCTGCTAGAGCCTGTGGTTTGAATCTGACACGATTAGTTGAAAACCCCTAACCACACTGAAATATTTAACAACCGCTAAATACGTATTTCGACAGCTAAGCTGTCATTTTCAATAGCCTTGGAGAGAAACTAACACGACAAATTTGGCCGAAGATACGCTCTTCACCAAATCACCAGTGAAAATCTATACCATAAAATCGGTGGTCTCTTTCTTTGTATGTATGCATATATGTATCTTTGTTTGCACTCTCCTCCGAAGATACTGAACCGATTAAATAATAACACAACCAACAGTAAACTTACAACTGTATATGTACAACACATTTTTGTACAGGACTGTACATTGATTAAAAATGGACCCTAAAAAATTGAAAAGACTCCCCTAAGGAGCATAATTGTTAAAACGCAGGATGTGATGAAATTCTGTCCCACACTTATTACTCCAGCCCTTAGAATGATATAAGCTGACTCTTTCTAATTCATAAATGCCAAAAATGTAATGTTTACCTAAGATACAGAAACCACATAAAAAAGTGAGACCTATGGTTTCTTGTATTAACTCTCTGGCTTACCTCTTATCTAAAATTATATATAGTCGGTAAATAGTTTCCTGTAGTTCTATATTGCCACCCTCTTTTATTTTTTCTTTATTTTTTTAAGGATGTGTGCATCAGTTCTTCTTCTATTCTCATTTCTCATGTCTTCTTCTGGGGAACTTTCTATTATTCCTGTGATATCCACTGTGTTTGTATTTTCTTTTCTACGTTCACTAGACTCTTCATTCATATATCCGATTGCACACTTGGACTCTGGTGGTGTTCTCACAATTTTGTCCTTCCTCCCAAATAGGGCTTTGTAGCGAATTTCGGTATCACTACCATGGCGAACTGCTTGGTCTAGCAATATTGGTTACTTGTTGTAGTTTGTTTTTCCAGTAACTCCTTGGGATACCGTGGTTTTCCAACACAGCTTCTTCCATACTCATTGGACAGTACCTGGCTAACGGCCGGGGTGAGCCTGCACCTACACTCCCGGTCCCGACAGGTACTGCTGTTCCGATAACCTGCACCATAAATTCTTTTACTGATTTCATGGTGCCCCTATACTAGCGTAAAAACTGTGGGGTCCCCTGAGAAGGGCCTCTACATTACCACTCAGCGGGGTTCGCGCCGGTGCGGACAGAACAGCCCATCATCTTCCAGGCAGTTCTAGAAAGTTTACTGACCTATGGCTGGATGCAAGGTAAGGCGCCGCTATAACCTACCAGCGGAGTGATATACAAGACACTTCCATTCGTTTCCAAGATCATAATTCACTTCATGGCAGTTGTAGTAGAATATTCTAATAGCATCCGGGCCGGAAGAGAACAACAGTCGGTCAAAGGAGACCAGATAGGAAAGTTTAAAGAGAAAGAACGTGACCCAAGACTACCCGAAGAAAGGTGCAGGTCCGGCTAGGGCGCCTCGGAAGTTAACCCTTCCCGTACTCACAAGCGTGAACCCTTGAGTAACCTTTTAAGAAGGTTTTTCCCCTTCGTGCAGTTCTGTTGATCCACGGGAGGTGCTCAACTCTCCGACCCTTCGGGCAAGCCGGTTTGGGTTTCCCTATCCGCCACCTGGAAACGCGCCCCATTGGGGTTACAGGTATCCCCGCCGGAAATCTAACCTAACTCAACTTAACCTAACGTAACCTAATCTAACCTAACTGGTTTTTGTCTGTTAGTATTAGTTTCCATTAACAATATGCAGGTAATTTTAGTTTTGACTAGTTAAAACTAGTATTGACGAAAGTGCCTTATTGGAACCAGTTTTGACTAGTAAATTCGGGTTTTAACTAAATTTAGATTTTAACTGTAACATATACAGTGCTTTCGTAAAGTAGTGGATAAATTCGTTAAAAATCAAAGAATAACTTTGGATAAAACGCTGGGACCCGTCGATTTTTATTTTTATTTGCGCATTTTTTCAAATAAAATCTATACATACAGGGTGACCCGCGTAGGAGGTATGACGTCATCGATGTCTTTTTTAAATAGCAACCCACTTTTTTATTGCGGAATTTGAAAGAACGCATTTTTTACCTGCGCTAAGCTGATTTTTGAGTATAGGTCACATGATCAAAAATTAAGAAAAAAATTTAAAATTGCAAAATACTAAATTTAATTGCAATAACTTCAAAAACAACTAAATTAAATGATCAAATTATGCACCGTTGTATGCCTGGCAGTAGCCAAGACGACCGACATGTTTTTTATTGATTGGTGTCATTGATAAAAACGTAAAATCATACTTCCGAAAATTAAATTTAGTATTTTGCAATTTTAAAATTGTTTTTCTTAAGTTTTGGTCATGTGACCTATACGCAAAAATCAGCTTAACATAAGTAAAAAAAATTGTTCTTTCTAATTCCGTAATAAAAAAAGGGGTTGCCATTTAAAAAACATCGATGACGTCATACCTCCCACGCGAGTCACACTGTAATTATGTATAGATTCTATTTGAAAAAATGCGCAAATAAAAATAAAAATCGACGGTCCCAGCGTTTTTTTTTGCAAAATTTATTCCTTGAATGTTTAACGAAGTTATCCACTACTTTACGAAAGCACTGTATAATAGTAATCATCATCATCATAACCATATTCAACGTTTACTAGTCCATCTTGAGATATACGCGTCTTCAAAAACACGCCATGTCTTACGGTCCATAGCTAAGTCCCATTCAAATTTTTCCTACTGCTGTACGTATGTCGTCTCTCAATTTTTGCCTTGCCTTCTCCTTCTTCTTCTGCTTCTTCTTTTAGCGTTCGTCAATCAATTTTTGGATGTAGGATTCCCCAATTTCTTTCCACTGCATTCTGTTTCAAACACACCTTTTCCACGATTTATTATGAAATCTTCATGACAATTTTTCATTTTGCCCAATTTTTTTATAAATAATAACATAAACACCATAAACAATAGCTTAGTAACCACATCATCATACGTCATAGTTTTGTATAGACTAGTTTTGTAGACACAAAATTGCTTTTAAAGAATTATTTTAGCAGAAATAAAATGTATTAGAAATTATTTTAATGCTATTCGACAAAAGAGTACTCATATATGAAATTCGTTTATAATAGATGATTACATCATTCGGAAAATTAGCTAAACATTCACTCATAGCACAATCCTCTGAATTATAAATTACTTTCATAATAAAACGCTGCTGGAGCCTGTGGTTTGAATCTGACACGATTCGTTGAAAACCCCTAACCACACTGAAATATTTAACAACCGCTAAACACGTATTTCGACAGCTAAGCTGTCATTTTTAATAGACTTGGAGAGAAACTAACACGACAAATTTGGCCGAAGATACGCTCTTCACCAAATCGCCAGTGAAAATCTATACCATAAAATCGGTGGTCTCTTTCTTTGTATGTATGCATATATGTATCTTTGTTTGCACTCTCCTCCGAAGATACTGAACCGATTAAATAATAACACAACCAACAGTAAACTTACAACTGTATCTGTACAACACATTTTTGTACAGGACTGTACATTGATTAAAAATGGACCCTAAAAAATTGAAAAGACTCCCCTAAGGAGCATAATTGTTAAAACGCAGGATGTGATGAAATTCTGTCCCACACTTATTACTCCAGCCCTTAGAATGATATAAGCTGACTCTTTCTAATCCATAAATGCCAAAAATGTAATGTTTACCTAAGATACAGAAACTACATAAAAAAGTGAGACCTATTGTTTCTTGTATTAACTCTCTGGCTTACCTCTTATCTAAATTTTTTTTACACGTTTAATTCTCAGAATTATTTACAATCTGTTATATTACCATAACATTCAGTAAATTATTTATTACATGCAGATTATAACATGAGGAAATAATGCTCTTTAGTATTATTTCTTTGTATCGGTAGTCTTTTAATATACTGCCTATCTAGTAGCGCCACAGCTAGATTATTAGTATGAGCACTAAGTTTTGCTTGATACACAACACTAGTACGTTCGATTTCTTCCTTGATTGTGGGTAACGGGATGTCTTGCTGAAGAAGCCAGTTGGGAACATATCTAGGAGCGTCTGTTATGGACCCAATTATTTTGTTTTGGAATCGTTGTAGTATTTCGAGGTTGGATGTACTGTCAGATCCCCATATTGGTTTTATGATGGCTTTATAGAGAAGCACTTTGTTTTTCAATGATAACTGAGACTTTGGTCCTATTAGCCAATACATTTGCCGAAATTTTAGTCCTAGTTGGATTCTTTTTCATTATGTGGGTCCTCCAGGTTAGACGCCTATCTAGGTGAATCCCTAGATACTTTGCGCTGTTATTTTGCGGGATTGGTATGTTGTTCAGTATTACTCTTGGGCAGGTTTCTCTTCTTAGGGTAAAAGTTACGTGGACCGACTTTGTTTCGTTGACTAGTATACGCCACAGTTTTAGCCAGTTCTCAATCTTAATCAAGTTTCGTTGTAGTATTGTTAATGTTATACGTGGATCACTGTGTGACGCTAATATCGCAGTATCATCTGCATATGTAGCTACTAATGTTTGAGGTGTTGTAGGTAGATCAGCAGTGAACAAAAGATATAAAACAGGTCCTAGTATGCTGCCCTGGGGCACTCCTGCTTGAACTAGTTGAACATTTGATTGTGCTTCTGTGAATTTAATTTGGAAACTTCGTTCGTCTAAGTACTCTAAGTAGTTCTTAAGTAATTCGTAATATTCCGCTGGTAGTACTTTTTTTGATTTTATATAGCAGACCTATATGCCAGACCTTGTCGAATGCCTGACTTATGTCAAGAAACACTGACGAGCAATACCGTTTTAGGTGTAGATCATGGTTGATTTTCGTAACTACTCTATGTACTTGTTCTATCGTACCATGACCTTCACGAAAACCAAATTGATGGTTCGGTATGATGTTTCTTTCTTCAAGGATCGGCTTTAGTTTCTGTAGAAGAATCTTTTCGAATACCTTCGATATAACAGGCAGTAAGCTGATGGGGCGGTATGAAGTTACTTCTTCTGGTTTTTTGCCGGGTTTAGGTACCATCACTATTTGCGCAATTTTCCACTGCTCTGGAAAGATTTTCAAGCGGAGAACTGTGTTGATTATATAAGTTATTAGTTTTATGGCCTTTTCTGGAAGTTCCTTGAGAATTTTGGCAGTTATAAGGTCGTAACCTGGAGCTTTTTTAGAGTTTAAGTTTTTTATAACTGAGTGAATCTGACTAATCTTTACTGGTCTAATGGGTTGAGCCAGTTCTTCAATTTCCTCAAGGGTTTGGTGTATGAATAATTCTTCTTCTGTGGAACAAGTTCTTTCGTGTGGATGAAACACTGAAGTTAAGTGTTCAGCGAAGATGTTTGCCTTTTCTTGATTGGTTCGTGCCCACGTACCATCACATTTTCTAATTGGTGGAACTACTGATTTTGGTCCTTTTAGTTTTCTGGTAGTCTTCCATAAAGAGTAATCCGTGGCCTCCGTTGGGGTTAGGTTATTTAGATATTTCTGTACTCCTTGATTTCTAAGATTGGTTAATAGACTTCTTAGTTGCCGGGCAGCTTGATTGAACTTAGTCTTGTTTCTAGGGTTTCTAGTTGTTTGCCAAATTCTTTTTAATCTTCGCTTTTCCGCTATTCTTTGTTTAATGAAAGCAGGACAAATCTTATCTTATCTAAATGGCTAACAAATGAATTTAGAACATTGCCAAAACCTCAAAATAATTTTTCGGTCGAAAACTCGTTGAAGTTTATAATAGTTATTTACTATACAAGTGGAATAAGAGCATCATTAATATACGTGTGTGTAAGTTACATATATAAGCACACAAGTATATTAATGATGCATTATCATTATCACATATGTATTGTACAAAATTTTATCTACAACTGCCTAAAATTGAGAAAAGTGCATTAAGAGAAATGTCAGATCTGTCATTTTCAAAAATATTTTAGTAAGCAAATGTCATTATGTCATTCAATTGACACTATTTCAGTTAGGTAATGAAACCCATTACACCACTCGGTTAGGTAATGAAGCCATTGCATAACTGAGTGGTGTAATGAGCTTTATTACCTAACGGAAATAGTGTCAAATGAATGACGTAATAAGTTACTTATTCCACTGGAGTAGATAATAGTCATTTACTATACAAGTAGGATAGTGCATCATTAGTATACGAGTACGTGTGTGCAAGTTGCAAACGAGTGCGTAACACGAGTTATGTAAGCACACAAGTATATTAATGATACATTATCACACATATATTGTACAACATTTTATGTACAACTGTCTAAAATTAAAAGTAACTACTAAAACATCAGCAGAAGTAACCTCCTCAAGAATAAATTTATTAAAGTTTAATATGCAATCAATATTTATAACAAATAGTTTTTGTAATGTTTCTTTATCGCTTTGTACGTTTTTTATTCGAACAAAACATTTTTCAGTTCGTTTTGCTTCTGAATATATCTCCGATAAAAATTCGTTACGTAATGAAATTTGAGTTACGTAATAAGTTTCATTGGTCTTTTGAAACTCACTGAATATAACATCGACATCCATCTGACATTTATCGATTTTCAAAAGGCCTTTGATAAGGTTGAAACATGGGCACTCCTAAAAGCAATAGATAACTGTAGAATTGACTCAAGATACTCAGTCCTCATCAAAAACATCTGAGATGGGAAAACAAATGTATTAGAATAGGCGGCTGCTACCTGAGTCACCTACACTATGAGGATGGCATCGTGCTGTTTGGCAGTAATATTGAAGAGCTAAAAACAATTATTACCGAACTACATCATGCTTCCAATAAGATCAGACTAAAGATGAACAATGACAAAACCAAAGTGATGAGCCCCACGAACACTACCGATAACACAGAAATAAACAGGGAAATAATAGAAAATGTAAATCGCTACGTTTATCTTGGACATCACCTAAAACTGTGAAAAGAAAACCAAACAACAGAGATCACAAGAAGGATCGGTTAGCAGGCTAAATTCTATCTTCAGAAACTCCGGTATACCCCTATGTTTAAAGAAAAAAGTATATGAGTCATGTGTGTTACCCGTTGCTACGTACGGCATAGAGACAATGACTGTAACGAAGAACAGCGCAGAAAGGCTCAGAATAACACAAAGAGCCATGGAGCGTAGAATTTTAAGAATAAATCTGAGAGATAGAATAAGAAATGAAGATATCCGAGAAAAAACCAAGATAACAGACAGTATGGAGAGAGCGGCGAAATTGAAGTGGAAATGGACGGGGCATGTAACCAGACAAGACCAGGAGAAGTGGCTACCAAAATTAGTATACTGGAGGCCTAGAGAAACGAAGTGTGGGCAGACCACATCGACGATGGCTAGACGATATCAAAAATTCATAGGGAAAACACTGGTTTCACATTGCACAGAACAGAAGTACGTGGAGAGTAGCAGGAGCGCGAGCGGCCTATGATCAGCAGTGGACAGGCTGATGATGAAGATGAATGAATGAGTTTCATTACTTAACGCAAATGGATCTTATTTCATTACCTGAGTTAGACAATGGCGTTCATTAAGTAACTCAAATAAATTTGATAATAAATTTTAACATTGAAAATGTTTAGCGAATTGGAGATGTGACGCTAGTACGGGGCTCTTCTAGCGATTTGTGTGACGTTTGGAAAATGCGCAGTTTTCGCGAATTTTTGCAAGTTGTACGTGTTGCAGGTAAATGTTGTTGGTGTCATTTTGAAGATCTCGTTAAGGGCGAACTTTCTGGAGAGGTTGTGAAAATGTAAGATTGTAGGGGGCAAAAATGCGGGGGTTGAAAGGATTTTTTGGACACGAAAGCGTTCGGTGCTGTTACATCGCATACTTTTTGAAAGATCCAAATGTGATTTGGGGCTAGTTGGAAACAGGATAAATCAACGCTCATCGTACTGGCTGGCTTTTGGGGTCTGCGATGCACGGGGCCGAAGTTACAGGGGTAGAAAGCTGAGGTGCATTTGTAGCAAATTGGATGTTCGCATAAACACTGGGAAATCAAAAAATGTCGAATTTTGTTTTTAGCAGTATGTAAATGAACTTGTGAGTTTTTAAGAATTTTGCGGCCCAGGTGGATGTGGGGGTTGCAAGATGGGGAAAACGTTATATTTCTCAGAAAAATTAATATTTATGTCAAATGCGCTGTTTGGAGGCTTTCTACTCGTCAATTGTATTTTTTTAGGAGAATTTGGTATAGGGGAATTTTGCAGCCAAGGTGGATTTGCGGGTTGCAAAATGGGAAAACCGTTATAATTTCACATAATATTTAAAATTAATATTTGTGTGAAATGGGCTGTTTGGAGACTTTCTACTGGTCGATTTTATTTTATAAGAAAATTCGGGATGTGGAAATTTTGCGGGCCAGGGGAATTTGGAGGTTGTAAAATGGGGAAAACGTTATAATAATCAGAAAAACCTTAAAATCAATATTTGTGTGAAATTCGCTGTTTAGAGCCTTTCTAGTGGACAATTTTATTTTTTAAGAGAATTCGGGATGTAGGAATGTTGCCGTCAAGGCGAATTATGGGGTTGCAAAATGGGAAAACCGTTATAATTATCGCAAAATATTTAAAATCAGTATTTGTGTGAAATGGGCTATTTGGACACTTTCTACTGGTCGATTTTATTTTTTAAGGGAATTCGGGATGTGGGAATTTTGCGGCCCAGGTGGGTTTCGGGGTTGCAAAATGGGGAAACCGTTATAATAATCAGAAAAAGCCTTAAAATTAATATTTGTATGAAATTCGCTGTTTAGAACCTTTCTACTGGTCAATTTTATTTTTTAAGAAAATTCGGGATGTGGGAATTTTGCAGTCAAGGTGAATTTGGGGGTTGCAAAATGGGGAAACGGCTATAATTATCACAAATACTTTAAAATTAATATTTGTGTGAAATGCGCTGTTTTGAGACTTTCTACTGGTCGATTTCATTTTTGAGGAGAATTAGGAATGTGGGAATTTTGCAGTCAAGATGGATTTGGCGGTTACAAAATGAGGAAAACGTTATAATGATCAGAAAAACCTTAAAATCAATATTTGTGTGAAAATCGCCGTTTGGAGGCTTTCTACTCGTCAAATGTATTTTTTAGGAGAATTTGGTATAGGGGAATTTCGCAGCCAAGGTGGATTTGCGGGTTGCAACATCGGAAAACCGTTATAATTATCACAAAATATTTAAAATTAATATTTGTGTGAAATGGGCTGTTTGGAGACTTTCTGCTGGTCGATTTTATTTTTAAGGGAATTCGGGATGTGGGCATTTTGCGGCCCAGGAGTATTTGGGAGTTGCAAAATGGGGAAACCGTTATAATGATCAGAAGAAACTCAAAATTAATATTTGTATGAAATTCGCTGTTTAGAGCCTTTCTAGTGGTCAATTTTATTTTTTAAGAGAATTCGGGATGTAGGAATTTTGCCGTCAAGGTGAATTTTGGGGTTGCAAAATGGGAAAACCGTTATAATTATCACAAAATATTTAAAATCAGTATTTGTGTGAAATGGGCTGTTTGGAAACTTTCTACTGGTCGATTTTATTTTTAAGGGAATTCGGGATGTGGACATTTTGCGGCCCAGGTGGATTTGGGGGTTGCAAAATGGGGAAACCGTTATAATGATCAGAAGAAACTCAAAATAAATATTTGTATGAAATTCGCTGTTTAGAGCCTTTCTAATGGTCAATTTTATTTTTTTAGAAAATTCGGGATGTGGGAATTTTGCAGTCAAGGTGAATTTGGGGGTTGCAAAATAGGGAAACGGTTATAATTATTACAAAAGCTTTAAAATTAATATTTGTGTGAAATGCGCTGTTTTGAGACTTTCTACTGGTCGATTTCATTTTTGAGGAGAATTAGAAATGTGGGAAATTTGCACTCAAGGTGGATTCGGGGGTTACAAAATAGGGAAAACGTTATAATGATCAGAAAAACTTTAAAATCAATATTTGTGTGAAAATCGCCGTTTGGAGGCTTGCTACTCGTCAATTGTATTTTTTAAGAGAATTTGGTATAGGGAAATTTTGCAGCCAAGGTAGATTTGGGGCTTGCAAAATGGGAAAACCGTTATAATTTAATTATCACAAAAATTTTAAAATTAATATTTGTGTGAAATGGGCTGTTTGGAGACTTTCTACTGGTCGATTTTATTTTATAAGGGAATTCGGGATGTGGGCATTTTGCGGCCCAGGTGGATTTGGGGATTGCAAAATGGGGAAACGGTTATAATTATCACAAAAACTTTAAAAATAATATTTGTATGAAATGCGCTGTTTTGAGACTTTCTACTGGTCGATTTCATTTTTGAGGAGAATTAGGAATGTGGGAAATTTGCACTCAAGGTGGATTCGGGGGTTACAAAATAGGGAAAACGTTATAATGATCAGAAAAACCTTAAAATTAATATTTGTATGAAATTCGCTGTTTAGAGCCTTTCTACTAGTCAATTTTATTTTTTAAGAAAATTCGGGATGTGGGAATTTTGCAGCCAAGGTGAATTTGGGGGTTGCAAAATAGGGAAACGGTTATAATTATCACAAAAGCTGTAAAACTAATATTTGCATAAAATGCGCCTTTTTGAGGTTTTCTACTGGTCAATTGTATTTTTTAAGAGAATTTGGGATGTGGGAATTTTGCAGCCAAGGTGGATGTGGGGCTTGCAACATGGGCAAACCGTTATAATTATCAGAAAAACATTAAAATTAATATTTGTGTGAAATGCGCTGTTTGGATACTTACTACTGGTCGATTGTATTTTATAAGAAAATTCGGGATGTGGGAATTTTTCGGTCCAAGGGGATTTGGAGGTTGTAAAATGGGGAAAACATTATAATAATCAGAAGAACCTTAAAATCAATATTTGTGTAAAATTCGCTGTTTAGAGCCTTTCTAGGGGTCAATTGTATTTTTTAAGAGAATTCGGGATGTAGGAATTTTGGGATTCAAAATGGGAAAACCGGTATAATGATCAGAATAACCTTAAAATTAATATTTGTGTAAAATGCGCTGTTTGTATACTTTCTACTGGTCGATTTTATGTTTAAAGGGAATTTGAGATGTGGGAGTTTGGCGGCAGAGGAGGATGTGGGGGTTGCAAAATGGAGAAAACGTTATAATTATCAGGAAAACGTTAAAATTAATATTTGTGTGAAATTCGCTGTTTGGAGACTTACTACTGGTCGATTGTATTTTATAAGAAAATTCGGGATGTGGGAATTTTGCGGTCCAAGGGGATTTGGAGGTTGTAAAATGGGGAAAACATTATAATAATCAGAAAAACCTTAAAATCAATATTTGTGTAAAATTCGCTGTTTAGAGCCTTTCTAGGGGTCAATTGTATTTTTAAGAGAATTCGGGATGTAGGAATTTTGGGATTCAAAATGGGAAAACCGGTATAATGATCAGAATAACCTTAGAATTAATATTTGTGTAAAATGCGCTGTTTGTATACTTTCTACTGCTCGATTTTATGTTTTAAAAGAATTTGGGATATGGGAATTTGGCGGCAGAGGAAGATGTGGGGGTTGCAAAATGGGGAAAACGTTATAATAATCAGAAAAACCTAAAAATTAATATTTGTGCGAAATTCGCTGTTTAGAGTCTTTCTACTGGTCAATTTTATTTTTTAAGAGTCTTCGGGATGTGGGAACTTTGCAGCCAAGGTAGATTTGGCTTTTGCAAAATGGGTAAAACTGTTATAATTATCACAAAAACCTTAAAACTAATATTTGTGTGAAATGCGCTGTTTTGAGGCTTTTTACTGGTCGATTTTATGTTTTAAGATAATTCGGGATGTGGGATTTTTGTGGCCCAGGTGGATTTGGAGTTTGCAAAATGGGGAAAACGTTATAATGATCAGAAAAACCTAAAATTAATATTTGTGCGAAATTCGCTGTTTAGAGCCTTTCTACTGGTCAATTTTATTTTTTAAGAGAGTTCGGGATGTGGGAATTTTGCAACCAGGGTGGATTTGGCGGTTGCAAAATAGGGAAAACCCTCACAATTATCACAAAGACTTTAAAATTAATATGTGTGGGAAATGCGCCGTTTGGAGACTTTCTACTGGTCGATTGTATCGTGAGGGGGGGAATGACCTTATTTTTTCAATTTTTAAATAAGGAAATTGTTGAATTTTCTTCATTCTGGCCCTTTGTGAAATTGTAAATTTGCAAGTAAATAGTAAATAGCTTGTCGGATTGTATTTTATTCTAACATGAATAATATTATGTGGGTTAAGGTCATTGCCGCGCTGCACTTGTTCGCTGAACGGTAGTGGCCACTGGCAGGGTTGGGATGTTAGTGTCAGCTGTTTGTATTAAAACTTAATGCGGGATTGCAATAGAAAAAAATTGATGGGGACTTATAAATACATATACATATGCATATGTACGGAAAATGCAAAGTTACTTAGTTTAGGCAATAGAAAAGCTCCCCCAAACCACAAATCCTTTTAAAATATATCTTTTGAACAATTAACACAAAACTAAAGATACATATCGACTAAACAACTCTAAGGTCTATTCGCATCTAATCCCTTTTTTACACTGCCCCGTCCTCCTGATAACAGCATCTTCGCTCCAGTTCTTATATTTGATATTAAAGCACGTTTCATGAGTAAACAAAATAAAATATGAATAATAATATGTGGAGCCGCCCATCGGATGGCTTGTAATTCTCAGAACTCCTTTAAAACAGCTAATAAATGTAATAATAAAAATGACTCATACAAGCAATACATCTTCTAAAGTTATATAAAAAAATTTAATGTAATATCGAATGCAACATCTTTATCTAATTGCAAATTAATATTAAAGTGTACAAGATGCTGAGAAGGTTCAAAACTATAGTAGGTATTATTTATTAATGAGCTGCTATGCAGTAGAACTTTGTAGTGACCTTTCGCGTAGCGTATAATAAACAATAATAATAATAATACAGATGTGAACAATATTAAAACTTTTTTTTATTTTTATCCCTTGTAGATTTTTAAAATTTTTCAAATTTTATGCCAGACTTGAAAATTAGCAAAATTCATTATCGAAGGTTGGTAATTGCAACTTCTGTAAATTTTTACCTAAGTAGTCATAGATAAATATATAAAACTCTATTTTATGCTTCTGAAATGAATAGTTAAACTACAACTTTAACCGTAAGAATTGAATAAAAACTTTGAACACTTCTGTCAAAACTGTTTATGAAATTGTGTGCGTTTTTAATTTAAAACAATGAAAGCACACCTAACATGAGTTTTAGTGAGTTCTCAATTTGAAATGATGTTAACGATTTTTAATCTCTTTAAGCAAAAATATTGATAGTCGAAAAAATTATATACAGGGTGTCTCGCGAAGTTCTCCCGGCACATAAGGAGCATGTTCTTGAGACCATTTCAAGCAAAAATTTCATATGAACATGTGTCCTATTCTCAGTATTTATTGAGCTATATTTCAAATTTTTTGTTTCTATGACATTAAACATAACAAAATAAATGACTGCCGACTAATTATTTACAAACCTTCATCCAACCCCATATGTTGTAATCTAGGGGATTTAGATTTGGAGATCTGGCCGGCCAATTGTGTGGCCCATCTCGACCAATCCAATACTGAGAATAGGATACATGTTCATATGAACGTTTTTGCTTGAAATGATCTCAAAAACATGCTCCTTAAGTGCCGGAAGAACTTCGCGAGACACTCTGTATAAACCTCGTATCTAAAGCTCCCTTTTTGCACTTCCTGCACTTTCTCACCCATGCAAAAAGTGGCACTTTAGATACTCGTTGAATTAATAACTATTTTTAAATAAATATACCAGTTTGTAAAACTGCCGAAAACTTAACGTAAGGTTAATATATTAGAATCGCAGCAACCAATCTGATATTAAATATTTCTAAAATCTGCTGCCATCTATCTTTATAAACCTTTTTATACTCCTTTAACTAAAATGGCATATAACATACTAACATACACGTCGCTATGTGACATTTTAATCACGCCTTCATTACCTGTGACTAGAGTCCCTGTATATGAAAGAGTTGGGACATGTAGGGTGACTTGTTTTGGATCCACAAACCATGGAGTACTTGATTTTTGCTGATTTTAAAATTTATGCATACTTCTTTCAACTAAAACAACTGAAATATATCTTTGCTACATCACATGGTCCTTGATTTGTGGATCCAAAGGCTCAACTCTTAGTACATATAGGAACTCTACCTGTGACTAAAGAGCCTCTTAATCACGGGCTAAAGTTGGCAACGACGTTTTAGTCGCGGGTTGAAGTTAGGTTCAGACAGTATTTGCTTTATTAGCCACACAACTAAAATCAAGTTAGTTTTCAACAGTCAACTTTGACGTTTGTCAAGCATAATTTAACCTAACATAAAATTCAAAATAATATGATGTTATATTGTCTAAATTTGTGGTCGTAGAAAAAGTATAGTATGTAACACATTATACAGGGTGAGTCGGGAGGAATGGGCCAAACTCCAGGAGTGTATTATACACATGAAAATAATGTAAAAAAACTTAAATGTTGTTATCCGATTTTCATTTGTTTTCAAGTTAAAGCATTACAAAAAACAACTTTTTATGGAGAACTTAACTGAGTTTTTGTAAAAACATCGACGTTTTTGTTAATTTAAGACGCAATAATTTGCAAACAATCGAGAAATACACCATTCATTACAAAGGCTAAAATAAAAATAGTGTGTATGGGGATTTTTTTATGAGGCTGTATCTTGAAAACAAATGAAAATCGGATAACAACATTTGAGTTTTTTTACATTATGTTCACGTGTATAATACACTCCTGGAGTTTGGTCCGTTCCTTCTGACTCACCCTGTATAAACTTGTCTAGACACTCATTTATTAAACACTCGTTGCGCTACACTCCGCTCGTGCCTTAAAAAACTCGTGACTAAAGCGACGTTTATAAAACTTGTTGCATAATATACTATTAAAATCATTTCATTAGCCTCGCTTTATTTGCTAGCGGGGGAAGGTACAGGCAAGCGGAAATTACGTGAATAAATACGTATTTTATAAAAAAACATTCTATCTTGACACGGCAAAAAACAGTGATAGGGCAGGAAAGAAAAAAAATATGCTTAATAATATGCAATAGCAACAAGGACCCTTGGGGCAAGGTTAGTTTGTGGTCCCCTAAAAAACACTAAATATGCATTAGCCAGGAATTGTATGCAAACTGCATTTTGCAATTTTTTATGTGGTGAGAAATAATCCATAATGTAGAAGACAAATCGTCGTGTGCAGCGTTAATTGACGCTAATTAATACATGCATGCATTTTCGATAGAAATGTGCATTCGAAAAATGTATAAACACTTCTTTTGCTATTGCCGTCTTAACGTGTTTCTCTAAATAGTTGTTGAGACGGCAAGAACGCTGAAAAAGCTCTGCGCATATCAGCTGCCATGTTTTAGTATGCCTTCAGAGAGATTTGCTACATTCTTTCAGTATTATATTGCTACCGACGTACTTTTATAAAATTCTAAAAATACGCATATTAAAAGCAGAGCATTAAGCAAACTTAGTTTCAAGTTATTCTTTTTCATGCACTAACTCATTGATAGTGATTTTATCGAATGTAAACTAAATTGTTCGATATTCAAGACAGTACATCATCGTAGCACATTACACTGTATAATTTTATATATTAAGTTTTTTTATGTTAAGGTGAAAGTGAAAAACGGCAATGCCGATCTTTTCCCTTTTGAATGTAACTACAAATTACTAATAACGATATAAATGTATATTAGTTTCTTGTTTTTTTTTCTATTCAATATCTATCTATCTACTAGTTGATTACCATAATACTGATTAAATCTAGTTTAATGCTTAGTTTCCACGAAAACTAAAATATTTCTGGAAACTATTTTGATTTGTCCTCTCCTAAAAGTTAGGTAACTTTCTCATAAGCACTGAATCAAATAATAGGAAGAACTGGTTTGCAACAAGAGCAAGAAATATAGCGGCGCAGTAGGCGTATACGTCTTCGTAAAACCAGAGGATGAATTTATAATTCTGAGATGTAAAGAAAGATACCGAAAGATATAATTCGCTCCGTTTATTTATGAATATTTCGTAGCTAACAAGCAAATGATCTAACCTGAACAGGAGGGGCTGGTGTTATTTTATAGCGCAAAACCGTAGCTTTGAAATGTGCCGGTTTAAGATTTGTCAATTAGTTATGCATGTAAACACACCAGCAGGCTGACCATTGTTGTAGGCTACTGCAACCTTCAGCCAGACATAGTCATTGTTAACAGCAACTCGGGAAAGATCCTTATCGTAATTATGATGTAAGCGCGAAATACATCACTTGTATTACAAAAATAGCTATTATTTGGCGGACTTGTTAATGTGCAAAATACATTCACTTACCCCCTTTTATCTCCGTTATTATCGACGTTATGGTTTGTCCGTATGGGCCCACCACTTGCGTCACGATGGGCTTGGGATCCGGCGAAACTTGGGCGTTTGTATTGTTCGAGCGGGAACTATTGTTTTCAAGTCCGTTTTGAATTTCGTTTATTTTTTCAGCCGAAGGTTTATCGTGACCGTTGCTGGAGTTAGCAGAATACGGATACCTTGCAGGAATGAAAACTGGCCTCTTAAAATCCGTGTTGTAGACCACAGGTCTCATTTGAAATTGTTCGTTTCCATAATCAAGGCGTTCGTCCAACCCGTAAAAATTGGGTGCATAATTTCCTGGATAATCTGAGGGTGGAAATGGTTTCGGCCAATGTTGATACATGAAATAACCATCCGAAGGCCTCCCTGGGCGTTCTGATACATCATAAGGTCGTAACGGCCTTAATCCCTGGCCATAGTTATCAAAATCACTTGGTCTATGCGGACCAAATCCATATTTATCATACCTATCACTTAATGATTGATCAGGAATATCGAACGGTCTATGAGAACCTGACCTGTAGTCATCAAAATCATCTATGGGTCGTTCAGGAATATCATCAGGTCTTATCGGTCTGGGCCTATATCCATCATCTAGGGGACGTTCAGGTCGAAATGGCCGATGTGGTTGTTGGTCATAATCGTGATAATGTTCTACAGGGCGTTCTGATATATCGTAGGGACGTAATGGTCTAGGTCCATAGTCATGCTCAGGGCGTTCGGGTATCATATCAGGGCGATATGGGTTAGAACCATATCCATTATCAGGACGTTGGGGTACGTCATGCGGACGTAGCGGTCTCGACATGTAATCATCTGAAGGGCGATCTGGTACCACTTCCGGTCGATGTGGCCGTGAACCATATCCATTATTGAAAGGTCGTTCTGGTATGTCGTTTGGACGACTTGGTTTAGCACCATAACTAGGACGTCCTGGCACGTCTTGAGGACGTATCGGACTTGGCCTATAAACATCCATAAGGGGACCTGATGTTACATCCGGCCGATGAGGCCCTGAACCATATTCATTATTTGAAGGTCGTTCTGGTACGTCATTTGGGCGATGCGGCTCAGAACTGTAACTAGGACGTTGTGGCACATCATGAGGACGTATCGGCCTTGACCCATAATCAATTAAAGGGCGTTCAGGTATTTCCGGTTTAGAGCCATAGCCATCACCAGGGCGGTCAGGTATGTCATGGGGGCGTATTGGTCTTGGTCCATAATCATGTAATTGAGGACGCTCTGGTATCACATCTGGTCTACTAGGTCTAGAGCCATATCCGTTACTTGGAGGTCGCTCTGGTATCGCATCTGGCCGATGAGGTCTAGAACCATATCCATTACCGGGAGGTCGTTCTGGTATATCATTCGGACGAAGAGGTTTTGAACCGGGACGGTAACTGTCAAAGTTATCGAGAGGCCGCTCAGGTACGTCATGAGGTCTTAATGGTTTTGGCCTGTCATATGTCTGTGAATCAGATAAGGGTCGTTCTGGTATTTTCTCCGGTATAAGCGGCTTTGAACCATATTCCCCACTGGATGGTCGATCTGGTATATCGTGTGGACGGGGAGGCCTTGGTCCACCATAATCATCAAAAGGGCGCTCAGGTCGTGGTGGCCTTGGCCTGTCTCCTTGCGATTCATACAAAGGCCGTTCAGGTATTAAATCTGGTCTGTGTGGTCTATAACCGCCGTATTCACCCAGTGGTTTTTCTGGAACATCATGGGGTCGCTGTGGCCTGGATCCGTGATCATAGTTGTTGAAATTATCTAAAGGGCGTTCTGGTATGTGTGGAGGTCGTATCGGTCTCGGTCGATATTCATCACCAAGAGGTCGCTCCGGTACAACACCAGGTCGAACTGGTCGAGAATTGTAATTATCAGAATTAGACAACGGAGGAGCTGGTAAAAAATCAGGAGGGTAGTCCGGTCTGCCATCTGAACCTATTGGTCGGTCAGCAATATTGCCAGGCCTGGGGGGCCTCGGTCCTTGATCATATCCATTAAAGTCTAAACGATCGTTGTATGTAAAAGATGGCCGTTCTGGATAAAATTCAGGTTTGTAATTGTAGGGATGTTTGAGAACTGGTGGTCGAAAAGGTGGACGATCATCTCGAAAATCATAGTCGCTGGGTCGTCTATCAAAATCTGGCCTATCGAAACGGTTTGGATAATAAGGTCTTCCCATTCCATAGCCAGATGTTCCATAGTTCTCCGGTTTTTCAACTGAGGGCGTTGATGGTCGTGGAGGTTGATTAGGATTTGATGCGATGCTTATGAGAGAAGAGACCACTTTGAAAGGTCTGTCTGAAATGGAACTTGAATCGGGCGATCCGTAGTAATCTTGACCGTAGGAAGGTCTGGTGGACTGATAATTATTTCCATAACCACCATTTGGTCTGTTTGAAGAAGTGGGTTTGTTTTGTGGTCTATCATAGCTATACGGTAAGGGCTTTTCTGCTTGGAGACTGTTATTACCAGGCTCCTTATGTAGTACCAGCTTGCAACCCAGTTTCTTTATGTACAGGTCGTAATCTACGTCACTTTTTGTGCCGATGGGCTTAAGGTCAGGTGTTTCTTTTATTACATGCTTGCTGAGTTCACAAGTCGCGTTGCCTTTTGTTGCAATCCTGAAACAAAAACAAGGATTAATAAATAAGAAAAAATATATGATAAAAAGGAGGAGATTAATATATGCGTCGTGACATTTGGTAATTATATTCTGATGCGAATTCTGCGTTTTGAATTTTATAATTTATTATAAAATACAGAAATCAGCATTATTATTATCCAATACCTAAATATACTAATTACTGCAGGCAATAAACGCCAAAAAAATCACTGATTAGAAAAAAGAAATCGTGTAGTTTTGAAATTTGGTATAGTTGTTGGGGTTTACAACATATTAAAAGTCTGCGAGGGTGGGGGGGGGGGGTGCTAAGAGCAGGGGTTCAAATGTCGTTTTTATCAGTTTTCCGTAAATATCTCGACAATTATGAGTTTTAGAAAAAACTTTCTATGCAATATTAAACTACATAAAATTTCCTACAAATTTGATCTGGATGATATTTCTATAGGATTAATAGTTTCTAATTTAGAGGGAAATAAAGAATGACATAGTTTTAAAAATGCTCATTAAATTATTTGTATATAAAAGACAAAATCGTAGAACATAGTGAACTAGTATTAAAGTATTTAGTAAAAGTAAAATATTTAATGCCCAAACAACACTGTAATATGAAAGCAATACGTTGGGTAAGTAGTGAAATTGGCGTCAAGGTCAAGTAGTGTGAAAGGCGCTAACAGCAGAATGGTGTCTGCGAGAATTTTTTTTCCCCACTCATTGTTACTTGCCACTTGCTCTGTGCTCAGCAAATGTCCCCTTTCTTCCATGCAAGTAGCCACTTCCAATACACGAAATGTGGGCATCTTTATGTACAAGACATGCTTGCTTTGACAACTAACCATCCAGATATGCTAGAACACTTTGTTGAGAAAGGATACTTTGCCATAAATAGAAGTGGCTCTTCATGGGCAGGAGCTTGGTCAGATTTGGTTATCGAACAGACTCTGATGCGCTCCTTAAAACGCTTTGGTGGTCTGATACGAGGAAGGGGAATCAGTGATTCTGTGTTAGCAAAGTGGGTTTGCTGGTCATCTGCAGCAGCTGCCATCAGTTCGTCAGACGAGGATTTTCCTGGTATTTTCAAGTGGAAAATAGCAGGTACATTTCCGTGTATCACGGAGAAATCGAGATGAGCAGGACCGCCTTAAAGTTTATGAGTGGTTCTTCAACCATCCCCCTTTCCCTAAATCGGAATCGATAATGTCATTGTCGACATGTGTCATTAGAAATTCCCAAATAAATTGTTACCAAGCTCTACAAATTGGAACCCAAACAATGAGAAGTATAGTTGGAAGTAACATTTCTGACATTAAGCAATCGAAAAAGAATGCAGTGTCATTGGCCAGTATGACCTGTGCTACCAAAGTAAACAATGAGTCAGACTGTGTTGATCGTCTAATGATCTTCCGAAAAACCATCATTTCAAAAAAGAGTGATCAGGATGTTGCGGATCTGTTATAATATTACGAATTATTCCCATTCCCATTGACTCTATTCAATGAAGGACAAATGAGGAAGTCTAAGTCTAGAGAGCTCTCTCTGTGATGCACCTCCAGTAGTAAGTGATACGACAATAATATAAACCTCAAAATGAGTATTAATGTTATAAATGAGGGCTTTCTCCTTCACCGAGTAAAATTGAATGTTGGAAGCAAGTTTCATTCAATTTGTGATCAGTATGTAGCCTATGTTATCAATCGTTATAGGAAAAACTGCACTGTGGTTTTTTATGGCTATGGGGATGTTAACAGCACAAAGTGAGCAAAACAGAGGTGAAGAGGCACCACGAAAGCTTCTGTTGTTATTAATTTTGATGAGAATATAAGTGTAACCGTTCAACAAGATTATTTTCTGGCAAATTAAAATAATAAAACCCGGCTTATTCACTAAATCACACAGAAAATGGCTGCAAGAGGAATTAAAACTAAGATCGCTACAGATGATGCTGATGATGCTACCATCATTAGATGTGGGCTAGGGAGAGCAACAACTAATCCTACTGTCGCTGTAATAGGAAAGATGTGGACTTGGTCGTGCCACTGATTGCTTTGGCACCGCTAGATAGTAACACTTATTTCTTGAAGCCTGGCAGGAGAAAGGTAAAATCTAAATGATTTTCAACGAAACAGCTGCAAGAACTTTGTTTTTTTTTTCAATCGATCCTCCTTCTTCATGCCTTCAGAGGATGCGATACGACTTCAGTTTTAATTTATAAAATATAAACGGGGCTGCGCGCGCTATTGCGCGGTCTATTCTATTCAATTTACCACCATTTTTAGGCTTACTACGTTGGGCCATTCCAAGGGGGTTCAATGAGCTCCGCCCCTCTCCAAGGGGCCCTAGGTGGTCCGTCCCTCTCCAAGGGGGCCTTCGCGGCTTCAGGGGTTTCGCCCTTCTCTAAAGGAACCCTCGGGGCTCCAGGGGTTTCGCCCCTCTCTAAGGGGGCCTTCGGGGTTTCGAGGACTCCGCCCTCTCCAAAGGGGCCCTTGGGACTCCGCCCCTCTCCAAGAGGGCCCTTGGCGCTCGGCACCTCTCCAAGGAGGCCCCGGGACTTCGCCCTTCTCCAAGGGAGCCATCGGGGCTCCGCCCCTCTCCAAGGGGCCCTTGGGACTCCGCTTCTCTTCAAGGAGGCCCTCGGGACTTCGCCCCTTTCCAAGGGGGCCCTTGGGACTCCGCCCCTCTCCAAGGGGGACCTCGGGACTCGGCCCCTCTCCAAGGGGGCCCTTGGCGCTCGGCACCTCTTCAAGGGGGCCTTCGGGACTTCGCCCCTCTCCAAGGGGGCCCTCGGGACTTCGCCCCTCTCCAAGGGGCCCTTGGGACTCCGCTTCTCTTCAAGGGGGCCTTCGGGACTTCGCTCCTCTCCAAAGGGGCCCTCGGGACTTCGCCCCTCTCCAAGGGGGTCCTTGGGACTCCGCCCCTCTCCAAGGGGGCCCTTGGGACTCCGCCCCTCTCCAAGGGGGCTCTTGGCGCTCGGCACCTCTCCAAGGGGGGCCCCGGGACTTCGCCCTTTTCCAAGGGAGCTATCGGGGCTCCGCTCCTCTCCAGTGGGACACTCGGGGCTCCTCCCTGGTCGCGAAATCGAGGCGACGGTGAAATGCATGTAAACACAAATGGGGGACATCGCGTCTGCAATTGTCGTGACACACACGTTTGGATCGTTCTCCTTTATTTATATGATGTAATTAAGATGATTTCGGAGGCTTTCACGGTCATTGTCATTAAGTAAAAACCGACTCCCGGGATTCGACCGTGTTATTATTGAGGTCGAAAAACTCAACGTTTCACCCACTTTTGTAAGGGGCTTCATCAGGAGGAAAAAAGCAAAAGACCACGGTAAGTCAACGTGTAAACCACGCCAGAAGCGAAACTCGACTAATGATAGGAAGGAGAAAGGTGAGAATTCATAGGCAAGCGCCGCGCCGTCGCGGTTCAGAGTTTCGCCTCTGGCATGGTTAACACGTTTTACCGTGCTCTTTTGTTTTTTTTTCTCCTGATAAAACCCCTTACGAAAGTGGGTTCAACGTTGAGTTCTTCGACCTCAATAATGACGCGGTCGGAAGTCGTTTTTTTTACTTAATATGTATAATTTTTTAGCATTGTACTAGAGATGATTTTTTTTAAGTAATGTAAGTATTATTTTTGTCCAAAATGTCTAATAATAATAATAGATTTATTTCCCATTTTTTGTACATGCTTCGTATAATATTCTTAAATTAATTTTTTTTTAAGTATTTACGTACAATGTAGGAAGTTGCTGCACTAAACTAATAAATAATTTACTCTGTACTGTGGCAACTTTTTTTAGGTTTTAATGAAATTACGACAGGAAACTAAACAACAAACAAAAAAAAAACTTTAAAATTTGGATGAATTTAATTTATTTGAATCGATTTAGAGAGGATGTGTGTTTTTGTTTAAAAATGTTTAGTTATATTATTAGATTTGGGAGTACATACTTGTTTGGTTGGATTATGTATGAAGGATGAAGGAAAACATTATCGTTGATCAAATACATTTTTAAATAGAGGTAATTTTTTTGAAATACAAATTTTAGTCAGTTTGAAATTTTCTAAATTTAGTTATCGAACGAATTTGTTTTGGAAGTGAGTTAAACATTTTTGGTCCTAAATAAGTTATGGATTTTTGACTAATCGATTTGTTTGTTTTTGCAATGTTAAGTTTATGATGACTAATACTTCTGGTGCGGTATACATGATTTATATCATTTATATCTGGCTTTTTATACATATAATTAATAGTTTGCAATATATATAGAGTTCTAATATCCGGTAATCCGGCTTCCTGATATAGTTTTAATGTTGGGTAAAGTTTTTGTTTTTTATAAATTATTTTAAGTATATAGTTTTGGATTCTTTGCAAATTTTGTAAATGAGTTTTATTTAAACTACCCCAAGCTGTAACGCCATACTTAATTACTGATTCTACAAGAGCCACATAAACCATTTTTAAAGTTTTTAATTAAAGATATCGTGTATTGCATAAAATGTATATATTAATTTTCTTATTTTTTTTTGTTATATATACAGTATGAATATTCCACTTCAAATGTTGATCTAACATGACACCAAAAATTGTAATATATTGTTTATTGGTTGGTCAGTTTTAGTTGCTGTAATTGCTAGAAATTTTGTCTTATTTATGTTCAACGATAATAAGTGCTGATCTAACCAATTCTTAACTATCGCTAGACCTTTATACATTCTAATTCATTTAGAAGCATGTTATGAGGCACTGTGTCGAATGCTTTAGCCAAATCTAAAAATATAGCTAGATTTTTTTTTAATTATCAATATTTGAATATAAATGGTCTGTTAAAGTATTTATTGCGGTTTCTGTGCTTGAACCTGGTGCAAATCCATATAAATTTTTCGATAATATCTTATTGCAAGAAATATAACTTAACAATCGGGTTTTTAAACATTTTTCAAAAATTTTTGCAAATGTGTTGATTTGACTAATGGGTCTGTAGTTTCCAGGTTCTGATTTATCTCCATTTTTGTAAATGGGTGTAATATGTGCTCCTTTAAAATTACTGGGTACTAAATGTGAGATTAATAATATGTAATAGTGGGCAAATAATTTCTTTGTGTGTAATTTGTACAAATTTTGTTGTTATTTTATCAGGACCAGGAGCGCTTTTTTTTAATTGACTAATTGTGCTGATTAATTAATTTTGTTTTATTGGATACTAAAACATTGAGAAATTCTTTGATTTTCTATTAAAAGTTTGTGTTTTGGTAATTTTAACTAGCCAGTGTTTCACGAATGTTAATAAAAAATGTGTTCATTATATTAGCAATTTTTTGTTTATTTGTTTCTATTTAATCTTCGTGTGTTACTTCAGTTGTATTTTTAGAGCGTTTTAATGGTTCGTTAGAAGCTACTGATATTATACTGTAAATGGTTTTAATATCGAGCTTATTATTTTCTACTTTATCTTTAAAATATGTTGCTTTTGCTACCTTAATAATTTTCACAAGTTTGTTTCTATAATTTTTATATTCATTAATCAATATTTGATTGGCATTATATTTTTTAATTTCTGATTTTAGTTTGTTTCTTTGTTTAATTGATTTTATAATAATTTTAAATTTTTTTCCGAGGTAGTTCATTAACGGTTGTATTTATTATGATTAGATTTTGAGACTTACAAACTGGGTCGCTAGCAATTTCTGAATCGTGACAGTTCAATATATCTTTCCACCTTTCAGATTTTAATTCATTATTTAAATTTTCGTAGTTTACTTCGTAGTTTGCTTTGGTTTTTGTCGCTTTATTAAAGTGTCTGGAAGCTGGAAATTAACAATTATTGGGTAATGATCAGTAATTGTGGAGAGTAATACGGCGCTTGAATAATTGATCTTTAAATGGTGCGGTGTTTTATTAATATTGATATGGTCTATGCAACTCTCAGTCGCCTCGGTTACCCTTGTTGGATCTTGCATAGTTGGCGAGTACATTGCAGTATTCACTGACATCTGCTTTTTCTAGGTGCATAGTATTTATACTAAAGTCTCCTAAGATTATTTCTAACTAATTTGTTTTTTATGCTGTTTAAATATTGACTGAACTCGACTAAAAAATGATCAACATTTGAGGCGCGTGATCTATATACAGCTGTAATTCCAAATTCAATTGAGTTTATTTTAAAAATAATTCGCTCTAAAGTCACTTCATTTAATTTATAACTTTTAATGTTTACATTTAAATTATCTTTGTAAAATATAACAATCCGTCGTTTTGATTTCTCATAGATTCGTTATAATAATTATTATAACCTTCAATATTATTATTATTATTATTATTATTATTATTATTACTATGTGAAGAGTCGAGGACAAGTCCTATAAACGCTTATTACATAATAACTATTAAAGAAACATTTGTGTACAGTGTGCACTTGTACCTAGGTACTAAAAACAAACCCAAAAAAGGAAAAAAAACTAAAAACTAAACTAAACTAAAACTAAAACTAAACTAAAAATTCTTATAAAATATCGTCCAGTCTGTTTTTAACGTGTTGACAGTTGGAGTGTCTACAACATCGCTTGGCAGGTTGTTCCATAAGTCAAAAATTCGATTCTGCAAAAAGTGTCGTCTTTGTCTGGTGCGATACTGTTCGTGCACTAACTTGTACATATGGTCCTCGAAGTCATCGTCAGCATTCAACACGAACAGTGACGCCATGTTTACAGAAAACAAATTGTTCAGTATTCTGTAACTTATGATTAAGTCTCCCCGAAGACGCCTTTGCTCGAAATGTCCTAGGTCCATGATCGCAAGTCTGTCTTCGTAAGAAGGACGGTTGGTACCGTAGAACATTCTTGTTGCTCTTCGTTGAGTTGATTCCAACAATTCCACATCTCTACGGAGTACCGGGTACCCCACGGGTCCTTCATATTCCAAAATCGGTATGATGTATGTGGTATACAAAATCTTGGTTGTATGTGGAGATTGCCTAGAGAATGCTTTCCGAAGTAGTTGCATAACGAAATTTGCCTTCTTGCATATTTTACTAATAGGCTATACCACGACAAATAGCTAGTTACGGTAACTCCAAGATCAGTTTACAACTGAACCACTCTCAAAACCTGCTGATGTAACACGTAATCTAGATTCGGATTTGACTTACCCACATGGAATACAACACATTTACCAGTATTCAGCGGAAGTAACCAGTCGTTACACCACTTGGAGATACGATTCAGGTCGTCCTGCAGCTGGTCATAACAGGTATTTGGATCTGCATATATTTTCGTGTCATCGGCGTAAAAGAAACGGATCTAGGGCAATTCACCGAAAACAGTTTACCGAAAACATTTTACCGAAAACAGTTCACCGAAAAACAATTTACCGAAGGAACAATTCACCGAAAGAACAATTCACCTAACATCCATTTTTCTAAGGTATGTTGTCGTTATTGTAGTCTCCAACAATTCTTGATATGTTTTCGACACACAAAAATTTAGAAACCTTATAAGGTCGTTAAAAACTAATCGTTCAAGTTAATGAGGGCCATTAGTAATTATCATTAACTCGTACTACAAAAAAAAACTATAAAAACAAAAAAAAAACTTTTAAACACGCCAGCATTTGCTGCAAGTCCTAAGCCTTGATAAAGTGTGAAGGGAAGTTTACACCAATATATGTTAGAAGGATATTCTTTACAAAAGTACCAAAATAATATATAACATATCTAAAATTTTAGGTATATTTATATAATATAAGGGATTTTAGGTGAACTGTTCTTTCGGTGAATTGTTCTTTCGGTAAATTGTTTTTCGGTGAACTGTTTTCGGTAAATTGTTTTCGGTGAACTGTTTTCGGTGAATTGCCCGGAACCCAAAAGAAACATGTGGTCTTAATTAACGTTGGCAGGTTACTCATGAACACAAGGAACAAAAAGGTCCGAGAACAGATCCCTGTGCAACGCCACTGACAACAAGAAAGGAATTCGAAAAACAGTCACCCACTTTCACTTTGAACGTACGGTTTTTAAAAAGTTTTCAATCCAATTCAAAAGATTTCCCCGCACTCCAAAGTGTCTTCGTTTGGATATAAGTCGGTAGTGTGGAACACGATCAAATGCGCGGGAGAAATCGAGGTAAACAATGTCTACTGAGGCACGTGAGCCCACGGATTTTGTCCAATCTTTCACACAACTTAATAAGTTAGTAATCACCGAGCGTCCACTTAAAAACCCATGTTGAGCATCCGGGACAACGCCACTTTCCAGGAAAAATTTTGTCAAATGTTCGGTTATAATGGATTCCATAACCTTCGCGCAGATACCAAACTAATGGGTCTATAGTTTTCGGCATCCAGCTTGTTACCTTTTTTTGTAAATTGCAGTAACATGAGCAATGCGCCACATATCTGGTAGAGAATTTTCAACAAAAGAGCTTGTCATAATGATCGATAGGGGCAAACAAAGTGATGAGCAGCAATTTTTTAAGAAATACAAAGTAATACCGTCAGGACCAGGCGATGTTTCTTTTTTGATATTTTGCAGATGTTTGAGCACAACAGCTGAAGTGAACTGGATTTCGTCAATTGTATTTACGTTTGTCGGGGTAAATATATTAGCAATATCTTTATTCAATTCAATGGTATAAGCCGAGTAGAATTCACCTGATCCATTTTTACTTAATGGTATTAATACTTCAGAATTCAGTGAACTTCGAATATACTTATAAAATTGTTTATTGTCACCATTCACAACTAAATCATCTTCATAACTCTGCCTCAATTTATAAATTTTGTGGGACAAAGAGTTCGAAAAATGTCTAGTCTGCAATTTTGACCTTTTAAACCTTTGCCATAGGCTTTTTTTCTTTTTGAAATTTTGAATTTTGTTTTCATTTATCCAATGCTTGCTAGGAACTGATTTTACGGAGCGTGAACGTGAGTTTGATCCGATTGATTTATTCACAACGTCGCAGAAAGTTTCCCACTGTTGGTTGACTGATTTCTCACTCAATAGGGTTTGCCAGGGAAGGTTTGCTAGTTCTTCATCTAAACAATTATAATCTATAACAGTCTTCATTATGTTTACCAACTTCTGTGTCGCTAAATTGTGTGAAAATTGAAGTTTTGTAGAAATGACAACATGGTCAGACTTACCAATGGGAGACAAATATTTAATTTCTGTGAAAAGCTGAGAATCATTGGTGAGAATCAGATCCAACAATGACGGTATCTGATTGTTTCGGTAACGAGTCGGTTCTGTAATTAGCTGCTCTATATTTGTGTTGGCAAACAAGTCATGGTATAAAGCTTCGGGATTTGTATTTGGGGTTGTCCCCATCGATGTGTTTAACCTAGGTAAATTAAAATCGCCAAGTAAAACAATGTCTGACTTTTTATAACGAGATACCAGTTCAGTTATTTTCTTAGAAAATTCCAAATCTTGATCTGCAGATGCATTAGGCGGACGATAAAAGCACAAAAAGATGAATTCACTTGAAGAACTTGCTATAGATAAACAGACAATCTCGATCCCACTATATAGTTGTTTAAATTTTCGATTTCCCACGTTTCGGTTAAAATGATAGTGTATATGTTAATAATATTAAGCCGTTCGAGTAAAATACTTAATTCGTCAAAGTTTTTCTTCATGCTTCTAATATTTAAATGTATTCTGTTAAATTGTAAATTTTGATCTGTTTTGATTATTTGAGTATAGATTTCAGGTGTATATGTTTGTTTCAAATGTAGATTTTGTTCATCATCCTCGTCCAATAGATCAATAAAATTTAATTCGTTAATCATTTATATATAAAGGGTGTCCAAATTTGAGGTAGGATTTTAATTCGTTAATATACGTAACGATTTCTGAGGCTTTGTTACTTAATATACGTAACGATTAATCATGGAAGATATGATTCTAAACAACGTTTCTTAATAACTTTTTGTAGTATCTACTACATAAAAGGGGCGCTAATCTACAGAAAAATAGATTTTTTTTAAATTTCCAAGGCATACTTGACTTTTCAAAACTGAAATAATGTTAGAAATTCGCCTTTAACCAAGCAGGGCTAAACCCCAAGTAATGAAAATTTAAATCGAGAATTTTTTACATTTTACTAGTCGTTTCACCTAACCGGGGACACACTGTATATAATGCAGCTAGTAAAGGTAATATAACCCACCTAACACTGCAATACAAACGTTTAGGTTCATTACCAGTGGGCCATGATTAACTTTATTTTAATATAAACTGTCAAATTGGTAGTTTATATTTTGCGGTAATTAAATATTTAAAGGAATTTTTTAGAACATGTAATTGGATAAAGAAAAATTTACAGGATTTTTGTAACAGTAATTCATTAACAGTGGTAGATTAGAGTTTCTTGAAGCCATTTAAATAGATATTAATTAGAATTGAAAAATATTTCTCCTAAAAAGCGCCTTGCATAAAAAACGTAAAAATTATGCAAACAATATTTTTCGGTAAATAATAAAAACTCTGAGATTTTTTTAGTGTGTTATTTTTAGCTAACTGAACAATCTCAAAGCCAGAAACCACCTATTTTTTAACTTTAGCTAAAAATGTATTTTTAAATTTTTTAAATATTTTCAAAATTTCACATACAAAGGCTTAATATTAAAATTCATTTCTGTGAACACTTGAAAGACTTATAATTGGGAAAAATAATATAAAATTTTATTAATTCTTTAGATTTTTTATTATTTACAGAAAAGTAGTATGTTTGCATAATTTTTAGGTTTTCTATGCAAGGCGTTTTTTAAGTGGAATATTTTTCCATTCTTATTAATATCTATTTAAATGGCTTCTAGAAACTTTAATGTAGCCCTGTTAATGAATTGCTATAACAAAAATCCTATAATAGTTCTTTTAAAGTTGTCTAAATAAAGAGACTTGTCTTTGTCCAATTACATGTTCCAAAAAATCTCATTTAGACAACTGTAATAGAACATCTACAGAATTTTTGCAACAGAAATTCATTAACACGGCTAGATTAGAGTTTCTTGAAGAAATTTAAATAGATATTAAATAGAATTGGAAAATATTTCTCCTAAAAAGCGCCTTGAATAAAAAACGTAGAAATTATGCAAACATACTACTTTTCGGTAAATAATAAAAAGTAATTAACATTTTATATTACTTTGTTCAGTTATAAATCTTTAAAGTCTTCACATAAAAAAATTGAATTTTTATATTAAGTCTTTCTATGTGAAATTTTGAAAAATATTTAAAAAGTTGAAAAAATAACCGTCGGCGGTTACCCCTTATTCAAGCATACATAAAAATAATATCTGCATTGATTACCTGCGCCTCAATAAAAGCCGAAACGGGCCATTATACCATGCACCGAAGTTTTTTAATTTATTACCTCCGGACATTCGAATGATACCAATTAATAAATTTAAATAACAATAAAATCGTTCTTGTTAAAACAGAGTTTTTACAACAATGAAGAATTTTGCGCGCGCATTGGCGACCTCATTGAAATCTTACTTAATTTCGGAAAATGCATTTTTCGGATTTTGACAAATTCGAAAATATGGATTGTAAAATGTCGTGAATTTGACACGCGACAGACGGGTGTGAGAGAGAGGATACGGAAGCTCTGACCTTCCGCCTTGCAGGCCAAGCTCCTTCATGGGGTGTTAGGCCTCACTATTATTATTATTAAGTATGAATTTAGGTTAGCGGCAGTTTAAGCTTTGTGCGTACTAAGCACAAAAACACCTGTGTAATGTAAAAAAAAATATGTGTATGACCATATAAAGAACGCTTCAGAAACACCCGTTAATGTAAGACTAAAACATAGTTTTCAGTTTAGCCGCGCTTTAAATAATTAAAGACCACGTGACCAGTGCCATTTGGGAATTTGGTTAATTTAATGTTCTAATATTGCATGCAAGCATCGATCTGACATTTTTGACATTGTGTTAATTTTTTATTGTTCATTGAAATGTTAAACAGTGTTTAACATGATCGCGTCCTCGAATGCTAATTTACATTTAACATGCATCCACTCATTTAACATGCATCCACTCGTGTCCCCGAATGTTAAGATACATTTAACATTCAGCCACTCTTTTAACATTCATTCACTATAGCAACATCACACATATTCATGGTAGTCCGATTTCGATTTAGCAGTTTTTAGTAATTATTATTGATTCAAAATTATTGCCTCGATGAACAATAATAGTAATTAACGTATTAAGAGGGTAACCCAGTCTTAACATTCGAGCATATTTTTACCACTCGAGCGAGCGCAGCGAAGCAAGTGTGGTCATTTATGTGAGAAATGTTAAGACGGTTACCCCTCGAAATCCGTTCATTAGTTTATTGTTCATTAAGGCAATAATTTTGAATCAATAATAATTACTAAGACTGCTAAATCGAAATCGGACTGGAGTGGATGCATGTTAAATTATCTTAACATTCGAGGACGCGAGTGGATGCATGTTAAATGAGTCGATGCATGTTAAATGTATCTGAACATTTTGGTCCTTTCGAGCCTTTCAACGTTCCTGCCCCTAGCATTTGGTCCAGTGATCCCTTAAAACGTACCAGCCCTCATCAAACAAGACCGTTACGATGGCGCAGCGACGAAAGATTTTCACAACCCAAGAAGATTTAGCAGAATCCATTCGCAGGCAGATTATCAACGTGAGGAAGGATGGCCCATCAAGAAAAAATGCAGCATATATCATCGCTCGCAGATCCACCCTAAAACAACTTTGGGAAGAATTTGAGGCCAACCATTCAGACCTGGCGAAGGAAGTCGAGGAAGAACACCCTTATTTTAAAAACAATTTTTTTCAGCAAACCAAAGACGTTTACAATGAAGGGGTTGCCCTGCTCGACAAGTGCGAAGAAAATCTAGCCACACTAGGTGAAAGTTCACGGCAGCCAGCTGGACCAAAAGAAGATACGACCGCACGTGCTGACAAGGAGGGACAGTTTCGAATAAGAAGGCTACAGATCAAGGTGAATTCACTCCAAAGCGACATTCAGGAAGTCTGGAATAGGTTGAATGAGGAATGCAGTAAAAGGTATTGTGAATACAACATTAAGAATTTTAAGGATGATTGGGATGACATCAGAGCTCTAAACGAGGAGATACTATCCCACGGTAGCTACGACGACAAGGAGTTCCGTGAGACCAAGAAGATGGTCAACAAAATAATTGTAGTCCTGTACCAACACATCCAGGATGGAGAGGTTCAAAGTGTCAAGAAACACAGCCATGCGAATATAGTGTTGCCTACTCTTAAAATTCCATTTTTTTAAGGGACCTACGAAGCATGGCCTAGCTTTCATGATATTTTCCGAAGAATTGTTCATGAAAATTTACGACTAAGTAAGGCGGAAAAAATGCATTACTTAAAGTCACAGTTACGAAGGGAAGCCAGCAAGTTAGTGCAACACCTGGAGGCAACTGAAGCCAATTACGAGTCTGCATGGTTCATTATAAGGAACAGATACGACAACACTAGGCTGCTACTTGCGAAGTATTTGGATGACATATTCAACCAGGCAACCCTGTCGAACGAATCTGCAGAAGGGATCAAGAAACTCCATGACACGACTGCAGAATGCCTAAGAGCAATTGAGAACTTAGGAATTAAAACGGCCACATGGGGGCCTATCATGTGTCATATAGTGACACGGAAGTTGGACAAGGAAACCAACAGACTGTATGAGCAGTCACTAACGGCACCAAGAGAAGTGCAAAAATTCGAGCAGCTACTGAATTTCCTAGAAACAAGATTTCAGTCGCTGGAAGCTGTACAAAGACGGAACAAACTCGAACCCAGAAAACAAGGAATTGGGAAACCATGGGAAAGTCACCAGGATCGGTGGGCAGTGAAGACGTACCACACTGCTGACATATCGTGCTTCCACTGCGGAGGATCACACAGCATTAAATCCTGCCCAAAATTTAGCAATCTAAATATATCCGCACGTTGGGACTTCATAAAGAATAAAAAATTATGTTCAAACTGCTTCAAGCCTACAGGAAAATATAACTCCAGACACTTTTGCCTAGGGAAATGCAAGGTATGTAATAAAAGACATCATTGGCTATTGCACGAAGATTTTAGCAAACAACAGCCTCCCAAGACCACAACGGCAATTTCCAGTGCGACAGCAACCAATAAGAACGAAAACATTGTTGCAAGCCTAGTAGGAAGACAGCATCGCAACGTTTTGCTTGCAACTGCTCTAATTAAGGTCCAGTCATCCTCAGGGAGTTTGGAGTATCTCAGAGCCCTAATAGACTCCGGATCACAGGCATCATTCATCACAGGAGATGCAGCTCAAACGCTGGGTCTACCAGAAGAAAAGGTGAGAGTGCACATTTCTGGATTAGGCAAGAAAGGAGCAGGTACAGCCCGAGGACGATTAACTGTAAACCTACGTCCACGATTTCCAAGCAACTACACAACCACATGTGAGATGCTGATACTGCCACAGCTAACCAAGTCACTTCCAGAAAAACCAGTCGAAAACTATCGACTTCAGGACTGTAAGAATATGGTGTTGGCTGATCCACTATTTCAGAAACCTGGACCAGTAGACGTTATCCTAGGAGCAGACATCTACAAGGAAATCATTTTGGAAGGAGTACGAAAATTCAAAGGAGGCCTGTTAGCGCAAAACACGGAACTTGGATGGATCATCACGGGGAATGCAACAGCACCATCAGAAGAAAGGAAAATTCTTAGCATGGTCGCATGTGCTGCAGAAGATGAACAACTCACAAAATTTTGGGAGATTGAAGAAGTTGTACCAGAAAAGATGATGTCCAATGAAGACAAGGAATGCGAAGAATTCTACAACTGCAACCACCAGAGAAATGCTGATGGTACATATACAGTGAAAATTCCGTTCAAGGAACCAATAGAAAAGCTTGGGGATTCAACAATACATGTGCAAGTGGGAGATCTAGTGTTACAGAAGGATGACAACAGTCCTCCCAATCGATGGCTTTTAGCAAGAGCAGCAGAAGTGCATCCAGGCACCTATGGTGTTGGCAGAGTTGCAGCTGTTAAGAAAAAGGAAGATACAATTCTCAAGCGTCCTATCACCAAACTCGGTCCGTTACCAAGACAGGAGGCAGAGGAAGGAAGAAGAAAGCAAAGCAGGGGTAGTGGAGTGTCAACAGTAACAAAAACTATAACACTCTTATTTACGTTATGCATCATAATTTCGGCAACCAAGGGGTCGTATACAGTAAAGTATCCGTCACCTGGCCTATTCATTGACGAACTTGGCCACGCAAAATTCTCGAGGTGAAACTTCAGGATCGAAGTAGCAGTGAACATCTCCAGCATCCAAGTAGATGAAGAAGATATAAACAAGACAATCCAACAAATGAATACCTTGTGCGACAAGGCACTGGTATTATCTGCATAATCCCATTGCAAAGAATTAAATCATCACCTGAGAGAGCAGCAAAGACAGATCATCTGGAATATGAGAAGCATTTATAGTCAAGATGTCAGAACCAAGCGAGGATTATTAGGGCAACTACTAACCTCAGTGTTTGGAGTCAACGATGAAGTTTACCATGACATCGAATCATTGGAGAAAAATCAACTAGAATTAATACATTCATCTAATCGTCAGGCGAAGATCATGTTGTCAACTGCAGCAACTCTAAATGAGACTGAAGCCAGAATATCCCAGAAGTAGGATAATTTTCGAAGAAAACTCAATGAAGGATTGCTAGCAATCAATGAGATGGAACCTTGGTACAAGAAGACGGACGACAACAAGCTAAACATACATGTGTTGACATCATATCAGATGGCCACCAACTACTTACAAGAGATGGGTGAGAAGTACAAACAACTTCTAAATGTAAAATTTAAAAGGGCAGACATCATGCAATTTATTCCATCGTCACCATTTGACAGAATAATGACTAATGCAATGGTCAATCTTCCAGCAAACCTAGAGATTCTTACTACGCCAACGCACAAGATGGAAGTTAGCTTCAACAATGAATCAATCGAGATCTTCAGTTATTTTCACATAACTGAGAAGCGGGAATACAACTTGATAAAACCAACTCCTATTCCAGTAAAGAAAGGAAATGGAACCTACGCATCACTGAACTTGCCAATGGAGTTCTTAGCTATCAACTACAACGAACAAACCTATTTTGAAATCCAAGAGGACAAGTTAAAGGAGATCGATCCAATAGGAAAACATCTTTACCTATGTAGGCCATCCGCCGTTCGAAGTATTGAAGACAATCCTAATTGCATCATTGACGAAATCTATCAACGATTAAACAAGATCAAATGTTTGGTCCACCAGTTTACAGTTAAGACACTGGTATGGAAGAAACTGTACGCAGCGAATACATGGTTGTTTATTCCCAATCAACCCACAACAGCAGCAGTACAATGCAGCGGGAATCGAGAAGATGTGAAGATTCAAGATGTTGGCATAATCCAGATATCCCCAGATTGTTCTATATACACCAAACGGACTACCTTGCATACTCAGCTATTCACTACTATTCCTGTCGTAGCTGGGTTCAACAAACCAATGCAAGTAATTATTAACACTACTTTGCAGAATACGAGCACCCACCCTCAACTGCAAATGGAGGAACCTGTGTTGCTAACGTCCGATCATTTTCAACGCCTACAAGAAGAAGAAGACGAGTTGCAGCTACATCAGGAATATCCATTGTGGCACCATCAACATACCATCATGGTGAACACTGGTACTACAATCGGTATCTTGGTATCAGTTTGTATCATCTGGACATTATGGAAGTATTGGAGAAAGAATAGGAAACCGCAGCCACGCCCAAATTCAGACCCGTCAGAGAGCTTCAGGTTACAACCACTGCCACCTGACGAAGAAGATGGAGAGACAGCCTCAGCCACACCATCTCGGCCCTTTGTCGCTTGGCAGAATGTTTAGGAACCAAACATAAATTTTAATCCTTTTAATTTAATTAGGCGAATATTTCACAAACACATATTGCATACGGAAAATGCTTAACAAAGCGTCAGCAGTAATGTAATCAGTGCTCGAATGACCGGTGAACAGCCTGCAATTCTGCACTCTGCAAGTTTGTTTGTTATGAAATTGAATACGCAAGTGCATATGCGAGCTGAAACTAGGGCAAATATTAAACTTTGTAAGCTAAGTCAGTATTTTTATATGTATAAATAGAAAAATATTCTAGTCAATAAACATACAGTTTGAAGTTTTGTTTCACTGTGTCACGCTGACCAACGGCCCCAGGTCTTTTTTGGTACATCATCTCGTGTGAGACTGCACGAGACCGTTGGTTTGCACCCCTTTTTAATTCCTGCACCCCTAAGATATTCCTGCAACTGTCCAAATTAAATTCATACAGTCCATTACAAGCTCCACCCTGAACATTTTGGTAAAAAAAAAAGACCTGGGGCCGTTGGTCAGCGTGACACAGTGAAACAAAACTTCAAACTGTATATTTATTGACTAGAATATTTTTCTATTTATACATATAAAAATACTGACTTAGCTTACAAAGTTTAATATTTGCCCTAGTTTCAGCTCGCATATGCACTTGCGTATTCAATTTCATAACAAACAAACTTGCAGAGTGCAGAATTGCAGGTTGTTCACCGGTCATTCGAGCACTGATTACATTACTGCTGACGCTTTGTTAAGCATTTTCCGTAGGCAATATGTGTTTGTGAAATATTCGCCTAATTAAATTAAAAGGATTAAAATTTATGTTTGGTTCCTAAACATTCTGCCGAGCGACAAAGGGCCGGGATGGTGTGGCTGAGGCTGTCTCTCCATCTTCTTCGTCAGGTGGCAGTGGTTTTAACCTGAAGCTCTCTGACGGGTCTGAATTTGGGCGTAGCTGCGGTTTCCCATTCTTTCTCCAGTACTTCCATAATGTCCAGATGATACAAACTGATACCAAGATACCGATTGTAGTACCAGTGTTCACCATGATGGTATGTTGATGGTGCCACAATGGATATTCCTGATGTAGCTGCAACTCGTCTTCTTCTTCTTGTAGGCGTTGAAAATGATCGGACGGTAGCAACACAGGTTCCTCCATTTGCAGTGAGGGTGGGTGCTCGTATTCTGCAAAGTAGTGTTAATAATTACTTGCATTGGTTTGTTGAACCCAGCTACGACAGGAATAGTAGTGAATAGCTGAGTATGCAAGGTAGTCCGTTTGGTGTATATAGAACAATCTGGGGATATCTGGATTATGCCAACATCTTGAATCTTCACATCTTCTCGATTCCCGCTGCATTGTACTGCTGCTGTTGTGGGTTGATTGGGCATAAACAACCATGTATTCGCTGCGTACAGTTTCTTCCATACCAGTGTCTTAACTGTAAACTGGTGGACCAAACATTTGATCTTGTTTAATCGTTGATAGATTTCGTCAATGATGCAATTAGGATTGTCTTCAATACTTCGAACGGCGGATGGCCTACATAGGTAAAGATGTTTTCCTATTGGCTCGATCTCCTTTAACTTGTCCTCTTGGATTTCAAAATAGGTTTGTTCGTTGTAGTTGATAGCTAAGAACTCCATTGGCAAGTTCAGTGATGCGTAGGTTCCATTTCCTTTCTTTACTGGAATAGGAGTTGGTTTTATCAAGTTGTATTCCCGCTTCTCAGTTATGTGAAAATAACTGAAGATCTAGATTGATTCATTGTTGAAACTAACTTCCATCTTGTGCGTTGGCGTAGTAAGAATCTCTAGGTTTTCTGGAAGATTGACCATTGCATTAGTCATTATTCTGTCAAATTGTGACGATGGAATAAATTGCATGATGTCTGCCCTTTTAAATTTTACATTTAGAAGTTGTTTGTACTTCTCACCCATCTCTTGTAAGTAGTTGGTGGCCATCTGATATGATGTCAACACATGTATGTTTAGCTTGTTGTCGTCCCTTTAAATAATTAAAGACCACGTGACCAGTGCCATTTGGGAATCTGGTTAATTTAATGTTCTAATATTGCATGCAAGCATCGATCTGACATTTTTGACATTGTGTTAATTTTTTTATTGTTCATTGAAATGTTAAACAGTGTTTAACATGATCGCGTCCTCGAATGCTAATTTACATTTAACATGCATCCACTCATTTAACATGCATCCACTCGTGTCCCCGAATGTTAAGATACATTTAACATGCCGCCACTCTTTTAACATTCATTCACTATAGCAACATCACACATATTCATGGTAGTCCGATTTCGATTTAGCAGTTTTTAGTAATTATTATTGATTCAAAATTATTGCCTCGATGAACAATAATAGTAATTAACGTATTAAGAGGGTAACCCAGTCTTAACATTCGAGCATATTTTTACCACTCGAGCGAGCGCAGCGAAGCAAGTGTGGTCATTTATGTGAGAAATGTTAAGACGGTTACCCCTCGAAATGCGTTCATTAGTTTATTGTTCATTGAGGCAATAATTTTGAATCAATAATAATTACTAAGAACTGCTAAATCGAAATCGGACTGGAGTGGATGCATGTTAAATTATCTTAACATTCGAGGACGCGAGTGGATGCATGTTAAATGAGTCGATGCATGTTAAATGTATCTTAACATTCGAGGACGTGATCATGTTAAACACTGTATAACATTTTAATGAACAGTAAACTAATGAACGCATTTCGAGGGGAAACAGTCTTAACATTTCTCACATAAATTACCACTCTTGCTTCGCTGCGCTCGCTCGAGTGGTAAAAATATGCTCGAATGTTAAGACTGGGTTACCCCTCTTAATACGTTAATTACTATAACTTACGACAGTTCATTTCTTTCACATCAATAACAGTTCTACTTACAGCTTAGTCATACTTTTAAACTGTTTTGGGTAATTAGTTTCCTATACTACATTAATTCTTTGTGTATGTAAACTGCAGCGGCTTAATCCTCATTAACATGTAATAGCCAGGTAGCGTCTCCAAAAAGTATGTAAATTGCAGCGGGTTCATGTTAATGATGGACTCCGTGTAATTACCATGATCTAATGATTCCCTAATGATGGAATTCCATACTGTAAAATGTATGGTATTCCATTTTGAAGATATTCCCACTATTCATTCAGCAACGAAACCGAACGTTCCTACGCTAAAATGAATAAAGTAATGGTTGTTGAGAGCGAACGCGGCAGAAAACTGCTCTTAGCAGACGGCTGCAAGTTTTATAAAAAGGAAACTTTGAAGTCTTCGGGTTTGACCTTGGAGCCGTACAACCCAAAGATCAACGCGTCTCAAGGTACTTGGATTACCTAGTTGACACCTACGTTTCGGAAGAGGCTCTCTTTCCTTCATCTATGTGGGCATCATCCTCAGCAGAGATGTGTCGAACGACTAATGCATGCGAGTCGTTTCACTCTCATTTCAATAAAAACTTCGGCACTTCCCATCGAAATCTGAACATCTTTGTTCAAACTCTCTTGGAGTATCAGACCGAAACTTACGTCAAAATGAGGAGCATCGACTGCAAGAAAAAAGTGAACCGCGAAACGTTGAATAAACAACAGTTTTTAGAAGTCCGTTTGTCAGCGTACAAAAACGGATGTATAAATAGACTGAGTTTCTTGCAGCAAGTATGCCATCACTTTGGCAATGCAGTGATGCACAAGAAGTAATTTTATTTGGTGATTAAAAACAATTAAAAAACAAATATCGAAAACACAAAAATACTTGCATGTTATTTGTCTAAAAAAAGTGGAAATAAGATTTCTATCATTTTTAAACACCGCCGAATATATATTTAATATGTATATTTCGTCAGTCCCAAGCCTGAATAAAGTGTGATGGGAAATGATGTGATTAGTTGTCGATTAATGTTAATGTTAATTTTATGACCCCGCTGCAATTTACATACGTCCCAAAAACTACCTGAACGGTGCCTGCTGCAATTTACATACCCTCACTAATGATCCGCTGCAGTTTACAAACGCCGAATTCTTTAATGTCAGATTTAAAATGTTTAAACGTTTTACCAACAGTGTTAAATGGGTTGCATATATGATATGGTCACATGGTCTTTAATTTTGTTCGATGTCTGTTCATACACAGGTAATTAGAAATATCAAATTATTTAATTTTTAAAAAATCCGTAAAAGGCTTTACCCAGAACTTCCCTCGTTGATATTGTGACACTAAGGGCCGGTTGCAGAAAGCAATGTTAAGTCTGGTGTTAGCTAACGTCGCGTCAAAGTGAACAAAATCGCATCAAATTTTGTTTACTAATGTATTAGTTACCATAAGCATTTGAGATTTGATTCGTTTTTGTTCACTTTGACGTCGCGTTAGCTAACACCAGACTTAAAATTGCTTTCTGCAACCGGCCCTAAATAATTTTAAAATCAAATTAAGTAGAAGTAAAAATACCTTCACGTTTCTAATAAATTAAATACATTTTCAAATAAAAAAATGTATCCCGCTGGGGTTTGAAACCACCGCATCTGTATAGCGCTCGTAACCACACCTGCATAGAAATCGTAACTGCATCCACAGTTGAAGTGGGCCACCGAGGCTATTAAAAATGGGTGCGGTGCGCGCCTCTATTTAAAGGAATGCTGATATTATTGAAACGTTTTTACTCTTTTGTGACATTATCCTGTATCGGTTGAGTCTTATTGTCGGCAAATGTAAAGCCTGATCTATGTGAAAGTTATTACTTCCTTTTATTTCAAAATTAACCCCAAAAATAAACATTTTATTTTTTTAAGGTGCTCACTCTGTATATATTTGTATGAAATTGTACCGGTTTCATACGAGGTAGGTATATAATATGTATGCAAAATATAGTTTTCCTCCGATAAATAGCTTTTGAGCTATACTGCCAACAGACAGACAGACAAGCAGACAGACAGACGGACAGACGGACAGACAGACAGACTGACGGAATTGAGAAAACCTCTTTTTCGTCATCTAGGGACCTTGAAACGTGAAGATCTGAAAAAATCTCGGAAGGTGATTTTTTCGTGATTAGAATACTTCCTTCGTCTTTCCGACGAGGGAAGTAATACAACAAGAGCTGAAGCCGTACGCTTCAGTTTATTAGTCCACGGCAATATAGGAGATTCTATATCATTAGACATTCCAATTTTTGACTTACAAGGGCTGACTGATAAAGATTGTAACGGGACAACAAAATTAATACAAATAATTCGACGTTCATATGTTAAACTATAAGAGGAACTAATAAAATGTTTAACATACTTAAAATTGTTGTACATACTTCCATATACTAGGACAGGTTCATAAATTCGCTCCCTTAGTGTGAAAAGAAGGTTATACAAAAATGTTACTTTTACGTTTACTTTAATACATTTATGACATATTTCAATAAATTTTTCTAACTCATTAAAATAATACGTTTTGTCCATGTCATTAAAATGGTTATATACAGCGGTGATCAGTTCGTAATTGTTGAAAACATTTTCCTCTTGGCTCCTATTTTAAATTGGGAAAAAGATAAAATTCACTGGGGGAGCATGTCTGAACTATAGGGTGGATGGTTAATTTCTTCAAATCCACAAGCCTGCAATGCAACTATTGCTGCACGAACTTTATGGGTAGGTGCATTGTCATGCAAAATCAGCACGCCTTCGCTTAGTTTTCCTCAAAGGTTTTCTTTAATGGTCTCTTTTAAACAATGTAGAACTTTGGCATAATGTTCTCCAGCTATGTGATTATCTTTTTCTTTGTAATCAATCAAGAGAATTCCTTATAAGTGCCAAAAAGTGGGTGCCATGGGTTTTTCGGCCGACTGCGCAACTTTGAATTTTTTGGGTGCTCTGTGCCCTTACGGTGCACTGCATCGAGTCTTGTTCAAACTCTGGGTCATAATAATGAACCCATGTTTCATTCCATATTACAATTTTATCAATAATCTCAGCTAGATTATCCCTACACAATTCCAAAAAAACCTCAAGATGTTGCCACGAGTGCTCGTTTTTGAACTGGTGAGAGCAATCCCATCTTAATGATCATGAAGTATTCATAAAGCTGTTGTTTCTGATATGCCACATATTTTTACTATTTCTTTCTTCTTTAATCTTGCATTTTCTGAAATAAAACTTCCTGATTATTCCATATTTTCTTTTGTGATTGCTTAAACAGGCCGACCACATTGAAGGTCATCTTCTAGTTTTCCCGTACTTTGTCAAAAACTTTATAATGCTCACTCAAATTTGTCCATTTATATTTATGAATGCAATTTACATCACACTTTTAATTATTAAAACTAAACTAAACAATTGAAACTTTGTAGTTAGTTTTGACAGATGTTAATAAAACATTTCCTCTATAAAAAATTTCAATCCTAGTGAAAACCTCATTTAATTAAATACTGAATATAAAATGCGAGTAAAATCAGTCAAGTAATTAGTTAAAATAACTATGATGTAATAATAGCTATTTATGCAACAAGTGCTAAAAGTTGACGTTTATGCACGAGACATGAAAATTATGAAACGAAGCCGAAGGCATGTCTCGTGCATAAACGTCAACTTTTAGCACGCGTTGCATACAATATTTTATCTACGACCTTAATGTTACCTTTATTAATCCATAAAAATATCGATTTAACAAAGGTTTGCATCTGCGACACTTTTAATTTATGTCATAATAAACAGTAGGCCACGCAGCGCGGGCGATTGTTTGCCACGCCAGTACTGTCAAGGTGAGTTACGAAATGTAATTATTGATACTCCACATCTGACTGTAACGCAAGAAGCAACTAGAATAACTTTACAACTTCACTTCCAGTTCGAAATTGTAGTTTTATAACCTCACTTCACTTTTAGCCTATATGCTAAAAGTAAACAGCTGATTTCTTTAACCACGGTAAACTATAAAACGTCACTTTTAGTAAAACAAGCTAGCGCTAAAAGGCCTACTTTTAGTAGTGGTCGTAGATAAATATATCCTTTATCTAATAGACTTGTCTGTCCGGGACGCTGGTCCGTCCGGGACGCTGGTCCGTCCGGGACGCTGTTTCAGCAGCCAAACCGTAAGAGATAGAGAAAAAAGTTATTAAAGTTATATGTTTGGAATGGTTATGTCAGGTCAGGAACCGAATTTCAGTCACGTGACACTTCTGGTTTTCGATAAATCACGTGATTTCCGTCCGTCCGGGACGCTGTTTCAGCAGCAAAAGCGTAAGAGATAGAGAAAAAAGTTATTAAAGTTGTGTTTGGAATGGTCATGTCAGGTCAGGAACCGAATTTCAGTCACGTGACACTTCCGGTTTTCGAGAAATCACGTGATTTCCGTCCGTCCGGGACGCTGTTTCAGCAGCCAAACCGTAAGAGATAGAGAAAAAAGTTATTAAAGTTGTGTTTGGAATGGTCATGTCAGGTCAGGAACCGAATTTCAGTCACGTGACACTTCCGGTTTTCGAGAAATCACGTGATTTCCGTCCGTCCGGGACGCTGGTCCGTCCGGGACGCTGTTTCAGCAGCCAAACCGTAAGAGATAGAGAAAAAAGTTATGAAAGTTATATGTTTGGAATGGTCATGTCAAGTCAGGAACCGAATTTCAGTCACGTGATACTTCCGGTTTTCGATAAATCACGTGATTTCCGTTCGTCCGGGACGCTGTTTCAGCAGCAAAAGCGTAAGAGATAGAGAAAAAAGTTATGAAAATTATATGTTTGGAATGGTCATGTCAGATCAGGAACCAAATTTCAGTCACGGGACACTTCCGGTTTTCGAGAAATCACGTGATTTCCGTCCGTCCGGGACGCTGGTCCGTCCGGGACGCTGTTTCAGCAGCAAACCGTAAGAGATAGAGAAAAAAGTTATTAAAGTTGTGTTTGGAATGGTCATGTCAGGTCAGGAACCGAATTTCAGTCACGTGACACTTCCGGTTTTCGATAAATCACGTGATTTCCGTTCGTCCGGGACGCTGTTTCAGCAGCAAAAGCGTAAGAGATAGAGAAAAAAGTTATGAAAATTATATGTTTGGAATGGTCATGTCAGATCAGGAACCAAATTTCAGTCACGGGACACTTCCGGTTTTCGAGAAATCACGTGATTTCCGTCCGTCCGGGACGCTGGTCCGTCCGGGACGCTGTTTCAGCAGCAAACCGTAAGAGATAGAGAAAAAAGTTATTAAAGTTGTGTTTGGAATGGTCATGTCAGGTCAGGAACCGAATTTCAGTCACGTGACACTTCCGGTTTTCGAGAAATCACGTGATTTCCGTCCGTCCGGGACGCTGGTCCGTCCGGGACGCTGTTTCAGCAGCCAAACCGTAAGAGATAGAGAAAAAAGTTATGAAAGTTATATGTTTGGAATGGTCATGTCAAGTCAGGAACCGAATTTCAGTCACGTGATACTTCCGGTTTTCGATAAATCACGTGATTTCCGTTCGTCCGGGACGCTGTTTCAGCAGCAAAAGCGTAAGAGATAGAGAAAAAAGTTATGAAAATTATATGTTTGGAATGGTCATGTCAGATCAGGAACCAAATTTCAGTCACGGGACACTTCCGGTTTTCGAGAAATCACGTGATTTCCGTCCGTCCGGGACGCTGGTCCGTCCGGGACGCTGTTTCAGCAGCAAACCGTAAGAGATAGAGAAAAAAGTTATTAAAGTTGTATGTTTGGAATGGTCATGTCAGGTCAGCAACCGAATTTCAGTCACGTGACACTTCCGGTTTTCGAGAAATCACGTGATTTCCGTCCGTCCGGGACGCTGGTCCGTCCGGGACGCTGTTTCAGCAGCAAACCGTAAGAGATAGAGAAAAAAGTTATTAAAGTTGTATGTTTGGAATGGTCTTGTCAGGTCAGCAACCGAATTTCAGTCACGTGACACTTCCGGTTTTCGAGAAATCACGTGATTTCCGTCCGTCCGGGACGCTGGTCCGTCCGGGACGCTGTTTCAGCAGCAAACCGTAAGAGATAGAGAAAAAAGTTATTAAAGTTGTATGTTTGGAATGGTCTTGTCAGGTCAGGAACCGAATTTCAGTCACGTGACACTTCCGGTTTTCGAGAAATCACGTGATTTCCGTCCGTCCGGGACGCTGTTTCAGCAGCCAAACCGTAAGAGATAGAGAAAAAAGTTATTAAAGTTGTGTTTAGAATGGTCATGTCAGGTCAGGAACCGAATTTCAGTCACGTGACACTTCCGGTTTTCGAGAAATCACGTGATTTCCGTCCGTCCGGGACGCTGGTCCGTCCGGGACGCTGTTTCAGCAGCCAAACCGTAAGAGATAGAGAAAAAAGTTATGAAAGTTATATGTTTGGAATGGTCATGTCAAGTCAGGAACCGAATTTCAGTCACGTGATACTTCCGGTTTTCGATAAATCACGTGATTTCCGTTCGTCCGGGACGCTGTTTCAGCAGCAAAAGCGTAAGAGATAGAGAAAAAAGTTATGAAAATTATATGTTTGGAATGGTCATGTCAGATCAGGAACCAAATTTCAGTCACGGGACACTTCCGGTTTTCGAGAAATCACGTGATTTCCGTCCGTCCGGGACGCTGGTCCGTCCGGGACGCTGTTTCAGCAGCAAACCGTAAGAGATAGAGAAAAAAGTTATTAAAGTTGTATGTTTGGAATGGTCATATCAGGTCAGGAACCGAATTTCAGTCACGTGACACTTCCGGTTTTCGAGAAATCACGTGATTTCCGTCCGTCCGGGACGTTGGTCCGTCCGGGACGCTGTTTCAGCAGCAAACCGTAAGAGATAGAGAAAAAAGTTATTAAAGTTGTATGTTTGGAATGGTCTTGTCAGGTCAGGAACCGAATTTCAGTCACGTGACACTTCCGGTTTTCGAGAAATCACGTGATTTCCGTCCGTCCGGGACGCTGGTCCGTCCGGGACGCTGTTTCAGCAGCAAACCGTAAGAGATAGAGAAAAAAGTTATTAAAGTTGTATGTTTGGAATGGTCTTGTCAGGTCAGGAACCGAATTTCAGTCACGTGACACTTCCGGTTTTCGAGAAATCACGTGATTTCGGTCCGTCCAGGACGCTGGTCCGTCCGGGACGCTGTTTCAGCAGCCAAACCGTAAGAGATAGAGAAAAAAGTTATGAAAGTTATATGTTTGGAATGGTCATGTCAGGTCAGGAACCGAATTTCATTTTAAAAAATATTATTGTTTTTATTTAATACGGGTTCTATTTGAAAAACGGTATTTTTTGTTTTTTTTAAATGAGACATTTGTCTCACTGGTTGCTAGTTTAAGGTATAATTGAATGCGGTTTGTTTCTGTTGTCGTTTGCCTTTGATGGGAGTCTTTATCAACCAAGATGGTCGCACCTAAGGGGCTTGTAGGTCAGGACCACTGTATAAATGTTTTACATAATTTTTCAAGAAACGAAAGTAATTTTTAATCCTTCTTCACTGAAGTTAATTAATATCTAGTCTTGTACAAACACAACATAAAAACTAATTTACTCTTTTAGGAAATCATTTTAGACCTCATGGTGTGAGACGCAAGGTCTATAGCCCCGAGCCTCCTTGCTCCACGTGAAACATTACTTAAAGCAATTAAATTTTTGTTCGTTTGTTTAGCATACAATTAAAACGAGTTATCTTTCACAGATCTCAAGCCGCATAAGCAACCAAATTCGCCTTACAGTTATACTTTACATCTAACAGAGATCTGCAGATGCATTCTCTTGTCTCTCATGCGTTCCTAATACCACAGTGGTGTTTGTGACGCACACGATGCATCCAGTAAATAATAGTATATTATTATACGAGCATATAATGGATGCTATTATTACACGAAGATGGCTTTTAAATAACGAGCGAGCGAAGCGAGCGAGTTCTTTAAACCATCTGAGTGTACTAATAATAGCTATTATATGCGAGTGAAATACGCTATTTTATTTACAACTACTTTATTTACATTCATTCCAGAAAATTTTTGTATGCGATATCATAAGTTTTTTTCGACTTTTCAGGGAGTAAATTTTGTGTAGCTTGTTTGCCCGCTTGGCGTACTTCAGGGGGAATACAGCACGATTGTCGCTATCGTTGTACATTTTAGATTTGGGACGAAAGAAGTGTAAATTATTATTTTCAAACTGACAGACTGATAACTGTCAACTCGAAAAAGCAGTTTATGGCCTGTTTGATTGTATGCACATAAATCCGTATTAGCGATGTAATTATGGTGGTATCCATGCATTTATGGCGGTATCGATGTAATTATGAAATATAAACAACAGGCATTGTGATTTTAGTTAATAATATATATCATAATTGACAAATAATCGCAAAATAACAACGGTATTGTTTAACAGTTGTAAATAAAAAAATGTTATTAGTATGATATGATCAGTCAGTCAGTCATCAGTTCGTTTTGGAAGTAGATTGATTGATACAGGCCACTTGACTATTTCGAAACTTGTTCGACGAAGCTCATGCGCATTTATAAAACAGCTACTGTGCAAGCGATAGTAAAAAGATAATGATATCTGAAATCAAATACAGTTGTTACTTTAATACTTCACAAGCCACGACAAATAATTAAATTATAAAGTTAACTGCCTTAACTAAATTACTATAATTACAACGACAAAATTGCTGGTTATTATAAACCACTAAAACAAAGGACTCACATTAATTATGTAGCAATTTCAGATTGCACGCAGCATTAAAACTGAAATAAAACAACCGACTTACCCAAAACTGAACGAGCGACATTTTTCTTGCTCTTGGGTGCAGGCCATCTGACAATCCTGGACGGTGTTGAGCATCAACGTCTTGTCGACATCCTTTGGATCCAGTCTTTCTCCGATTGCTAATCTCTCGTAACAATCTGGAAAGGAAGCGAATTGGGCGCATTAGAAGTCAACAACCTGATTTTGCATACAGCAGAGCTTAGTGTCATTACATTCCTTAAATTTGCAGGTGGAAAAGGAATTGTATTAGCTTTGCTTGTTTTTTAATCATAAATTATATTATGTATGGGTGTTGTAATAAATTAGCATCTTTGCGGTCACGGACCTGGTAAAAACAATCAACAGTTATCCGAAGGCAATTTGGCCATAGCTGATTCCTGGCCGAGCTTGCAAAAAATGACCCAGAATTTCGATATGCGTTGCTCCTAGCACTCTGTCCTACCATCTCTGGCCTGAGGCGTACAAAATTTTCGCCAAAAAATTCATATACTGCATTCAGAATTATCAGGGCATTTTTAAGATTCTTAAGAACATTCTCAATCTTACTCAAATGCTACAGGAGTTAATGGAATACTAGTAAATTTGGAAATAATAAAACGTTGTATTCCATATTTATTGCTTATATTGACGCATATTGTTAATTGCTGTTTGACAAACTAAGTCTTTCCGAAAAAATTGAAAAAACTATGTTTTACAGCTTCCTAAAATAGCACACCCTAAAAAACTCAAGAACTTACGTCCAATTAGTATGTTACCTACTTTATCCAACAAAAAGTTGTAGATACACAAATCAGGGTTTATTTAGAACGCAATAAAATTATTCCTGAAACACAATCTGGTTTCATACCTAATTACAGCTTTAACACTGCCTTGTTAAAGATTGTGGATGATATCATAACTTCAACAGATCAAGGTAGATTAACTATTTTAATACTTTTAGACTTCTCGACGCCATAAATCACGCTATTTTATTATCTACACTTCATTTTATTGGTTTTGATTTTTCTGCAGTTTTATTTGTGGCAGCTTCAGAATTGAATCCGGTTTTGAAAGGTGTACCACAAGACTCCATTCACGGTCCTCTTCTATTCGTAATTTATATTTAGATTTTTATAACGGAGGTTCGGCATTGCACGATACATCTCCAGGCACATTTACTACTCGTTTCTAGAATCTGATGTTCAAAATGCGTGTCTACAAATTAACTCAGATCTGAAAATCATTTTAGAAGCTTATGAAAAACAATGTTTAAACATTAATCCTAATAAATCAAAAGCAATTTTATGCTGCAAAACTAAAAATAGATTAAGAATTATAAATTATATCAATATTAAAATCAAAGACGATGCTATTTTTCTTTTGAAAATACTGTAAAGTGTAAAAGATCTTGGTTTAATAATAGATTATAAATTGATTTTTTGGAGATCACATTTCTAAATGTATTCAAAGTGCTTTCAGAAATTTAAAATTAATATATTCATCAAGACAGTTACTAAATAAAAAATTGAAATCAATGCTTTGTGAAGCATCAGTTTTATCCAAATACCTGCATTTCATAAGAAATGAACTACCCCGGAGGAGTTGACCCAGAACTTTGAAATTACGTAGAAATGGGTAGTGCGTGGAGACAAACAAATGATTACAGTTTCAAAAACAAATGACAACATTTATTGAAAATATCATTAATAATGTGTTGCATCTCCACGTACTCTTATGCATTCAGTAACCCTTCGTAATATGCTGGAAATGAGATGATCGATTGCCTCTTGGGGCAGCTCATTCCAGGCTATCTGTAGTTGTTGACGTAATTCCTCTCAAATGTTGGGAGGATGGGGTAATTGACGCAGTTTTCTGTCCATCATGTCCCAGACATGTTCAATAGAGTTTAAGTCCGGGGATCTTGTCGGCCAAGGCAAATGCAAAACATGTTTTGTGCTAGGAACTCTAACGTTAGGTGAGCAGTATGAGGCCGCGCATTATCGTGTTGAAAGACGGTCCCTGGAAGGTCTCGGAGGTATGGCACTAATACGGGCTCCAAAATGGTGTCAATGTAACGGCGCGCGTTTAGAGTGCCCGGAATGAATATCAAGGGAGACCTGCCGCCGTAGCGTATTGCTCCCCACACCATTACATCAGGAGTTAAAGCCGTGTGGCGACGCTGAACAAACTGTAAATTTTGCCTCTGACCTTTAGGTCGTCTGATCCGTAAACGTTCGTCAGAATGCCACAAGCAAAATCGGAATTCGTCGCTGAAGACGATAGCTTCCCATTCATGGTCCCAATGTTGTCGGTTTTGGTTCCACTGCAGTCTGGTATCTTTATGTTATTGAGTCATAGGAAGACGAAAATAAGGACGATATGAGCTTAACCCAAATGTGCGTATTCGACGATAAATTGTGCTCATAGACACTCTACCAATTGCTCTTACTCAATTGATTGCAACAGCTCGCGTTGGTTCTACTGGGTCCTTGATTGCACTTCGCCTTAACAGCCGATATTCGCGTGCTTCTGTCACTCTAGGACGTCCACTGCCCCTACAGCGAGTTTTTAGGAGTTCTTCCTGCCAATTCATCCAAGTCCACCTAATAGTGGCGTGAGGTCGGCCTATGCGCCTGCCAATTTCCCGAAAGCGTAAACCAGCATCATGAATTCCGATAATTCGTCCTCTTTCAAAGGGCGTAAGATGGCGAAAATGTGCACGTCTTCGAACTCGTGGCATTTTTTAGGCATTAACTTCACTAATTCAGTAACAAGAAACACAAACAAACGGTGAACTACTTCGAAAAATACGATACAACAAAAGACAATTTCAGGTTCTAACAGACGGATAATTTCTATCAGCAGTGACAGATGGCCTTCAAAATTTAATCATTTGTTTGTCTCCATGTCTACGTAATTTCGAAGTTCTGTGTCAATTCCTTCGGGGTGGTTCATTTCTTATGAAACGCAGAATATAATTACTGTGATAGAGTTCCTGGTCATTGTTTAAACTACATACGATTCAAATAGAATACAAAAATACAGAATGCTTGTCTACGAATGATTTTTGGTATTCGAAGATTTGATCCTATTGTGACGTTTCGCGTGCCTCCAAATTGTTTTAGAACAATTGCCGTTATCAATGTGTAGACCAGGGTTTCTTAACCTTTTTGTAGTCACGAACCACTTTCAAAATTTTAACAATCTGACGGACCCCTTCCAAACTTAATTGTAGAAAAAGAAATCAAGGCATTTTGAAAAAATAAAACTTTTATTTATTATCAAGACAAAGTAAAGATTAGCGCGTGACGGTTGTTTAATGAGACAGTTGCTGCTGCTTCCGTTCGATAAGCACATTAAATAGAGGAATTGTCTTAGACAACACAAGACGCATATCACCTTTGACGTCTAGTCCGTTACGATTTTTAGTTTTAATTGACACTAATACTGAGAACCCTGGCCCACAAAGGTACGTAGTAGCAAACGGAATTAATATGGACATTGCTCGTTTAGCAAGGAGAGGGTAAGCTTGTCCTAAACTACACCAAAAATCGCAAACATCCTTTGCGTTAAATTCAGCTCGCAATACTGCTTTGGATTTCATGTCAATTAAATCATCTTTAATAAGATCTTCGTCATTGATATCATTCATATCAAGCATAACGAACTACGCACCCATGTCTCCTAATTAAGGCTTTCTGGGCAAAAGTACCTAGGTAGGTACCTACCTACTTACATTTTAAGACGGATCACGCGTAGTATTTATTGTCTTCATATCTGACATGGACCCTCAGCACTCATGCCATCTGACATGGACCCCCAGCACTCATGCCATGGACCCCTTTGGGGTAGGCGCTATCACCGTCACAAGGATGCATGACGCGCGAACATTTGGAGCCACGTGGAAGGTGAAGAACTTGAAGAATTCCGACAGAGATGCTGCTGCTCTTCCGATAAGGGCGCAGGTGTGAAACCGGCGAGTTGCGCAAGCTACACCGCGCAGCTCGGTCCGCATCTCTACTTTCCGTCTGCATCGAAGTATCACATTAAGCCCTCTTAGAATTTCCTAGGTAAACGACATGGAAGGAGATCGAAGCATTATAAAAAAGGGATACCCGCTCAGTCCAGAGAGATATAACCCGTTCTATTCAGAATCCGTCTTGGCAAATAGCACCTGAGCAAGCTGGATTTGTAAAAGGAAGGGGGACAAGGGAGCAGATACTGAACATTCGTCAGCTGATAGAAAAAGCCAGAGAGTACTACAGTCCGCTATATCTGTGCTTCGTCGATTTTACCAAAGCTTTCGACAACGTCAACTGGCGAAAACTATGGGACGTACTAAAGCAGATGGGTGTTCCCCTACACCTCATAGAATTAATCAGGCAACTATACGCAGAAAGCAAAGCAGTAATAAAATTTAACAACGTCCTCTCAAAAGAGTGCAAAATTAGCAAAGGTGTACGTCAAGGATGCGTTCTTTCACCTTTGCTTTTTAACATATACACTGAACACCTAATGAGACATGTACTCGATGATTGGGAGGGCGGTGCAACTGTTGGAGGATATAAAATATCCAACCTCCGATTCAACGATGACACAACACTAATAGCAAGAAGTCAGGAAGAAATCGAAACGCTCATAAGAAAACTAGAGGATACCGGCAACGAGTATGGGTTAAGTATTAACTACCGCAAGACCAAAATTCTAATCGTGGATAGGGAACATAACAACCATCCCAATATCACCCGTATTGCGAAGTGCGAAGTTGTCTCACAATTCGTCTACCTGGGAGCACTGGTGGACAATCTAGGTGACTGTGGTAAAGAAATTAAGCGAAGAATACAACTGGGAAGGACTGCCATGGCACAAATGACTCAAATTTGGGCTGACCGAAATATTCGCATAGACGTCAAAGTACGTCTCGTTCAAGCCTTAGTTTTCTCTGTGTTCATGTATGCGGCGGAAACATGGACGGTCAGAGAGGCTGAGCGCAAGAAAATAGACGCATTCGAGATGTACTGCTGGCGTCGTATGCTTAGAGTTAAATGGACAGCTCATCGCACAAACGAATCCATCCTAAACGAAATTAAGCCCCAACTTCGCCTCTCTTCACTTGTTTCTAAGAAAGCCCTCAAATTCTTTGGCCACATCTCCAGAAGAGAGAACATGGAAAAAAACATACTACAAGGAAAGCCAGATGGAAAAAGAAGACGAGGACGATCTCCCCAACGCTGGATTGACATAACGCGAAAGGGTCTCCAGGAAGCCTGGGAACATGTTTTACGCATGACCCAAGATAGAGGCGCCTGGAGAAATTTTCTGGACGAGACATTTCCAAACCTATCATATTAGAATCACAACGCATCTGGAAAGATGTCATGATGTAGAAGAAGAATTCAGAATCCAGACCATAACTTGAGCCTCAGCCGGGGGCTAACTTGGACCCAAGGGCTCAATCAGTCACCCCCAGTCCAGATATATTTTCGTTAAAACCAGAATCCTGTCCCGAACTACCTGCCCTTTCCAGATCAAGTAAATTCTATTCCCGGTTTACACCTTAAAAGTTGAACTGCCTGAGTCACCCTTAAAACTGACCTAAAACCTCCCTTGCTTATGTTAATCAACCTGCCTTAAAGCAATCATGTATATACAAACGCCATGTCCTGTTAATCTTAAAGTGCATTGGAACAACATCTTGCTGCTCAGACTTTCCGATCTTTCCGGTACAGTAACCCGTGAAACCACTCTGCTAATAAACAATTCCTCCCGACAGCTTGCCCCCATAACGAGATTCACGAGCAGCCGAAATCCAGTTCAAATCCGCCAGCGCGAGCTTGCTTAATATTTGAATTGCAAATCAAGTTCACACCGGGGAAACTTCAATTTTAAGATAGGTGATTTTCAAGTTGAATACCTCCAAAATGGGTTTGTTTTGTTTTTTCCTTTTTCTATTAACTCCTATTTTAAATAAAACACCCGCTATATCATTACATTTTTGAATTCCTCTTAACATTTTAGAGAAAATTTGTCTTCTCAACTAACGCTTTATTTTGTACGGTTTCTATAGAATTTTTAATTTTTGAAAAATTTTGACAAATTCTTAAAAATTAAAAATCAAATTTTTGGCTAACTATGTGCAAGGTCACTGTAAAAGGAATTTGTGTGGGTGTATCACACCAGATTTTTTAATGTCACTGTAACGTAATTGGTAATTCACCGTTTGGTTTTGGTTGCGTTTGATTTTAAGTATTATTTTCGACTCCGACCAGTTTTACAAATTTACAATTTTTGCCGCTATCGGTCAATTAATAAATGCGAAGTATAGTATTTCCCACCAGTTAGATGAAAACACACAGCTACCAATTAACATCTCGTCGCTATAGCAACGAAATTTAAATTTTGTTGTCATTGGCTGGGCACTCCGCGACCCAGGATGGAAGGGCTTTCGTAAGTTGTATAAAACGATCGGAATAGGACGGCATAAAGAAGAAAAACGAGGTCTGGTGTATGTAGCAGTTCTACTCGTAATACGGAGAACTACTACAACAGATGATAACTTATTTAACTCTTATTTCACTAGGTACAGCGCAGCCTGATATTGCGGGAGTTTTCCCAGTTAGTAAGGTAGCGCGAGTACCAACCCTTTGCCTTTCTTATTTCACTAAGTACAGCGCAGCTTGACATTGCAGGATTTTCCCCGTTAGTAAGGCGGCGTGAGTATCAACTCTTTGCCTTTCTTATCTCACTAGGTACAGCGCAGCCCGACATTGCGGGGTTTTCCCGTTAGTACGGAGGGGTGAGTACCAATTATTTTCCTTTCTCTTACTTCACTTAACACTAGCAGGCACCACAGTAACCAGAGTCAGGCTGGCAGATAGCCGTTCTTGCCGCTAGGCGAGTTAACAACGAACGTCCGACGTTAGTTTAGACTCAGAAGCAGCGCAATAATTGTAAGAGTAATGTAGTGCTTTTACCTTGGCCCGAATAAATAATAATCGATTTCCATGGCGTTGTTTTCTTTTGATGTAAGAACTGAAGGTCTCCAGCCTTTATACGAACTGAGTAAAGTCAACCTAAGTGCGACCGTTTAGGTTAATCAACTATAACTCCTTCAAATTGCTCAGCCGTAACCAGGAAACATACACAACGTAGGCACATACACGAGCTAAAAGCAACGAGGGTGTGCACCGTTACAGTATTGAGTGATATTTCCTTGTGGACGGACGTGCTTACTTAATATTTTCATTCATTTTTGTAGCTGAAATTTAATAAATTCTCCAAAAATGACGGAAGTTTGTTTCATTTGCAGTAAATCTTTGTTGGAAGATTAAACCTTTGTGGAACGTGGACTTGAAACTTGAGAGAGTCGAGTGTTGAAAGAAAGGACGTCAAAGTTGAATATTTACGAAGTGTTAATTCTGTGACAATTCATGTACAGTTCCGTAAAGAATATACTAGAAAGTCTAGCATATTGGCATCAAAAAGACAGAGAGAAGAAGCCAGTACATCTACAAATCCACCTCATAGTAGAATGCGTTCTAGTCTTTGCCTTCAAAGAACTTTGTATTTTTTGTGGTAAAGAGGCGAGTGAGGAAGAGGAAAAGAAAAAAAGACAAAATATTCGTCGTAAAATTCATCGCAAGTTTCGACGCTTTCGTTTAGAACTCCGTTCTTGAAATAGCAGAGAAGCGTAATGATGACGGCAGTTAGAAAACGGATTATTTATGAACATGACTTGGTCGCTGCGGAGGCTCAATATTATTCTGATTGTTTCAAGTTTTTCATGAAGCCTACTACAGCGGTAAGGTTGGTCGTCCTAAAGATAATCCAATTTATTAGCAATGGAAGAGATATATTCATTTACTGAGAATAATGATGAGTGTCAGTTCACTTTAAATGAATTAAAAGGCATTTGCAACGATTTCGTTCCAGATGACAAAACTATTAAGAGTAAACTTGTTCAAAAATATGTTAACAAAATTATTATTACAAACAAAAGTACATCTTTAACAATTATTTGTTTCACTGACGCACAGTTTGGTGTTTTCATTCAGATGGGTACTTCTTAGATTTAATTTTCACGGACTCGAATCAAGTAGACGTATTACTTGCAGAAGAGATTTTACTTCTAGTACATATTCTTCACCCTGTTTTAGTTTGTAAACTCAGCTTAGATGCCATTTTCGTCCCAATGCAATTTGATTCTCATTACCATGATTTCAAAAACACTGATTATATTTCTATGAATGAATATTTTTCTTCGATTAATTGGGATAATGTGTTTATTGAATCTGATATTAATGTTGTTATTAATGAGTTCTACTCTATACTTCATGATGCGATAGAAACTTTTGTTCCGAAAAAAATATTTAAATCTCCGAAATTCCCAAAATGGTTCACAAATGATCTAAGAAATCTCGTAACTCTAAAAAAACTGCCCACAAGAAATATAAACTAAGTAATTCAATAAGCGATTACATGGATTATAGCAATCTTAGAGAACAATGTAAAAGAAAATCTATGCAGTGTTTAACTGATTATAATAGACAAGTAGAGAGTGATCTGATTTCTCACCCAAAAAATTTTTGGCGATACGTAAGAGAGAAAAATGTACAAATGAGCTACCTAACATGATGCACTTAAATAACTTGATACGAGCGTCGGCCGAAATTAGAATAACTTGTCGCACGGCGGCTCAACGCTCGACAGATGGTAAATAATGAGCCATAAATTGCCAAATCCCAAAGGAACGAACGAAGGTGACCATTCTCGAGTCTCGCCGTCCGGCGGTTGAAAGGGGTTCAAATTTCAGTTTACCCAAGGCTCCACAAGCAATAATTTATTCTGTAGCAGTAATTTATTTTGCGCGCGGGGCCGGAAGCATAAATTTATAGCTCAGTAGCAGGTCCGCTCGGAAACGCCAGCAAATAACCGTCACCAAACACAAACGAAATGCATCTTTAAGAGCGCCGAAGTAAATATGCGATAGCCGCATGTAGATGAGGGAAAAAAGCTAAGAACCGAACTCGCTAAATAATTAACCGCGTCTCGAGTAGCCGAGAGATATTATCGTACCTCAGCATGTTTGGGCTCAAAATTCAAGTCTTTTTTCCAGCGAGGCAGTGCTGCTAAAAACGAAGCTCTACAGAGAAACGCTAATTAATTAGCTCATTTCCCGTAAGAAATTCTGCGGCGGCTCAATTGCTTTCTCTCCCTCGTAAAAATGCGTGCGCGAAAAGTTGCGTTCATCCCCTCTCACAGCCAATAAACATCAAGGGAGTGAAGCACAAAGAAGCTGGCCTCTTTAAATAGAGAAGCCCAGGCCAGAAGAAATTACTCTGCCTCGACGGGTCGAACAAGCAGCCATTCCAGGATCATCAGCCGTCATCTCCAGGAGTCCAACCAACCTAGACGGAAGTCACCTAGCCGGGACTCTATCAATTCGGGGAAAGCTGCCCTTCTGGACTCTGCCGTTCACCGAACTGCAGCTTCCGCTGGACTTAGCTGTCTGCCGCGTTCACTGGACTTAGCTGTTTGTCGCCGTCGCTGAACACAGCCGCCTGCCGTCTTCGGGAAACTTGGACGTCGAGCCACTTCAGCCGCCGTCCCCGAGAGGACGATCATCGCCCGCTCCTGCCGCCTACGCCGTTCCCAACACGCCACGCCACTTCCGCCGCCGCCCCCGAGATGACGATCATCGCCTGCACCTGCCGTCTACGCCGTTCCCAGGGCGTCGAACCACTTCAGCCGTCGCCTCCGAGAGGACGACAAGCGCCCGCTCCTACATCCCTAGCCCCTTCCAGAACGCTGCGCCCCTTCAGCCGCCGCCTCTGAAGGATCCCACCAGCATCCGACTACGCCATCTGCTTTCTCTTGGCTATACGTATATGTTGTCTAGTTCTAAGTTAATCTGTACAAAATAACTATAATAATTGTTTCTCCGATTAATGAGCTATTTAGCAGAGGATAAAGCCTCTATCCCTCCTTCGACTGCCGCCTTCATTACCGCTACCGTTGAGCTAGTTGGAGGTGTGTTAAACTTATGCTCCGATAATCCTCAAGACATTGTGGATCTATTTGCATCTTATTTCTCATCTGTCTACACAGCTAATAATAACAGAGTACACAACTTTAACTTTACAAATGGTATTCGTCTTGGAATTATTGATATTAATATAAATAAGGTGCTGGATCACATGGGTGCATTAAAAGAAATATCTAGCCTAGGGCCAGATGGTGTCCCTGCCTTATTAGTGAAAAAGTGCAGATTCACTCTTGTTAATCCCGTACACAAGCTCTTTCCATTGTCCCTCAGTACTAGAAATTTTCCTGACATTTGGAAAAGAAGCTATGTTTCGCCAATTTATAAATCCGGGGACAAAAACGACATAAAAAATTATCGCCCTATCTCAAAATCATCTTGTATTCCTAAAATTCTTGAGACCATTGTCACTTCTGGACTCTCACCAATCTTAAGCCACGCACTTACAGAACGCCAGCATGGTTTGTAAAGGGGAGATCTACTATTACCAATTTATTAATATACAAGCAGGATGTTACCGAATCTATGGAATGTAAGGTACAAGTCGGTGCCGTACACACTGATATCTCCAAAGCCTTCGACAAAGTGGACCAAGGGATCTTTCTAGCCAAACTCGAGGCACTAGGTATTTATAGTACTCTTCTTTCATGGTTAGGGGAACTCCTTGCTCACCGCCAACAGGTTGTTAAAATCAACAACTACCTATCAAATGTTATTGAAATAACGTCTGGGGGTGCCACACGGGTCCCATCTTTCTCCAGTTCTATTCGACTGTTTCATCAACGATATAACGAAGATATTTTCCTTCTCCTAAGTTTTTTTATTCGCTGATGGCTTAAAAATATATGCACCCATTTTCTGGATAGAGGATTGTACCAGCATGCAAATGGATATTAATCGGCTTTACAATTGGTGTAATAATAACATGTCCCTTAACATTGACAAGTGTAAATCAATTCGTTTCTATCGTATAAAAGATCCCATTCATTTTAATTACTCTATAAATAACATTATCTTACCTACTGTTGATAATATTGTAGATTTGGGTGTCACTTTTGACACAAAACCTGACTTTGAGCAGCATATAAGTAGGTAATATTATTAACAAAACTTTGAAATTAATGGGGTTTATACGACGGAATACGGCTGATTTTATTAATTCTAATAGTATTAGAAACATATATTGTTTACTTGTACGCTCTAATCTAGAATATGTAAGCTTAATATATAAACCTTACTACTCAAGTCATATAAATAGGATTGAAAAAGTCCAAAACAAATTTTTAATATTTTTAGCTTACAAAAATAATGTTGACTATTCAATTCACCTGTCATCTGTCAAAAAGTGACCAATGAAAATCCAGAATTCTGAAGTTTCTTTACCAATCAAAAAAATATCAGCGGATATATCTTCCTAGAAGGTATTCAAGTGACTATTTTAAACAAATGTGATTTTTATTAGAAAAATTCAATATTAGTGTTCTGTTACTATAGAAATTGCGTAGTTTGTTGCTAGATTTACTGAAAACTAATTTGAAAAAGTAGTTTGGTTCATTAAATAGTCTCTCGAATACCATTCTTAGTCAAAGTTAAGTAGATTATTTTTGCGGTGGTATCACTACTCATGTCCATTGCGCTTGGGATTAGGACTCGTGCTATCGCACTCGTCCTAATCGTACCAAAGCGCAATGGACATTCGTGACACCACCGCAAAAATAGTCGACATAACTTTGACTACTCATGGTATTATAAGTGACTAGCAGTCCAGTGAGACAAATGTCTCATTTAACGCGCCTTCAAACCTCGATCGGTTAGGCAACCACCCAGACCTGGAAGGTGTCAAAGTGGTTGCCTAACCGATCGAGGATTTAAGGCGCAGAGGGTCGCAGCTACGTTTGGCGGCCGAAACAGTTTTTATTTAATACGCGTTCTATTTGAAAAACGGTCTTTTTGTGATTTCTCGAAAACCGGAAGTGTCACGTGACTGAAATTCGGTTCCTGACCTGACATGACCATTCCAAACATATAACTTTAATAACTTTTTTCTCTATCTCTTACGGTTTGGCTGCTGAAACAGCGTCCCGGACAAAACAGCGTCCCGGACAAAACAGCGTCCCGGACAAAACAGCGTCCCAGACAGACACGTCTATTAGATAAAGGATTATTTGCCAGACAATACAATCACAGGAAGAATTAACAATGTGTGATGTTTATTTGGTTACCTACCTATTAAGCGCTTACTACTTGTTTTTGTTTGTGTTTTGTATATTTATGACGTTCTGTTAATGCAGTGGTTACTATATTTCACTAAAATGTGCAGTGACGAATTAAGCATGCCTCAAATTTGTCTTTTATTTATCTGCGTTATTTTCTTATGTACCCTTATACATGTGTAATATTTCTGAAAAGAGAAAAAAATAAGCTTTCTATTGATGCATCACACAGCCTAGGTTGTTATTTAAAAAAAATCAATATGGCGACCGCACTTAAAAACTATATGAAAAAAAATTTTTTTTACTTCAGAATATGCAAAATAATTTAAAATTAACATATACCAAACATATACCTATTAACTTATATGTAGTTAATAGGCATATGATACCAAATATGAAACGCATATCTCAAACCGTTTGACCAGGGCAGCTTTGGTCCCATACATAAAGTACGTTTTTTTCCTATAAAAATTTTCAAGGACAAGATAAAATTGGCAAAACTGCTTTTTAAAAATTATTAGATAATTTATTTTCGTCAGGTTTTTCTGTAAACGACTTGTGTCATTTTGACATTTAAAATTAAGTTTGTCAGCTTTTCTTTTTTGAAACTGAATACGCGTAAAAAACGGAATCTTTTACAATTAAATGTAAAAAGAGCATTTCTGAAGTGTGCAGAGGAACTGTTGGATCTGCATCCTAACACACCAGAAGAAGACGTTTACGAAAGATTAGCAAGAGCTTTTGATGTACATAGGTAGAACTTTATTGCAAGATTTTAAATTTCCCACCAATTTTTAGTTCTATAAAGTTACTAAAACAAATTTTACCAACATATATTTTTTACAGGAATCCAAGTTATGCCAACATAAACCCTAAATTCTTTGACCTTGAAAATTTTTATAGGAAAAAAACGAACTTTAATAGCGATTTATTAAAGTTTTGTAGTATTTCAAAAGTAATTTACCAAGAATTTTTCCTACTGCAAAAAATAGCAATCCAATTTTTATTACCAATTTAGATTCAGGTTCATTCAAACTACATTAGATATAAATCATTTAATCATGATATGCACTATTTTTCAAATTGAATAGTTTTCAAACATGCCAAATACAAATTCCACTGTTTATATTGATAAATATTTATATTCAAATTTAAAGATAATCATCGTCAGTCATCTCCCCAGAGCCTTCATCATAATCTAAGTCATCAATGTAATCAACCAAATGTGCAATTTGACTGCCAGCATCTCGAAATTCTGCCACGTCTTCATCGGAGAAAGTTTCATCATCCATTTTTTGCGTTGTACGTTCATGAAAATTGTTGGAACCTCGTGTTGCTTCCGTAGAAGCTACATACCCTTGCAACAGTCGGTGCTGCTTCATTAAGCGATGTTTTTCCTTTGTTCTCTTTTTCTCCAGTGCAGCTTCAAAATCAAATTTAGGGGGCCTGTAATACAACTTATTTAGCGACCACAAAAATAAAAGATCTAGTTACATACTTTTCTCCATTGGCATAAACTTTGTTCTGTAAATGTACAATGTCATGACGAACATCTGCTAATAAAAGCAGTAAAAAATCAAATGACCCCCTTTCTCCTTTTACTCCCCTTGGTCCACGTTCTCCTTGATCACCTTTTGGACCTCTTGGACCAATTGCTCCAGGTTCTCCCTTCATAATTAAAGATAAATTATAATAGGAATGAATTTTACATTTTATCACTTACGTGTGGTCCTCGTTTACATCTACATTGTGCCGAATCATCTCCTGGTAAGGGTACAAAGGCACCAAGCAACGAGTAGGTGTAATCAGGATTGTTTGAAGAAATTACAGGACTTGCTTCTGGACCTGCAAATATATAAAACATTAGCTCTTCTTTTTCTTCTTAATTTAGGTTGAGGGCTTATTATAAGAGACATGAGTGTTTTAAGCTTAAGATATTGCCGGGTGCACCCTCATAAGTTAATCCATTGAATTAACAAGGGAGTTACCAGAGTTGTTTATCTGATGGCCGGAGACCATATAGTATGATGGTGCAATCAATCTTCTGAGCCTGAAGTTGACAGTCTCTATCTGCCGATTGTAGACTAAAGTATTTCAGAAGGCTATTTACTTTCGTACAATGTGTAATATTAGTTGCTTATATTAGAACTATGGCAGAATAATTACAAAATATTTTATGTTGTGAGTACAAACTTGTCCTCCTTTGTATGAGAGCTTCATAAAAGGTATTAGGTAGACACTACGGTTAAATATTTATTTAAAAAATGTATAGCATTCTAAATAATCCATGTTAAAATAGGTGTTTAATTACAATCCTAAGGTCCTCGGCTATATACGAGGGCTGTCCGATATTAAAGGTACAAGCCAAAATTTTACTAACATATATATTTAATGAAAATATTTAATACATTCTACAAAAAACTACCTACTTTTGTTTATTTTTCGACATATTTTCCATAAAGATTGACGCCCGTATTCATAGTCGTTCGCCAGCGGATCGCCGGCGACTCGCCAGAGTTTCGTTATGAATAGTATGTTGGCGGCACTGTACGTCTATGCCAAATTCGAGGTTAGCAGGTTAGATTTTTTGTCAGTTTCTGTCAAAACTGACTGAAAACCTAACCTGATCACCTCGAATTTGACATAGACGTACAGTGCCGCCAACATACTATTCATAACGAAACTCCGGCGAGTCGCCAGGGATTCGCTGGCGAACGACTATGAATACGGGTGTGAGACATTTATCCCAGTGTGACAGTAGTTTGAACATCCCTTCACGGTAGTGTTGCCTGTCAACAGGCCCTCGTCAGTTATACGTTCAAATATCCAAACCTTGATTTAGTACCGCGCACCAAAGATAGAGGCGCTGTTACTTGCCGCCTATTACAGTGGCTATATAAGGACAGTGCGGTCAATTTTAAAAAGGCAGCCATTAAGAGTCGTCTCTACAACAACCAGCCACGCCCTTAGGTATTGTTCTGTGCACGGCCTGCTAAATTGTAAGACAAACGTCACCCTGCTAAATTATGACATAAACGTCATTTTATACGGACTGGACATATTATGTGAAGTTCCGCGATGCTTTACAGAGCGGTGTATACCCACGATCGAGAAAATGTGTGCAATGTGAGGTGGTCAAATGTGCAGTGCAACATTAATTTTACAATAATGTCAATAATATTACTTAAACAGAATGAAACGGCAAGAGACGACGTGAAACGTAAAGAATCGCTGCCAGCGATTAAAAATCCTCGTTAACGAGCAACCTAATATCGGAATATAAGTCAATGTGTCCTTTGTTATCTTCTTTATTCTGTTTTTGTACATAAAAAACGAGAATTTACAACATTTTGCATTGGTCGACACTGAGACTACGTACAAACGCTAAAAAAAAACTGATTTTTTTTATATTCATAATCAAACCGTTCTTTTTATACCACCAGTTAATTTAGAGGAATATAATATTCAGTGTTAGATAACCCATAAATTCTCTTTAATTTGATGCCATAATCTGTGTCATTCAGACATTTATATAGTATATTATAGCTTTTGATTTGGGCTAATGCGCAATTTTCACAAAAAGTATTTTACTTTAACTCGTTGACCTTTACTTATGCAAACGAAAATTCGGCATTCGCTTAGACAGAACACTGTAGAATTTTATGATGATTATTTCATTCCACTTCATGTTGGGGCTACTTTCAATAATAAAGGACTTAGAAGCAATTTTGTGTGACTATTATGTGTAATTTCGTAAAACGACTCTTAAAGGCGGATTTTAAAACAACCAATCAGAAACATGACCAAAATTGACCACACTGTCCTTATATAGCCACTGTACCGCCTATGATTTCAATTTGAATCGACAAGTACAGAATTGACAAGTTTGTACAATTAATTGTCATAATTTTGCAGTAAATTGTCACAATTTGTATTTATTCTTCTCCTTAGCCCATCCTCGTATCACATTAGGATAGAGAAACTAAAGTTTAATGTGCGTTTCTACTACCTTGTGACGAGGAACAGCCACATTTTTATTTTAAGTTGACTTTAGTGTTATAGTTACTGGACTTTGCAAATTATTTATTTTAAGTTGATTTAGGTGTTAGTAATTGGATTTTGTGAATTGTTTAATAAAGGTAAGAACCTAATATATGTATATATAATTTTATATATTTTTCTTAAATAGTCTGTATCTTTAAGTATTAATAATTACGTTTATAGAGAAAATGGTCGGGGGGCACAAAAAACGCTGTGCCGTTCAGAATTGTAGAAGTACTGAATCACATCCTAACGAAATATCTCATACATTTCCACAAAACCCAGAACTATTAGAGGCCTGGTTGAAAAATGTAAACAATTCCACCATAATGAATATACCCTACCAAAAGTTAAGGTATATTTATCAAGTTTGTGGTAAACACTGAAATGGAACAATACCAAACACCAGATCGTAAGAAATTAAATAGGGGAGCTGTTCTAACACTGTTCGAAAGAAATAGTTCTGCATCAGGAAAAGAAGACGTATTAGCAAAGAGCATATATGCTCTCTTATATGCTCTTTGGTATTAGGTAAGTGATTCAAGTGAAAATCTTGGGTTTTAATATTTTTTATTTTACACAGAAACTGAAAATCAACAAATAATGGAGCTGTATCAAACACCAGAACGTAGGAGCCTGAGTAACGATAGGTAAAATTATAATAGATATATGCAATTTCTATAACTTGATCACGTTTCCAAGTTGACCAACTAATTTACACTGGTTTTACTGTATTATATTTAACGAATAGGTCATCTGAGTTATGTTTCTATAGAAGTAAAACCTTTACTAACCCTCTACAAGAACAGCTCAATGTAAATAAACGAAATAATAGATATAAATATTTGGTTTTTCTAGAGCATCCTACAACCTTAAGACGAATAGGAATTCCTAAAGCAAGCGCCATGTCCTCAAGAAAGAAAGCACTTTATCAAGAGTTAACTAAATGTAAGCGGGCTGTGAGAAGGTTGAAAAGGGCATCAAAATCTAAAAAAGACCTCTTCAGTTTAACAAAGAAACTTATAAAGGGTGATAACAAGAAGATACTAGAAAACGAAAACTTAAAAATATTAAACAATTTATCGCCAGCAGCCGAAATCTTTATAAAAGCTCAATTAAAGCATAGTGGTCCTTCAAAATCTATTAAATGGAACAAACAGGAAAAAACTTTATCATTGGCTATCTACAAATCTTCACCAAAATGTTATAGATTATTGCAAAGAATATTCAAATTGCCATTTCCAAGAACCTTGCAGAGGACTTTAAGCGGTATTTTGGTGACGGCTGGTATTGTTGATACAGTTTTTTCTTATTTGTCACATGTATCTGCATTGATGAAACCAATGGAAAGATACTGCACACTTTTATTTGATGAAGTTTTTCTGCAGGCAAATATAAGCACTATGTAATGCATTCTTTAGCCTAAATTTAAGGTATATAAACTAAACAAATTGTGAAGAACCCTGCCAGTTCTGTAAGTGGCATAGACCAACGTATCGCCTCAGTTCGCTGTTTCAGTCTGAATAGTACGTAAGTATAGTTAAGCTGTACAAAAATCATTGTGTTATTAGAATAAAGTGACCATCAAAAGCCACCATTTTTATTTTTCTATCCAACAGAAAACACGAACATAAAATAAATACACGAAATACATAGGTATAATTTAAAATATATGCACTTGCCTTATTTGCAATTTAACATTTTTCGGGGTAATAAATGTTCACCAAGAAGCAATGTTAAACTAATTTTTAGTAAACCTCCATACGAATTATTGTATTGTATATATTTTATTAATATTTCTGAGGTAGTTTACATAAAATTAGTTTAATTAAATATTGATGGAATAATTTCATCAAAATAAAATTTTGAATAATTTTAAAAAGCGCGCGCTACCACTTGGTGTAGCGCACCAATATCAGAGGGCGCTTTTATCAACAACTTTCAAAAGTTGCCTTATGTCACTTCTTCCTTTGGGTATGTTCTGTGCCTGTCAAGTCGGTTAAAGTAGTCCACAACTGTGCCTTGCAATTCCTGTTGATTCGCAATTTCACGAACTTTAACGCGACGATCTTTCCTAATCAAACCTTCAACAATTGAACAGGTTTCATTCGTGGGTGACGTCCTTAGTCTGCCTTTGTTCTTCTCCGGATCATCAATCAAGTCCGTTCGTCCATCTTTAAATTTTTTGCACCAAACGCTGACTTCTTTTCGGCTTAAGACCTTCGGGCCATAAACGCCCTCTAATCTGCGATGAATTTAGCTCTGGTTAACTCCTTCGGCTTGCAAAAATCGGATAACCGCACGCACTTCACACTTGGAATACTCTGCGATTACACACGCCATGTTTGTTTGCTTCCCGTAAGCTACTAAATTGAGTCTTACACACAACAACGCTCCAGACTCTACTACAACGCTTTAACCTGTCTAGACATGCATATGACGGCAATATAGAGTACGTTAGTCGTGACGTCATAACGGGCGGCTACATTTGAAAACCTTTCCAAACATTTCCTGTTCGCGCGCTAATAGTCATAAGAGAGTTTTTGTTGTGTGTATATGCGTTTTTGTTAGAGAAATAAGGGTTTTAGTGTTACTAGTTAGAAATAAGAGACATTAAATAGTGTATTTTAAGAGACTTCATATTTTATAAGTTTACTAGTATTTCAGCAAGTGCGTGTGAAGTAAGTTGAGGTTATGTTGTTACTTTGCTTTTGTAATGTTTATCACTATTTTCAGTTGATAAATTAATTCAAATGGCTACAAAACATGTTTTGAAGATAGCCACAATTGTGGACTTCTTCAATGAGGACAAAAAAGCATTTTCGAAGGCTCGTCTAAAGAAATCTTTAAAAAAATGTAAAATTACAAATGTAGCAAATTTTGCTATATTTACAAAGCATTCTTACCTCGACTTGATATACTTTATTCTTCATGCTACCATTAACATATCCACGATTCAACTTTAATTCGGCGTCGAATTCCATCTTCTCGACATGCCCGGATTCTACAGCATTCTCACCCTTCGAAAATGCTTTTTTGTCCTCATTGAAGAAGTCCACAATTGTGGCTATCTTCAAAACATGTTTTGTAGCCATTTGAATTAATTTATCAACTGAAAATAGTGATAAACATTACAAAAGCAAAGTAACAACATAACCTCAACTTACTTCACACGCACTTGCTGAAATACTAGTAAACTTATAAAATATGAAGTCTCTTAAAATACACTATTTATTGTCTCTTATTTACATACACTACAACTAAAACACTTATTTCACTAATAAAAAATCTGGTGTGATACACGCACACAACTTCCTTTTACAGTGATCTTATAATTAGCCGAAAATTTGATTTTAAATTTTTAAGCATTTGTCAAAAATTTTCAAAAATTACAAATTTTACAAAAACGGTACAAAATAGAGTGTTAGTTCAAGAGACAAATTTTCTTTAGAATTTTAAGGTGAATTCAAAAATGTAATAATATACCGGGTGTTCTATTTAAAATAGGAGTTAATAAAAAAAAAACAGAAAAAAAACAAAAGAAACCCACTTTAGAAGTATTCAATTGGAAAATCACCTATCTCACATCAATACACATTGAAAATGTAATAAAAATAGAAAGTTTTAAAAAAATCGTTAGAGCCGTTTTTGAAAAAATCTAAAAAAACTGAGAAATCACAAGAGTAAACACCTACTTCCGGTTATGCGATTTTCTTCAAAAGCTTGCTGTCTCATCTACATAGTAGACGAAACTTATATATGAAGTTTCAACTCCATACCTCTTTTCGTTTTTGAGATATTCTGTTCACAGACAGACACACAGACCAATGAAAAAAAATATGTTTTTTGGGATCAGGGGACTCTAAAACGTGAAGATCTGTTGAAAACTCAATTTCGAATTTTTGGGGTGAATCCAATACTTCCTTTATTGTAAAAGGAAGTAAAAACAGATATAGACCCACTAAACATTCTCTTACCGCACGCAACACGTAAACAAGAAATGTTTGGAAAGGTTGCCAATAGTACCCGCCCGTCTGACGTCACACTTACGTTGTCTATTTCGCTTGCGGTGTTTGTTTCACAGCCACCTGTACCTTTAAAATCGGACTACCCTCGTAGATTTTGAATTTGAAGAATTTTAGAGTTGTTTCAGATAATGAATTGTCCAGCACAAATTTTTAACACAGTTTGAAATATAGGCAAGAGAAAAAATATTTTGCTATTAGTAGGTAAATATGTAGTGAAATAGTAACTGAATATTAATCAATCCTCGCAAACCTCAGGAGTTACATTATTTGACTCTAATTTCTTGGCCAAGTATTGTGAGAATTTAGAGAGTCACCAGATAACATCAAGAGATTATTGAGTTATTGAAGAATTTGGAGTTATACTTATGCAGGATACAATAATTTTTTTTTCGATTACCATTTCCTGAAGGAGGCTATTATTTGACACTTTCCATATGTCAAAAGCATGTTGTTACGCTATACTATGCAATAACAGTCATTTACGATACAAGTGCGTATTTACGCATGTGTATCATACAATATTTAATCTATGATAGTATCTAGAAAACACAGTAAATATAAAAAAAATATTTATCTACTTTGCGTTTGTTCTGATACTCATTTTGCATATTGTAATAGACAAAAAGCAATGCTATAATAAAAATACTAAAAACAGAGTAATTTTTGTTTAAAAAAGTGTCAAGGTAGATAAAATATTGTATGATACCTCGTTTATAAGGCATTTTGTCGCACTTACTCCTTTAGTGCGTACGTGCTACAAAATGCTTCTTATAAAACTCGTATCATAATATACTATATTCCACACATAATAATAATAATAGAGTTTATTGCACTTTCCCATTTACAATGGATGTACATTGTCACCTAGTACTAGCTTATAATTTAAAAGTAAAATAAATCTATTGGACCTATTTATTCAGACCACAGTATATATATTTGTAAACAAAACCAGTAGCGAAACTCAGGATTTGTGAATTTCATGCGCATGTCCCAAAATATACCGCTTAGAATATGGCCGCACTTCAATCAGCTGTCTCGTGTTTTGGTTTGAAGCAAAGAAGTAAAAGAGGTGTTCTTTCGCGTGTTGAAAACTTTGAGTGTGGTTATTTTTTAAATTCGTACCTAGTAAGTAAGTAAATTTGTTAAAATGCTTAAAGCCGAGGGCTACTTTTGTGCATATGAGGATTGCAAATCAGCACAGAAGTTTAAAGCACCAGAAATAAGTTTTTTAGTTTCCCAAAAGATTGAGAAAGGTAATTGAAACTTTGAAATTTAATTATACAATAAACAAATATGGTTTGAATTCTTTTAGGTCTAAGTTATGGGTAGAGAGCTGCAACAGACCTGACCTACTACTGAAAAAAGTGCAAACTTTAAATTCTTATTACAGAGTTTGTTCACTTTATTTTGAATCTAACATGTTTTTAAATGATTTGAAAACTGTATAAAACTCCAGATATTGGCTCACAATTAGGGCATTTTGTAAAGTGAGAGATTGTTTATAGTTTGTAAAGCTCCTTTATTGCAAAGTTAGTTATAATAGTTGATTACCTGACAAATGAAGACAAGTAAAGTCTGTTTGATTTGTACAATTGTATCTAATTTATAAGATTTCATTAAAACCTTTTAATTTTAATAAACCGTCCAAAAAGAATCGGGTTTTTGTAATTATAATAGGTCCTCATGTGAATCGCATAATTTCAAAAGAATAAATATTTATCAATTGATTTTTGTGTTTGCATTGTTCTTTTCTTTATTCTACCACTAAGTACCAGCGACAAGGAAATTTTGTCTATGCTAAGTAGTATGAAGCAATATTTGAATTTCGCACTAATACTACAGCTAAGAATATGGCCGCCGCATTCAGGGTCACATAAATCGCATACCTGAGATCAAAGGTGCCGACAGAGAGGTTCGCTACTGGTCTGTGAAGTTGTGCTTCAAATTGGGGGGTAACTTGTTATAAAGAATACAACAAGCATAAAAGGGCGACTTTTTGTATTTAGCATGTTGACATTTATTTGGCCGAAGGTTCCCTCCACACCTCGTGGGATATTCATGAGTATTCTTATTGAACACATGTAAATTATTGTGAACGAAAGTAAGAAGTTTGTATAGATAAATTGACGTAACGGTGAGCAGTTCCCTATTCCTAAATATATCTTGGCATGATTGCCTATAATCTAAATTATATCGAGAGATCCAAAAAAAAAAAAAAACTGTTCCTCAGCGGGCTGTGTATTCAACGTATGAATAATATGTTTTTCTGCTCCCGCATGTATATATTCTGTTTTCTTCACAATCTACAGAATGGATATGTAGGCAATTGTAGTTAACTGAACGTATATGATTTCATATCCACACAAGGGTGGATATGAAATACACCAATCACAAACCACGTTAGTCGTGATTACCTAGGCAACTTTCATTAATTGTTTGTTTTGCAATGGACACGCCCTGCTGTGCCCTGTTTGTGGCAAACGTGATTTTGTTGTAAGATATCTTATTAATTAGCGTTGAATAAATTTTCTTTTAATTTTCCATTCTTTTCCATTGATAGGTCGTAGAAAAAATACACTGTACAACTCGAGTGGAATGTCCATATCGCCCTCGGATAATTGAGCACTCCGCCTGCGGCGTCGTGCTCAAACTTTATCCTCGTGCGATATGGACATCATATCCACTCTCGTTGTACAAACTACTATTTTCTACTCCCGCATGTATATATTCTGTTTTCTTCACAATCTACAGAATGGATATGTAGGCAATTGTAGTTAACTGAACGTATATGATTTCATATCCACACAAGGGTGGATATGAAATACACCAATCACAAACCACGTTAGTCGTGATTACCTAGACAACTTTCATTAATTGTTTGTTTTGCAATGGGCACGCCCTGCTGTGCCCTGTTTGTGGCAAACGTGATTTTGTTGTAAGATATCTTATTAATTAGCGTTGAATAAATTTTCTTTTAATTTTCCATTCTTTTCCATTGATAGGTCGTAGAAAAAATACACTGTACAACTCGAGTGGAATGTCCATATCGCCCTCGGATAATTGAGCACTCCGCCTACGGCGTCGTGCTCAAACTTTATCCTCGTGCGATATGGACATCATATCCACTCTCGTTGTACAAACTACTATGGTGACACTGTACGTCAATGTCAAATTCGAGGTTAGCAGTTTAGGATTTGCGTCATTTTGTGTCATAACTGACGAAAAACCTAACCTGATAACCTCGAATTTGACATTGACGTACAGTGTCACCAACATATTCATACGTTGAATTTCCACAGCCCGCTGAGGAACAGTTTTTTTTTTGGATCTCTCGATATAACAATTGTATTATACATTTTTGTATTACAAATACACGTGATATCTTTGTGGCCTGTCTCCATACAAGAATATTATAGCTAATTACCGAGTACACGTTCGCATAGTAAACTGACAGAAGGGCTTCATTATTTAATTTGTGCTTTAATGTTGACAATGCGAAATAGCATTGGTTCAGCTTCAAACATACGCTTTCAATATGGCTGGTGAAATCCAGTCTATCATTAAACATAACACCTAAAAGTTTTGCAGCTGGTACTGCTTGTATTTGGTATATTCAATTTTGCGGGTACCATATGACAATTTTAGGCAAACCGTTTTATATGTATTGATTATTAATTTATTGGTGTTTCACCATCTTTCAAATGCGCTTAAAATCAAACCGACTACACAAAGCCAGGCCACTATTTTTGTTACACCCTGTATATTCGTGTGCGTTATTGCTATTATAATTTAAATTATAATTACAACTCGTTTAGCTTAAACGTTGACTACTTTTTTCCCCACAGTGAGTAGAAGAAGATGTTAGGCAGCCCCTTCCCACATTAGTGCAATAATGTAATTAAAATCCAATTAACAAGCAGCGCAAAAAGTGTGGGTATAAACGTTGCGAAATTCTTGCCGTATAAACGTAGCTTAATTTACGCAGCGCTCTCAAGGTTGAAAGAAATATAACCTCACTAAATAAATGCGTTGTTTAAAAATCGGTTTGCTTAATGCTTGTAAATACCGTAAATAGTGCATACAGGACGACTCTGGCTGAAAACTATCAGAATAATAACACTCGAGTGTCTTCAAATCTGGGTTATTTTCGTTTGTTTGGATTTTTAAATTCGTTTCTGTGATAGAGAAAACTATGGCCAACGGACCAGATGCATTTAAAGGTTAGTTTATAGAAATTTAGTTTCTGTAACTTAAAGTGTTTTAATTGTAGTTATTCCTGTACGATTTTCGTCGTCAAGTACGACATGCCACGAATTATTTGTTAAAGAGCATTCCGTTCGTAACCAGTCCGATGATATGCCATCCGAGCAAACACTGTTTATTTTAAACGTGCCTCCATATGCTACAGAAGAGAGTTTTAAACGTGTATTCTCGTGTGCAGGATCTGTAAGAAAAGTTATCTTTCAATCTAAGCCAAACAGTATGGAAGGAGAGAGCAGTGGCAATTCATTGAAAGGTTTTAAGGTAGCATATATCGTTTATGATAAACCAAGCAGTGTGCAAAGAGCACTAAATTTAAAAAGTTTAGAACCCCTTTCAACTGACAAGTACCCTATTATAACTGGCGTTAAGAAATGGGCCAATGAATATAACCACAATGTATGTGATCACCAAAGATTATATGAATACGTTACTAATTCTATAAAGCAGTATGATGCTGCCGAAGAGAAAAGGAAACGGGAAGAGAAACAGAAGGATGATGGTGGTTGGACAACTGTGACGAGCAAGGGAAGAAAACCAGGAATTTCTCGTAAAGAAAGTGTTAAAAACAAGATACTGGAAAAATCACAAAAAGAAGAAAAACGAAAGCATCTTCCAGATTTTTACACTTTCCAAAAACGAGACTCCAAAATGAATCAATTGGTTGAAATGAGGCGTAAATATGAGGAAGATAAAAAGAAAGTGGAAGCTATGAAGCTAGGCAGAAAATTTAGACCGTTTTAAGTAATAATGTGTTAAATAAACTGTAATTTAATGTTTAATAAATTTTGATACGAATAAAATGAGTAATAGGCTACATTTACACGGTCCGCTAACACCGGTGATACATCGGTTGTTGTTAACACCGGCGTAAATTGTTATGTAAATGGGGTTCAACACCAGTTTTACTAGAACCGGTTTACTAACGCTACACCACTTTGCCAAGAGGCATGACGTTAATAAACGGGTGTAAAATGTACCTGTAAATGGATACTTTCGACTTGACCGGTTTTCAAACGGGACTACGAACGTAATTGTAAAGACGGTTGGTTGTTATAAAACATGAACATTTAATAAATCGAAATAAAATGTTACCTGAGAAGTAGATGTGATGTATTAATCTTCTGGTTATGGCGGTTATGTTTATAATTTTATAATAACAGACAGAGTGACAGATGGAAAATCTCGAAGCAGTTGGTCACACTGCGACGAAGTTTTAGCTAACACCACGCCATATATATAATACACATATATTGCTAGTAGGGCCTCGGAACGCTAGAAAACATTACGGCGCCGACATAGTCTCACTTAGAGTATAACGCGTCTCGTGCGCATGCGTGGGAATTCGAACTCCGCCTTTAGAAGCGAATTTTAAACTTGACCACTTCCCCATTGGGCGGACGACGCCGTCGCCCTTGCGCACCGCTCACCGTTATACATTGAAGAGTTGGTTGTCTGTCTCACTTCCTTAGCGAGTTTCCCACTCATAGCCGCTAGCAATATAGTAAGTATTAGATATATGCACCACGCCAACACTGACGTACACTTTAATGCCTGTACAACACCCCTTTTTAAAGTACAGTGTATAGAATTGTATCTTATTACAAGGCCAATATAAGAGTAATTGTGTAGGTATGGGAAAAGTGTATTATTGTTTGCTATTTGATCATGGTTGAGTAGATCAATCGTATGTGAAACAATAAATTATTGTAATCAGTTAACCGAATACATAGATGTGGCTGATATTCTTTTGTTATGAATTTGTTTTATACAATTATTTATACCTAGTCCATTTTTTTGCTTTTTGATTCAGGGTAGGCTTTGCATTTATATTAACTAAGATCAAAATTAAGATCACTGTGATTGTGAAGTTGACGCTTCGGTAAAGATTGCTAATGCATAATAAAATATCACGAAAAAGCAGTGTTAACAGTAAAACTAAAGAAAGTGTAAATTGTTATTTTACTAATATAAAAGACCTCGAGTGTAATTTATCTAAAACAGCTACCATTGAAAGAGTTACTGAAATCTTTGATGTAAGTAGTAAGTACTTATTAAGAAGTAAACAGATATTACTTTTCTAACAATTTTTATAATGCTAGATTTCAAATGCAACTCTGTTGAACATTGTAAATTAAGCGAATTTAGAACTACAGCAAAGTACGAATAAGGAAAAAAAATATGTAGCTTGTGAGGAATACAGTTTCAGGGAGGATATTAAGAAAAAAAGTTGGGGTTTTAATAAAAAAAAAATGATTTATTTACTTTGGATACTTTATTACAAGTAATAGGGAGGTACTGCATTATACTGAAAGTAGTGCAAAAATTATACCAGACATTAAACTGCGTTATAAGTACAAAACTGTGCATGCAAAGTAACTATTGTGCGAGAAGAGTTATCTTATTATTAGGTTAGACGAATTTGATACAGAATCGAAAGATGAGTTAACAATATAATTTTACATAGTACATTTAATAAGATAAATTAGTCTACAAGTTTTACGACATTTCTGTACAGTTTGATAACAACGTATAATGTGTAAATAATGGCTCTTAAAATAAAGCAATGCCTTATTTAATGTTAATTGTTTAGTAATTTTAGCCGTTCTGAAGCATGATGCTGCTTATAGCTAGAGTTCCTATATAATATAAGAGTTGAGACAACGCAAATGTCAGCGGCCATTACTGATCCAAAAGTAAATAATATCATACAAGACCAGAGTTACCCTTCTTATACTGCATTGGGAAAGGTACCTCTGACAGCTCTGTTTCCTCGAGATCGTTCATTCATCTCACTTCCACCCGCGCCGATGGCTATTGTCGGTCTCTTTCTGCGAATGATTTCGAGGAACCAGAGCTGTCAGCGGTAACTTTCCGAACGCAGCTTAAGTAGGTATGTGTCACCTATGAATTTAATTACTTGTCACTTTGACAATGTCAAAAAATGGTTAATTTAAACTGTTTATGAAAACTACACTGGTAGGTAGCTACTACAGATCCCTATATAAGTAATCTTTGATAAAGAGTTGAGACAACTTAAAAAAAGTAGGTACAGCATTGGATTTTAGTTCTGGTTCTACTTGTGTGTTTAGTTTATTCTGTTTATATTTTTGAGTTCTTTGCTTCTCGTTTTTGGGAATTTGTGTCAATGGATATAAACCCCCGTTCGAATTTACTTTTGAAGCAAAAAACGCAACATCTCGTCATTTCAAAAACTGTAGAAAAATAATTATTTGGGTAACTAATTTTTAAGTAAATTCCATATACATACCTACAACTCCTAAAGATATACTGTTTAAAGAACTATTGTCAGGTACAAAGGGAACACATACCGTTGATTGAGGTATTTGGGAAGATATCTCACCTCCGTGTCTTAAAACGACGGTCAGGTATTTTTACCCCTCGCTCGTCCCACCCCGCTGAAGCTCTCGGCAAGTGCTGCCGCATATTACAAAATCATAATCCAATGTTAGGGTTTAGAAATTTGCTTATTTCGTATATGCGGTCCGTTGCGACAGCGCCGACAGCCACTGGCATAGCGCTGTTAAGGGTCATATAATTTACGGATTTACAAACCTACATCCGTTTTATACAATTTAAATTTAAAATAAATAAATAAATTGAAGGAGTGAAGTTTTATTTGTTTGAAACTTGAAGATATTTTATTAGGCTTTTATTACATTTCATGATTATGTAAGAATGCAGGAACGGCTTCAGCTGCCACAAACTCGTTCAGGACCGTATTGATACGTTTCACGCGACCCACAACAAGAAGAACATGAAAAGAGACATAAAATCATATTAGCGATTAATCGGACTTTCGTGTGTTATAACTTACCGTGGGGTTTGCACCCCCTAGCGTTGACCTCTACTGCATCGCCTCTTCGGCTCCAACCGTGGACATAATTCATAAAATATACAAGGAGAGCCTACAGGGTGTTTTTTGAAATATTTTTTAGTTTTTTTAGTTTTTTTTTAAAATTTTTATGTTTTTAATTGGTATTTATAATAACTAATTCTTATAATTATTGTTAATTACCTTAAAGTACCTGTCGAAATGAAAATTAAAAAATAAATTAAAAAAGTTAGAATTTCAAACAGAACTCGCTATTTAAGTTAGCACAGCGTCAGAACTGTCGAAATGAAAATTAAAAAATAAATTAAAAAAGTTAGAATTTACGTTTAGTACTGTAGTGTAACGTGTAAACTTACGCAAACTTTCGTTTACCAATAGTAAACCACGTTTAAATACTCGACGCGACCTATAAAAAAACATGCTTTTTAATTAAAAAATGTATTTATGAAGCAAGAATTCTAATTTTTCTGTGGGGTTTAGCGGGTTTAGCATGTAATACAGTTCTAGATTTTTTTGTGGGAATATTCTCAGTCTCCCATTTTAAATTTCTAAACAATTTAATTTTTAGTAACTGATCTAAAATAATTAACTTATGATCTTGGCAAGTATCAAGTTCAAACCAGTTATTATAATTTTTATTTACGAAATCTATTAATTGAACTCTAATACTTTTTATAATTTTTTTTTGTAATTTGTAAAGACTAAACCAATGATTAAAGCAGCGTAACAAAGAATCTACAATATTTGCAAATTTATCTTCAGGCCTGATTAGATGTTTTATAGTGTCATCGCCATGACCATAGTCTTTATTTAATAATAATAATTCTCTGCTGTTTAATAACACTTCATTGTTCTTAATGAAACTTTTTTTGCAATGATTACAATTTACTTTTTTTAAAAAGTAGTGAATCAAATAACCTGCTACATAAGTATTTGTACAGGTTTCTAAAGTGGCCTTATTATTGTCCTGCTGGTTTAAATCGATTGTTTGATCTTGTACTCTTTCGACTTTTTCTAGGTCTTCCGGAATATTCATAATATGATCTTCGTCTTCTAGAATATTCATATGATCTTCGTCAAATTTAGTTTCATTTTCGTCTTCTGTTAATATATTTGTAGTTTTGGGTATCATCGCCAACACTTCGTCGTTATCTATTTCACAATTAGCCCTTTCGACCGACATTTGCAAACGAATTTGCATATTATGCTGCAAAGCGATTCGAAATTGTTTCACGGTAGGCTGTGGATTATATCCGCCTCTGTTTCGAATGACAGAAAATGCATTTTCTAGGGGATCTTGGTTAAGCCTTGATGTCAATAAGTATTTTTTGCCCTCGTTTTGCAATTCCTGCCATAATTGAAGTGTAGCTTTTATTGTCCACTTAAAACCTTCAATGCAATAAATATTTTTACGAAGTTTTCCGTTTTCGTAGAAGCCTATATTATTGAAATAATCTTCAGCATCTCTGAGTGTTTTTTCGGGAATCGGTTTATAAGTGGACAATGCGCATCTGTATGGATTTAAATCCCGCACTGTTCTGCTGTTTAAGCAGTCGAATATGTTATTAATGTTTTTGAGAAACATCGCTGTATTAACGGCGGTATTACTCGTTAATTGTTTAGTTGCTGCTGCTGTTAGTATTGCAGCCGAAACAGAGTTGCTAAACACTTGCGCTGCAAGCTTCACCCTCATTCTTTGAAACGTTGTGGGTGTGATATGCTTCTGAGTAATTTTTAGCATGCATCGTGTAACATTGCTACTTCTATCTATTTCGTAAGTTTTTTTAAAGTCGGTCCAAGAAACCTGGTTGTTACCTACACGAACTTCAAGTTTTCCGTTCATAAAATTATTACGCAAACTTTTTAATAAATGAGGAGGGTCGAAACAAACGTATACTTTTTGATTATTAACCATAATCCACGGATTATTTACACTTCCACCCAACTTTGCAATAGCGGTTCTATTATTTGAACCCTGATCGCATACAAACACTCTTGGTTTCAAGCCGATTTTAAACAATCTATTCAGAACAAAAAGGACTAATTTTTGCAGAACTTCACCTTTCACCGGTCCTGCAGATACAAAATAACAAAACGGAATTTTCCATTTATATAAAAGCCCTCTTAAGTAGAACACAATTCCATGAGTTCCAAGTTGGTCTTTCTGGCCAAATGGTCCAAAATCTTCAAACCCTTCAATTTTGTCATGAAATTTGTTATAGTCCAAACCTTTTTTAACTACCATTTCATCGCACATCAACACACATTGTTTCTCATCTTCCTGCATACCTTTTACCTTCAATGACAATTTCTTTATCAAAGTTGTGTTAACCCCCGTTTCTAAATTATAAATCTTTAACCAAGACTGTATTGTAGATATACCAGGTAGTGCAAATTTTAAATTTTTCAACATAAATTTATAATTGCTTGGTGATTTGTAATACAGTGATAAAGCCAACTGCTTTTCAGAGGTTGTCCACTTTGTTCTGTTTTTGTGGAGACATTGCATATAAACTAATGTTTTTACAGCCGGTGCCTTATTCCTTAACAAATTACTCAAGGTTGACTGCGCGTGTAAGGACAAATTTTTCTGCCGGAGTCTGTAGTTCTGAGAACTCTTCATATTTAATCGCCGTCTTAATGTAGCAATCTTCACTTTTAATTTTTGTTTTCTCGGAGTTAGGGTGGCTTTCGAAGGTGAAGGCATGGTTAAAAGGCGCGGGTCCATTTCCCACTGTACTGGCGTGGAATTACCAAGAATACAATTTCCGTGTTGGGACTGGTCATATTTAATTAAATTTAATATTTCTTGATCTGAAGAGTCACTACTTTTATCTGTTTTTATGGTATTATTTTTGTAGGTCGACATATTAAGAGATCTTTTCACAGGTAATCTCTTCGGAGATATTACCGCTGGTACTTCCGGAACCGGTAAGACTATTAGATTAAACAATTAAATCGTGAGATGAAAGAATTAAAACATAATAATAATACAGTTGTGTCCCACTTTTGTTGTAAATACTCCTTATATCATATTTATTGCAAGTCCAATTGATACCGAGTTTTTTATAAGTATATACACGGTGTTTCCCGGATTGTGAACAATTGGAAAAATACATAGGAAATTATTTTTGCCAGATTTCATGTCCGCAAAAAAATTTGAACTGCATTATTCTTAGTAGTTATTATTTGCGTCGTTTAGTCGAAAAGAAACTAAATTTTACCCTTAAAATTAAACAAAAATAAAAGGTAATATTATTATGATTAAATGCACGATGACTTCTTTTAATACGGTTTTAATGTTGAATGTTAAAATAATGTGTTCGTTTGTTAAAAAAAAAATTATTGTTCACTGTTTTAACTATTTTAATTTATTGTTCTGATGCAGAAGCGAACCGCCTTGAAACATAAGCATTAATAAATAATAAACAATTAATCCTAACGTATTTATTTGTCCCAAAATCCCACTAAACCAACAAAATTAACTAAAAACCAGTAAACACAAAGTTTACAAAGCATTTAATTCTAAAGGTAAAATTTGGTTTCTTTTCAAATAATTAACACAAATAATAAGTACTAAGAATAATACAGTTCAAATTTTTTTCTGGGGACATGACATCTGACAAAAATAATTTCCTATGTATTTCCCCTATTGTTCACAATCCGTGAAACACCGTGTATATGATAGATATTAGAATCTAAATGTTATAACATCTAAAATCCTAACCTACTGCAATTTTTGTTGTTTGTTAAAAATCCAAACATCACTGTTTAGGACTCCCTGAAATGTCATTAAAATAAATTTTAACGAAAAATATTGATTTTTAGAAAGTTATGAAATAGAAAAATTTAGAGTTAGTGCTTGGAAATCCACTCACTACTAACAGTACCAACGCTTCTATCAATAGTCCAGGGAAATTAGACAAAATAAAAGCAAAACTTCGGAAAAATTCCCGGAAAGCTGGATTTTGGTATGAGCCTTGCTATTGTGGTTCTAAACAAAATGTCAAAAGTCCTCATCGATCCGAGTGCCGCTAAAAATTTTAAGGGGGGGGGGGGGGCAAAGGTAACCAAAAACGGTATTTCGTAAATATCTCGTTAACGGTCACTTTTACAGAAAAAATATTAATTATCAAATTTGTAGCTTATGAAATTTCTAACAATAAAGATATCATGACTTTTATTCGTAAAAATAACCGTTTTGGAGATAATTCGATTTACAGAGTTGTAACTAATAGATGCACTCCCAATGGCATGTATATCTCATTGGAGTTGAAATATTCCAGAATTTCCTTGTTTCAGAGCCCATAAAAATAGAAAGAAGCACATTTATAGTACACTGTAGTCTAGATAGAGAAGGAATGTGCTCCGAAAAGTTCCCCTCCGTTGTCATAAAACCTCAAGGGACATCTGCTTGCTATTCGTGTAGGAGCATAATAGTATATTATGTTATTAGGAGCAAAAATGATACTTTATTTGGCGTGGCTGGACTGTTTATCTGCCGAGCTTGCGAGGCAGATAATTATAGCCGAGCCACATAAAGATACTTTTGTTTCGAATAACATATAGTAATTTTTCTTCAAACGTTTATAATAAATTATTTAAGAAATTCTAAGAAACTTGGAATTATTTTAAGGTAGAGGATTGGGTAGACTGATAAATGTAGGGTGCTTTGGAGAGCGTCACTATGACTACACTATAAACAACGTTGTGAACAAAATCCAAAAAAAAAAAACTTTATCTCGTCAGTCTTGCTTAAATGTAACACCCGATATAAATGACGTCGATACTTGCGACTCCACTGAAGATGTAGATTCATCACGTTTCCTGACTGAATCTATGGAAATGAAGAAGACAGCAGAAGAACAAGAAGAAGAAGAAGATGATGAAGAGGAAAGCATACCGATTGAAATAGAGTCTGAAGATGAATATTAATAACTCCTGTTTTGAATCCAAAATTGACTAATGAACAAGTTCATAATAATTTTTTTTAAAATAAACATTTTTCAAACAAAAATAAACGTGGAATATGCCTACTGGGAACACCACATGAAAAAAAAACGCACCTTGTACACTACCTCGAAGGTGGTGTGGAAAAGAGTGCACGTTTCAACTCTGTAAATCGAATTATCTCCAAAACGGTTACTTTTACGAATAAAAGTCATGATATCTTTATTGTTAGAAATTTCATAAGCTACAAATTTGATAATCAATATTTTTTCTGTAAAAGTGACCGTTAACGAGATATTCACGAAATACCGTTTTTGGTGACCTTTGCCCCCCCTTAAAATTTTTAGCGGCACTCGGATCGATGAGGACTTTTGACATTTTGTTTAGAACCACAATATCAAGGCTCATACCAAAATCCAGCTTTCCGGGAATTTTTCCGAAGAGCAATGTCTAATTTCTCTGGACTACAAGTGTGCAATGAAAAGTTAATAATACAGTTACTTGCAGTTTTAAAAAATGATTTTGAAATAACAGTTATTCCTACAATAAATAACCAGACCTGATCAAATGTAATTATTTTTCGTGGGTTTGGGCCAATTAATTAAAATTATATTATTTATTGTTAGGCTAGGTTTTTAGATCTAATAACATTTATTAGATCCGTAGATCTAACTTTTCATCCGCTACATTTACAAAACCCGGTTTAAATTAGATTTAAAATAAATATGGACTGTTATCAGGAAAACTGGAACACTGTATATTAAAAAATAAAATAGCAGTTCACAATAACTTACCTCTGCCATATTTTGAAGGTACTGCATTCCATGTAAGACATTTTTTTGAGCGGCTGCATCTTTAAAATTATCAGCAGTAAAATGTATTTCGCATATTAACTTGTTTTTTAAGACTTCACTGTCCAAATATTCTAATTTTATATTGCCACTATTTAACTTCCACTGCTCACAACGCGCTTCATCTTTTATAGGAAATTTATAAAAGCTGATGTCGGGTGATTCCTTCCTTACACTTTTACAACCGTAGTAAACACATGTATGGGCCGCGGTGGAACACATTTTTTCAATTTTAATAACTGTATATTTCACGGAAGCTTCAACCACAGAATAGGTGATTTTGCTTAGGATCTAATGTATTTATACGGGGTGGCTTTATCAGACCTCCAAAGATCTTAAATGTTGGAATGTCATCACTAATTTGAAAATAATTATCCTGAAAGTATTGCCGTGTATTACGGTATTACTACATACCTCATTCAACGCTAATACTTTAAGCAGCAATTACGAAAACATTCGAAAAGCTTTAAATGACGTAAACATGTAAACATACTTACATTCTTATTAGTCAATTAGTCTACGTTGTGATGTTGTCTTGTATTTTTAAGGAAAGGCGACCGTTTATTGTAATTAGTGCTAAGAAAAACCTAATAAAATATTAAATTACCAACAGCGACTTATTCACTACAAAATTCGTATTACATATTTACATTAATAGTGGAGCGAATTTGATTTAACAACGTGACGTTTTCTTTTTTACAAATATAACGCGATATCTCGAGAATTACTTCGAATATCGGATTCATTTTTTTTAGATTTAAAATCAGATGCATGAGCGCTGTCCGTGAGATCATTTTAGTTTTCGAAAATATATAACTCTTTTTCTGAACAAATATTCAATGTGATACTTTGCTTTTTATGTAGTCAAATCTTCGGTAAGCGATAAACTTTTTTATTTCCAGATAAACTTTTGAAAATATTTTAAACCAAAAAAATATGCCATACCGTTGATTGAGGTATACCTCAATCAACGGCCATACTTTGTTTTTGATACGAATTTTTTACCGATGCGCCGCGAATTCACGTTTCGCAACAGTAGCCAGGGCTAGCAAAAGCTTTTTGCGTTGCATGTTATTATCAAATGAAGTTAGTATGTTGCGCAATTTACAAACGTCCTGTAAAATAAAACCTTTACATAATCAACATTAAAAGTTAAAACTATGATAAATAAAAACGATCATAGGATAGCCGGGATCACTAATTCAGCTTAGTACACAACACAATTTTTAAAGCTACCCTGTAAATTTCGGAAAGAATGGTTTTTCGCCAGGCTAAGTTTAACTCATGTTCTAGGCACCAGGAATCGAGCTAAGCGCTCCAAGCGGCTAGAACTTCGTCCTCAAACGTTTTAGCCCGGTTAGTTGGATATCTTCCCAAATACCTCAATCAACGCACATACATATTAATACATTTGCATCAATCAGTGTTAGGCCTAAAGGCATACAGGGAATTTATTTTAATAGTTAACATAAGCGTTTCGTTTCTATGCCACCATTTAACACGTTGATCGCCATGAGAACCGGCATTTGCTTCTCAGATGAGACTTACCTTTAGGTACTGAGACCCGACTTGTGGGCTTCAGTCTTTTCTTACACATCATAGCCTGTGAATCGGCTTACAGTTCTCGCAATGCGTTACCGCTTATGGGGAATTGAAATGTGGTGCCTGGGGAACCAGAAAAAATTTTGAGTCTAGAAATTTTTTCTTTTTACACTGGAGAATCGGCCAATAAACAAAAAAAATGGCCTGATTTTCAAAATACAATTTTTGGGCCATAATTGCTTAAATTACATTTGTTCATTACTAGGCATACCTCTACTACCTATTTTGAACTTTATAGAGCAAATTACAGTTTGGGCTTGGGGGATAAAAATTTTGGGTTCCATTTGGGCGATCAACGTGTTAATCATACAGGTCATTTCCATAGTTACAAATGGGACCAATAGATTAGAGCGTGTATTTTACGAGTTAACATAGGAATTATTACTTGTCACAAAGACAATTAAAAGTTATCCTAATATATACCACTAAAGAAAAGATACAACACACAAGTTGTTCCTACGTATCTACTTTTTAGTTGCATACCTACATTCCGATAACAAAATTAAAGTTTCTCATTAGCAAGTATCTAATTAAAATTCGTATGTTAACTCGTAAAATAAACGCCCTAATCTATTAATATCATTGGTAACTATGGAAGTGCCCTGTATGATTAAATGCTGGCATAGAAACGAAACTGCTATGTTAACTATTAAAATAAATTCACTGTATAAAAATTTGTCAAATGTGACATTCCCAGAACTGGTTTCTATAGTAACTCTAGGACTTAAATCTAGCGCAATAGCGGAAAAATTGATAACAGGAATTATACCATCTACTATGCAGGGGAAAGAATACAAGGCAGAAACGGCACAGCCTTTATGATAAGTCACAAGATGAGAGACAAAGTACTAAACTTCCAAGCAAAGGGTGGCAGATTATCAATCATGAGATTAGAAAACATCCAATCTAACATAACTATAATAAACGTGTACGCACCTACAAAAGATGCCAAAGAAGAAGAAAAAGAAGATTTCTACGAACAGCTTCAAGACACTTTCGAAAGCATCCCAAGAAATGATATTAAAATAATCATAGGGGACTTTAATGCACAAATCGGTAAAGAGGAATACAACGACAACATAGCGGGCAAAGAAACTATACACAACTCAACAAAGAATAACGGGAAAAGGCTATGCAATTTCGCAACAATAACGGATACATATTATGTAGTAAGTACTAAATTCAAACATAAGAGGGAACATAAGATAACATGGATGAGGCCAGGGACGACAGATGGTAACCAAATAGACCACGTGCTAATAACAAATAAATGGCTACGAATAATAAACGACACAAGATCATACAGAGGAGCAAACGCAGATACGAATCACCTGCTAGTAATGACAAAAATTAAGATGAAAATAATAAAGAAATAAAACATGAGAGCAAACATAAAGCGATGGAACACAGAGAAATTCAAGGACACTGAAACGAGACAAGAATTTGAGGAATCGATAAACGGAAAATTATCAGCAAGTGCAAATGATAACATAGAAAAATAGTGGAGAATAGTCAAAGATAGTATGATAGCCGCGGCCAGCGAAACATTAGGACAAGTAGGAAGGAAAAGAAATAAAGACTGGTACGATGAGGAGTGTGAAAATAAAACCAGCGCCAAAACCAAGCAAGAAATAACTGGATAGCAACAGGAGAGTTAGAGAGGGCACTCTACAAAGGGAAAAAGAAGGAGGTAGACAAATGCTGCCAAAGAAAAAGAAAGCAGTGGATAGAGGATTTGATGAAGAATATGGAAGAAAACAGCAAAGATAACAGGAAATTATTCCAACACAGAGAGCCAAAACATTAAGAACAAGACAACAGCAAAAATAAGCAAAAAAAAATGGGAAACATACTTTACAAACTACTTTGAAGAAACAAATACTGTGAAGGATATATACGAAGTAAGAGGAAACAATAAAGAAGACGAAGAACTACCCACATATGAGGAGTATAAGGAAAAAATACAGCAACTCAAACAGAATAAAGCGGCGGGACAAGACACAGTAGTAAACGAGTTAATAAAAAATGGAGGTGAAAAACTACTAGAAAGAATTTACAAGTTAATTGTAGAAATATGGAAGGAAGAAAAAATGCCAGCAGAATCGAATGATGGACTGATTTTACCCATTTTCAAGAAAGGAGAACACAGTAACTGTTCTAATTATCGGGGACTAACTCTCTTGAATGCAGTGTACAAACTTCTAACGACATTAATAAGAGAAAGGGTAACAAGATACACAGAAAAGAAGTTGGGTGAATACCAGTGCGGTTTTAGAAGAGGCATATCAACAATCGACGCCATCCACACAATGACACAGATAATAGAAAAAAGCTATGAACACGCATCAGAGCTGCATATAATATTCGTAGACTTGAAACAGGCGTTAGACAGCGTGAATAGGTACACACTAATGGAGGACATGCTTAGAATCGAAATACCGGAAAAGCTAATCCGACTAGTAAAAATAACAGCAGCAAACTCCAAGGCTAGAGTAATAACAGAGGAAGGATATACAAAAGAAATCAACATAAAAAAAGGAGTAAGGCAAGGCGACGCACTATCAACAGTTTTATTCAATGTAACCCTTGACGCAGCCGTCAAAGCAATAGAAGTAGCGAAGACAATAACAACAAACATGACACAGATAGTAAGCTACGCAGATGACCTGGCACTCATCGCAAGAGATAGACGAACTCTAGACAAGCTGGTATTGGATCTATCAACGGAGGCAAACAAGAGGGGGTTAAATATAAATGAAGAAAAAACAAAGTACATGACAGTAATCAGAAGAAACACAGAAAATATACAAGAAATAAAAATTCAACAGTACAAGTTTCGAAAAGTGGCAAATTTCAAATATTTGGGAGTAACGATCAACGAAAAGAATGAATGAACAATAGAAATAGCGGAAAGAATCAAAGCAGGTAACAGAGCCTACTGGAAACACCAAAAACTCTTAAAAATAGCTACCAAAGTATAAACACAAAACTTAGAATATACAAAGCTGCAATACGTCCAACAATAACTTACGCAGCCGAGACAATGGTCCTAACAAACAAAGACGAAGAAGCTCTGTAAATCATAGAAAGGAAAATATTAAGAGAAGTATTTGGGCCAGTTAAGACAGCAGAAAGAGAAATAAGAAACTTAATGAACCACGAAATTAGAGAAAAAATGAAGGGCAAAGATATCGTAAAAGATATAAAAGCGCAAAGACTAAAGTGGTATGGACACATACTTACAAGGGAGACAGCCAGAAATGTTAATAAGAAGAATAATCAATTGGAGGCCCGAAACGGGAACACCACGAGGGAGGCCCAAGACTAGATGGGAAAATCAAGTCCATGCTGACATCAAAAGTTTAGGAGTAGAAGGATGGAGAAAGGCTATCCTAGATAAAAAGGAATGGCATAAAATGCTGAGAAGACCAAAACACACAACAGATAAATAAAAAAAGGATGAACAGCAGACCAACAGAGTGATTCACTGTAAAAACCGAATCTAACGAGCTCACAGCGCTTACCATTCCGTTTAGGAATGAACAGCATCCGACATAATAATTTTCATTGCTTGCTTGCTTGCTTGACGCCACTTTGAGAGTGAACCCGTGGGCCGAATTGGGAGAGTACAACTGAACTGGCAAAGTTGTCATTTTCTGAAATAACTTCTATTGCCCACTCACAAAACTCGAGCCATGTATCGAAATCGTCTTCTGCCAATTCTTGTACTAAATGTACTTTGTAAGGGTAAAACTCATTTCTTTTTAAAATTGTTTGAATGGAACGTCTCTTCATATTGTGGTTTAAGGCAAATTGCTGTACAGACCTTTGAGGTTGCTCAACCATATCCAGTACTACCTCAAGGAAATTCTCTTCATTTATGGCAGATCTTGGTCTACCAGATTTAGGACGTACCTCATCGTGTGTTCGTCTTCCGTCACTATAACCAATCACCATGAGAATCTTAATTTGTTCTCTGTCTCATAAATGATGTATATTGCAGAATTCTAAAGACTATTCAATTCACCTGTCATCTGTCAAAAAGTGACCAATGAAAATCCAGAATTCTGACGTTTCTTTACCAATCAAAAAAATATCAGCGGATATATCTTCCTAGAAGGTATTCAAGTGACTATTTTAAACAAATGTGATTTTTATTAGAAAAATTCAATATTAGTGTTCTGTTACTATAGAAATTGCGTAGTTTGTTGCTAGATTTACTGAAAACTAATTTGAAAAAGTAGTTTGGTTCATTAAATAGTCTCTCGAATACCATTCTTAGTCAAAGTTAAGTAGATTATTTTTGCGGTGGTATCACTACTCATGTCCATTGCGCTTGGGATTAGGACTCGTGCTATCGCACTCGTCCTAATCGTACCAAAGCGCAATGGATATTCGTGACACCACCGCAAAAATAGTCGACATAACTTTGACTACTCATGGTATTATAAGTGACTAGCAGTCCAGTGAGACAAATGTCTCATTTAACGCGCCTTCAAACCTCGATCGGTTAGGCAACCACCCAGACCTGGAAGGTGTCAAAGTGGTTGCCTAACCGATCGAGGATTTAAGGCGCAGAGGGTCGCAGCTACGTTTGGCGGCCGAAACAGTTTTTATTTAATACGCGTTCTATTTGAAAAACGGTCTTTTTGTGATTTCTCGAAAACCGGAAGTGTCACGTGACTGAAATTCGGTTCCTGACCTGACATGACCATTCCAAACATATAACTTTAATAACTTTTTTCTCTATCTCTTACGGTTTGGCTGCTGAAACAGCGTCCCGGACAAAACAGCGTCCCGGACAAAACAGCGTCCCAGACAGACACGTCTATTAGATAAAGGATTATTTGCCAGACAATACAATCACAGGAAGAATTAACAATGTGTGATGTTTATTTGGTTACCTACCTATTAAGCGCTTACTACTTGTTTTTGTTTGTGTTTTGTATATTTATGACGTTCTGTTAATGCAGTGGTTACTATATTTCACTAAAATGTGCAGTGACGAATTAAGCATGCCTCAAATTTGTCTTTTATTTATCTGCGTTATTTTCTTATGTACCCTTATACATGTGTAATATTTCTGAAAAGAGAAAAAAATAAGCTTTCTATTGATGCATCACACAGCCTAGGTTGTTATTTAAAAAAAATCAATATGGCGACCGCACTTAAAAACTATATGAAAAAAAATTTTTTTTACTTCAGAATATGCAAAATAATTTAAAATTAACATATACCAAACATATACCTATTAACTTATATGTAGTTAATAGGCATATGATACCAAATATGAAACGCATATCTCAAACCGTTTGATATCTCAAACCGTTTGACCAGGGCAGCTTTGGTCCCATACATAAAGTAGGGTAAGGTGGGGCAGGTTCTTACAGGGGCAAGTTGTTACATTGCAAATAATTCCTTTATTTCTACTTGTAACGCCCTCCATTCGGCAGAGGTACAACAATTAGTCAAGTTTAACACTCCTATGAAGTTTGAAATCTGTATCTATGGCACTAACAAAATTATTTCATGTCATTGTTTTAACACGTGTGAAGTGAATTAGTTACTTTTGCCAAATCGAGTTTAACCTGCTAAACGGTGAGTAATCATTTAATCTATTTGTATTGGTTGATGACTATCGCTATTTGTCTCACATTTCGTCCATTTATTTTTTGGTTCTAACTCAACGATTCACAGAAAAATTAACATAACCATACTTATCACCTACGGGGCTGGTTGTTACAATCTTCGTGGGGCACGTTGTTACATGTAACAACTTGCCTGGTCTGTTTGATGCTTTACTCCGAATCAATAAATGAAGATTGGATTCAATGTACGATGTGCAAAAGATGGGCACACGCGTCCTGTGGTAATAAGGCAGTTTATTATGTTTGCTTAAACTGTATATCCGATAGTGACTAGTTGTAAGGTGGATATATTCCTTTTTCCCTTGTTTCATTATTATTAATGTTTTTATTGTTTTTTTTGAGATATCTAATTAATAATTATTATTTCGTACCTACTTTAAATATGCTTTTAGTTACAAAATAAAGTTTATTTTCTGTCTAACATACACTGTAACAACTAACCCCTCGTGGTGTAACAACTTTCCCCACTGTGGGGCATATTGATACATTTTGCAATAGTGTCTTGGAATATAAATAACTTTTCTATGTTTGTAACAAAATGCGGATTAAAATTTGTAGTTCAAGTAGAAGTGTTACTGATCACTTGGGTTGATTTATTTTTTTAATTCGATACTTGAGTTTGGTAAAAAAAATTAAAACGTTGAAATTGTAACAACCTGCCCCACCTTCCCCTACGTTTTTTTCCTATAAAAATTTTCAAGGACAAGATAAAATTGGCAAAACTGCTTTTTAAAAATTATTAGATAATTTATTTTCGTCAGGTTTTTCTGTAAACGACTTGTGTCATTTTGACATTTAAAATTAAGTTTGTCAGCTTTTCTTTTTTGAAACTGAATACGCGTAAAAAACGGAATCTTTTACAATTAAATGTAAAAAGAGCATTTCTGAAGTGTGCAGAGGAACTGTTGGATCTGCATCCTAACACACCAGAAGAAGACGTTTACGAAAGATTAGCAAGAGCTTTTGATGTACATAGGTAGAACTTTATTGCAAGATTTTAAATTTCCCACCAATTTTTAGTTCTATAAAGTTACTAAAACAAATTTTACCAACATATATTTTTTACAGGAATCCAAGTTATGCCAACATAAACCCTAAATTCTTTGACCTTGAAAATTTTTATAGGAAAAAAAACGAACTTTAATAGCGATTTATTAAAGTTTTGTAGTATTTCAAAAGTAATTTACCAAGAATTTTTCCTACTGCAAAAAATAGCAATCCAATTTTTATTACCAATTTAGATTCAGGTTCATTCAAACTACATTAGATATAAATCATTTAATCATGATATGCACTATTTTTCAAATTGAATAGTTTTCAAACATGCCAAATACAAATTCCACTGTTTATATTGATAAATATTTATATTCAAATTTAAAGATAATCATCGTCAGTCATCTCCCCAGAGCCTTCATCATAATCTAAGTCATCAATGTAATCAACCAAATGTGCAATTTGACTGCCAGCATCTCGAAATTCTGCCACGTCTTCATCGGAGAAAGTTTCATCATCCATTTTTTGCGTTGTACGTTCATGAAAATTGTTGGAACCTCGTGTTGCTTCCGTAGAAGCTACATACCCTTGCAACAGTCGGTGCTGCTTCATTAAGCGATGTTTTTCCTTTGTTCTCTTTTTCTCCAGTGCAGCTTCAAAATCAAATTTAGGGGGCCTGTAATACAACTTATTTAGCGACCACAAAAATAAAAGATCTAGTTACATACTTTTCTCCATTGGCATAAACTTTGTTCTGTAAATGTACAATGTCATGACGAACATCTGCTAATAAAAGCAGTAAAAAATCAAATGACCCCCTTTCTCCTTTTACTCCCCTTGGTCCACGTTCTCCTTGATCACCTTTTGGACCTCTTGGACCAATTGCTCCAGGTTCTCCCTTCATAATTAAAGATAAATTATAATAGGAATGAATTTTACATTTTATCACTTACGTGTGGTCCTCGTTTACATCTACATTGTGCCGAATCATCTCCTGGTAAGGGTACAAAGGCACCAAGCAACGAGTAGGTGTAATCAGGATTGTTTGAAGAAATTACAGGACTTGCTTCTGGACCTGCAAATATATAAAACATTAGCTCTTCTTTTTCTTCTTAATTTAGGTTGAGGGCTTATTATAAGAGACATGAGTGTTTTAAGCTTAAGATATTGCCGGGTGCACCCTCATAAGTTAATCCATTGAATTAACAAGGGAGTTACCAGAGTTGTTTATCTGATGGCCGGAGACCATATAGTATGATGGTGCAATCAATCTTCTGAGCCTGAAGTTGACAGTCTCTATCTGCCGATTGTAGACTAAAGTATTTCAGAAGGCTATTTACTTTCGTACAATGTGTAATATTAGTTGCTTATATTAGAACTATGGCAGAATAATTACAAAATATTTTATGTTGTGAGTACAAACTTGTCCTCCTTTGTATGAGAGCTTCATAAAAGGTATTAGGTAGACACTACGGTTAAATATTTATTTAAAAAATGTATAGCATTCTAAATAATCCATGTTAAAATAGGTGTTTAATTACAATCCTAAGGTCCTCGGCTATATACGAGGGCTGTCCGATATTAAAGGTACAAGCCAAAATTTTACTAACATATATATTTAATGAAAATATTTAATACATTCTACAAAAAACTACCTACTTTTGTTTATTTTTCGACATATTTTCCATAAAGATTGACGCCCGTATTCATAGTCGTTCGCCAGCGGATCGCCGGCGACTCGCCAGAGTTTCGTTATGAATAGTATGTTGGCGGCACTGTACGTCTATGCCAAATTCGAGGTTAGCAGGTTAGATTTTTTGTCAGTTTCTGTCAAAACTGACTGAAAACCTAACCTGATCACCTCGAATTTGACATAGACGTACAGTGCCGCCAACATACTATTCATAACGAAACTCCGGCGAGTCGCCAGGGATTCGCTGGCGAACGACTATGAATACGGGTGTGAGACATTTATCCCAGTGTGACAGTAGTTTGAACATCCCTTCACGGTAGTGTTGCCTGTCAACAGGCCCTCGTCAGTTATACGTTCAAATATCCAAACCTTGATTTAGTACCGCGCACCAAAGATAGAGGCGCTGTTACTTGCCGCCTATTACAGTGGCTATATAAGGACAGTGCGGTCAATTTTAAAAAGGCAGCCATTAAGAGTCGTCTCTACAACAACCAGCCACGCCCTTAGGTATTGTTCTGTGCACGGCCTGCTAAATTGTAAGACAAACGTCACCCTGCTAAATTATGACATAAACGTCATTTTATACGGACTGGACATATTATGTGAAGTTCCGCGATGCTTTACAGAGCGGTGTATACCCACGATCGAGAAAATGTGTGCAATGTGAGGTGGTCAAATGTGCAGTGCAACATTAATTTTACAATAATGTCAATAATATTACTTAAACAGAATGAAACGGCAAGAGACGACGTGAAACGTAAAGAATCGCTGCCAGCGATTAAAAATCCTCGTTAACGAGCAACCTAATATCGGAATATAAGTCAATGTGTCCTTTGTTATCTTCTTTATTCTGTTTTTGTACATAAAAAACGAGAATTTACAACATTTTGCATTGGTCGACACTGAGACTACGTACAAACGCTAAAAAAAAACTGATTTTTTTTATATTCATAATCAAACCGTTCTTTTTATACCACCAGTTAATTTAGAGGAATATAATATTCAGTGTTAGATAACCCATAAATTCTCTTTAATTTGATGCCATAATCTGTGTCATTCAGACATTTATATAGTATATTATAGCTTTTGATTTGGGCTAATGCGCAATTTTCACAAAAAGTATTTTACTTTAACTCGTTGACCTTTACTTATGCAAACGAAAATTCGGCATTCGCTTAGACAGAACACTGTAGAATTTTATGATGATTATTTCATTCCACTTCATGTTGGGGCTACTTTCAATAATAAAGGACTTAGAAGCAATTTTGTGTGACTATTATGTGTAATTTCGTAAAACGACTCTTAAAGGCGGATTTTAAAACAACCAATCAGAAACATGACCAAAATTGACCACACTGTCCTTATATAGCCACTGTACCGCCTATGATTTCAATTTGAATCGACAAGTACAGAATTGACAAGTTTGTACAATTAATTGTCATAATTTTGCAGTAAATTGTCACAATTTGTATTTATTCTTCTCCTTAGCCCATCCTCGTATCACATTAGGATAGAGAAACTAAAGTTTAATGTGCGTTTCTACTACCTTGTGACGAGGAACAGCCACATTTTTATTTTAAGTTGACTTTAGTGTTATAGTTACTGGACTTTGCAAATTATTTATTTTAAGTTGATTTAGGTGTTAGTAATTGGATTTTGTGAATTGTTTAATAAAGGTAAGAACCTAATATATGTATATATAATTTTATATATTTTTCTTAAATAGTCTGTATCTTTAAGTATTAATAATTACGTTTATAGAGAAAATGGTCGGGGGGCACAAAAAACGCTGTGCCGTTCAGAATTGTAGAAGTACTGAATCACATCCTAACGAAATATCTCATACATTTCCACAAAACCCAGAACTATTAGAGGCCTGGTTGAAAAATGTAAACAATTCCACCATAATGAATATACCCTACCAAAAGTTAAGGTATATTTATCAAGTTTGTGGTAAACACTGAAATGGAACAATACCAAACACCAGATCGTAAGAAATTAAATAGGGGAGCTGTTCTAACACTGTTCGAAAGAAATAGTTCTGCATCAGGAAAAGAAGACGTATTAGCAAAGAGCATATATGCTCTCTTATATGCTCTTTGGTATTAGGTAAGTGATTCAAGTGAAAATCTTGGGTTTTAATATTTTTTATTTTACACAGAAACTGAAAATCAACAAATAATGGAGCTGTATCAAACACCAGAACGTAGGAGCCTGAGTAACGATAGGTAAAATTATAATAGATATATGCAATTTCTATAACTTGATCACGTTTCCAAGTTGACCAACTAATTTACACTGGTTTTACTGTATTATATTTAACGAATAGGTCATCTGAGTTATGTTTCTATAGAAGTAAAACCTTTACTAACCCTCTACAAGAACAGCTCAATGTAAATAAACGAAATAATAGATATAAATATTTGGTTTTTCTAGAGCATCCTACAACCTTAAGACGAATAGGAATTCCTAAAGCAAGCGCCATGTCCTCAAGAAAGAAAGCACTTTATCAAGAGTTAACTAAATGTAAGCGGGCTGTGAGAAGGTTGAAAAGGGCATCAAAATCTAAAAAAGACCTCTTCAGTTTAACAAAGAAACTTATAAAGGGTGATAACAAGAAGATACTAGAAAACGAAAACTTAAAAATATTAAACAATTTATCGCCAGCAGCCGAAATCTTTATAAAAGCTCAATTAAAGCATAGTGGTCCTTCAAAATCTATTAAATGGAACAAACAGGAAAAAACTTTATCATTGGCTATCTACAAATCTTCACCAAAATGTTATAGATTATTGCAAAGAATATTCAAATTGCCATTTCCAAGAACCTTGCAGAGGACTTTAAGCGGTATTTTGGTGACGGCTGGTATTGTTGATACAGTTTTTTCTTATTTGTCACATGTATCTGCATTGATGAAACCAATGGAAAGATACTGCACACTTTTATTTGATGAAGTTTTTCTGCAGGCAAATATAAGCACTATGTAATGCATTCTTTAGCCTAAATTTAAGGTATATAAACTAAACAAATTGTGAAGAACCCTGCCAGTTCTGTAAGTGGCATAGACCAACGTATCGCCTCAGTTCGCTGTTTCAGTCTGAATAGTACGTAAGTATAGTTAAGCTGTACAAAAATCATTGTGTTATTAGAATAAAGTGACCATCAAAAGCCACCATTTTTATTTTTCTATCCAACAGAAAACACGAACATAAAATAAATACACGAAATACATAGGTATAATTTAAAATATATGCACTTGCCTTATTTGCAATTTAACATTTTTCGGGGTAATAAATGTTCACCAAGAAGCAATGTTAAACTAATTTTTAGTAAACCTCCATACGAATTATTGTATTGTATATATTTTATTAATATTTCTGAGGTAGTTTACATAAAATTAGTTTAATTAAATATTGATGGAATAATTTCATCAAAATAAAATTTTGAATAATTTTAAAAAGCGCGCGCTACCACTTGGTGTAGCGCACCAATATCAGAGGGCGCTTTTATCAACAACTTTCAAAAGTTGCCTTATGTCACTTCTTCCTTTGGGTATGTTCTGTGCCTGTCAAGTCGGTTAAAGTAGTCCACAACTGTGCCTTGCAATTCCTGTTGATTCGCAATTTCACGAACTTTAACGCGACGATCTTTCCTAATCAAACCTTCAACAATTGAACAGGTTTCATTCGTGGGTGACGTCCTTAGTCTGCCTTTGTTCTTCTCCGGATCATCAATCAAGTCCGTTCGTCCATCTTTAAATTTTTTGCACCAAACGCTGACTTCTTTTCGGCTTAAGACCTTCGGGCCATAAACGCCCTCTAATCTGCGATGAATTTAGCTCTGGTTAACTCCTTCGGCTTGCAAAAATCGGATAACCGCACGCACTTCACACTTGGAATACTCTGCGATTACACACGCCATGTTTGTTTGCTTCCCGTAAGCTACTAAATTGAGTCTTACACACAACAACGCTCCAGACTCTACTACAACGCTTTAACCTGTCTAGACATGCATATGACGGCAATATAGAGTACGTTAGTCGTGACGTCATAACGGGCGGCTACATTTGAAAACCTTTCCAAACATTTCCTGTTCGCGCGCTAATAGTCATAAGAGAGTTTTTGTTGTGTGTATATGCGTTTTTGTTAGAGAAATAAGGGTTTTAGTGTTACTAGTTAGAAATAAGAGACATTAAATAGTGTATTTTAAGAGACTTCATATTTTATAAGTTTACTAGTATTTCAGCAAGTGCGTGTGAAGTAAGTTGAGGTTATGTTGTTACTTTGCTTTTGTAATGTTTATCACTATTTTCAGTTGATAAATTAATTCAAATGGCTACAAAACATGTTTTGAAGATAGCCACAATTGTGGACTTCTTCAATGAGGACAAAAAAGCATTTTCGAAGGCTCGTCTAAAGAAATCTTTAAAAAAATGTAAAATTACAAATGTAGCAAATTTTGCTATATTTACAAAGCATTCTTACCTCGACTTGATATACTTTATTCTTCATGCTACCATTAACATATCCACGATTCAACTTTAATTCGGCGTCGAATTCCATCTTCTCGACATGCCCGGATTCTACAGCATTCTCACCCTTCGAAAATGCTTTTTTGTCCTCATTGAAGAAGTCCACAATTGTGGCTATCTTCAAAACATGTTTTGTAGCCATTTGAATTAATTTATCAACTGAAAATAGTGATAAACATTACAAAAGCAAAGTAACAACATAACCTCAACTTACTTCACACGCACTTGCTGAAATACTAGTAAACTTATAAAATATGAAGTCTCTTAAAATACACTATTTATTGTCTCTTATTTACATACACTACAACTAAAACACTTATTTCACTAATAAAAAATCTGGTGTGATACACGCACACAACTTCCTTTTACAGTGATCTTATAATTAGCCGAAAATTTGATTTTAAATTTTTAAGCATTTGTCAAAAATTTTCAAAAATTACAAATTTTACAAAAACGGTACAAAATAGAGTGTTAGTTCAAGAGACAAATTTTCTTTAGAATTTTAAGGTGAATTCAAAAATGTAATAATATACCGGGTGTTCTATTTAAAATAGGAGTTAATAAAAAAAAAACAGAAAAAAAACAAAAGAAACCCACTTTAGAAGTATTCAATTGGAAAATCACCTATCTCACATCAATACACATTGAAAATGTAATAAAAATAGAAAGTTTTAAAAAAATCGTTAGAGCCGTTTTTGAAAAAATCTAAAAAAACTGAGAAATCACAAGAGTAAACACCTACTTCCGGTTATGCGATTTTCTTCAAAAGCTTGCTGTCTCATCTACATAGTAGACGAAACTTATATATGAAGTTTCAACTCCATACCTCTTTTCGTTTTTGAGATATTCTGTTCACAGACAGACACACAGACCAATGAAAAAAAATATGTTTTTTGGGATCAGGGGACTCTAAAACGTGAAGATCTGTTGAAAACTCAATTTCGAATTTTTGGGGTGAATCCAATACTTCCTTTATTGTAAAAGGAAGTAAAAACAGATATAGACCCACTAAACATTCTCTTACCGCACGCAACACGTAAACAAGAAATGTTTGGAAAGGTTGCCAATAGTACCCGCCCGTCTGACGTCACACTTACGTTGTCTATTTCGCTTGCGGTGTTTGTTTCACAGCCACCTGTACCTTTAAAATCGGACTACCCTCGTAGATTTTGAATTTGAAGAATTTTAGAGTTGTTTCAGATAATGAATTGTCCAGCACAAATTTTTAACACAGTTTGAAATATAGGCAAGAGAAAAAATATTTTGCTATTAGTAGGTAAATATGTAGTGAAATAGTAACTGAATATTAATCAATCCTCGCAAACCTCAGGAGTTACATTATTTGACTCTAATTTCTTGGCCAAGTATTGTGAGAATTTAGAGAGTCACCAGATAACATCAAGAGATTATTGAGTTATTGAAGAATTTGGAGTTATACTTATGCAGGATACAATAATTTTTTTTTCGATTACCATTTCCTGAAGGAGGCTATTATTTGACACTTTCCATATGTCAAAAGCATGTTGTTACGCTATACTATGCAATAACAGTCATTTACGATACAAGTGCGTATTTACGCATGTGTATCATACAATATTTAATCTATGATAGTATCTAGAAAACACAGTAAATATAAAAAAAATATTTATCTACTTTGCGTTTGTTCTGATACTCATTTTGCATATTGTAATAGACAAAAAGCAATGCTATAATAAAAATACTAAAAACAGAGTAATTTTTGTTTAAAAAAGTGTCAAGGTAGATAAAATATTGTATGATACCTCGTTTATAAGGCATTTTGTCGCACTTACTCCTTTAGTGCGTACGTGCTACAAAATGCTTCTTATAAAACTCGTATCATAATATACTATATTCCACACATAATAATAATAATAGAGTTTATTGCACTTTCCCATTTACAATGGATGTACATTGTCACCTAGTACTAGCTTATAATTTAAAAGTAAAATAAATCTATTGGACCTATTTATTCAGACCACAGTATATATATTTGTAAACAAAACCAGTAGCGAAACTCAGGATTTGTGAATTTCATGCGCATGTCCCAAAATATACCGCTTAGAATATGGCCGCACTTCAATCAGCTGTCTCGTGTTTTGGTTTGAAGCAAAGAAGTAAAAGAGGTGTTCTTTCGCGTGTTGAAAACTTTGAGTGTGGTTATTTTTTAAATTCGTACCTAGTAAGTAAGTAAATTTGTTAAAATGCTTAAAGCCGAGGGCTACTTTTGTGCATATGAGGATTGCAAATCAGCACAGAAGTTTAAAGCACCAGAAATAAGTTTTTTAGTTTCCCAAAAGATTGAGAAAGGTAATTGAAACTTTGAAATTTAATTATACAATAAACAAATATGGTTTGAATTCTTTTAGGTCTAAGTTATGGGTAGAGAGCTGCAACAGACCTGACCTACTACTGAAAAAAGTGCAAACTTTAAATTCTTATTACAGAGTTTGTTCACTTTATTTTGAATCTAACATGTTTTTAAATGATTTGAAAACTGTATAAAACTCCAGATATTGGCTCACAATTAGGGCATTTTGTAAAGTGAGAGATTGTTTATAGTTTGTAAAGCTCCTTTATTGCAAAGTTAGTTATAATAGTTGATTACCTGACAAATGAAGACAAGTAAAGTCTGTTTGATTTGTACAATTGTATCTAATTTATAAGATTTCATTAAAACCTTTTAATTTTAATAAACCGTCCAAAAAGAATCGGGTTTTTGTAATTATAATAGGTCCTCATGTGAATCGCATAATTTCAAAAGAATAAATATTTATCAATTGATTTTTGTGTTTGCATTGTTCTTTTCTTTATTCTACCACTAAGTACCAGCGACAAGGAAATTTTGTCTATGCTAAGTAGTATGAAGCAATATTTGAATTTCGCACTAATACTACAGCTAAGAATATGGCCGCCGCATTCAGGGTCACATAAATCGCATACCTGAGATCAAAGGTGCCGACAGAGAGGTTCGCTACTGGTCTGTGAAGTTGTGCTTCAAATTGGGGGGTAACTTGTTATAAAGAATACAACAAGCATAAAAGGGCGACTTTTTGTATTTAGCATGTTGACATTTATTTGGCCGAAGGTTCCCTCCACACCTCGTGGGATATTCATGAGTATTCTTATTGAACACATGTAAATTATTGTGAACGAAAGTAAGAAGTTTGTATAGATAAATTGACGTAACGGTGAGCAGTTCCCTATTCCTAAATATATCTTGGCATGATTGCCTATAATCTAAATTATATCGAGAGATCCAAAAAAAAAAAAAAACTGTTCCTCAGCGGGCTGTGTATTCAACGTATGAATAATATGTTTTTCTGCTCCCGCATGTATATATTCTGTTTTCTTCACAATCTACAGAATGGATATGTAGGCAATTGTAGTTAACTGAACGTATATGATTTCATATCCACACAAGGGTGGATATGAAATACACCAATCACAAACCACGTTAGTCGTGATTACCTAGGCAACTTTCATTAATTGTTTGTTTTGCAATGGACACGCCCTGCTGTGCCCTGTTTGTGGCAAACGTGATTTTGTTGTAAGATATCTTATTAATTAGCGTTGAATAAATTTTCTTTTAATTTTCCATTCTTTTCCATTGATAGGTCGTAGAAAAAATACACTGTACAACTCGAGTGGAATGTCCATATCGCCCTCGGATAATTGAGCACTCCGCCTGCGGCGTCGTGCTCAAACTTTATCCTCGTGCGATATGGACATCATATCCACTCTCGTTGTACAAACTACTATTTTCTACTCCCGCATGTATATATTCTGTTTTCTTCACAATCTACAGAATGGATATGTAGGCAATTGTAGTTAACTGAACGTATATGATTTCATATCCACACAAGGGTGGATATGAAATACACCAATCACAAACCACG
>CALNHX010002060.1:0-76047 GCA_940337035.1 Agriotes lineatus | reverse complement strand
TTTTTTAATGTTTGCAGTATAATTTGATACAGCCATTCGAATACAATTATCCAAATGTTCATCTGTAAGTCGATTGCGATATTTGTTCTTAATAAACTTCATATTGGAAAAAGAAGATTCACACAAATAGGTTGAACTGGATAATGCTTTCACTTTCAAGGCAACACGGCATAGAACTGAATATTTGTCTTTACTTACAATAGGCCAGATACATTTGGTACTTGAGACTAACGATTTTAAGGCTAAATCATTTTGAAAATCAATTACTTCCATTTCTGTTGCAGCGATGTCTTCGCCAAAGTTCTGCATAACACAAGTTGCAAACTGTTGGATATCAATTTCCATAAAGGGTGAAACAACAAACTGCGCTACTAAAGCCATTTCGTTGAAATCCTTAAAACGATTTTTGAAGTTATTCTTCAGGGTAGAAACTATTTCTACATGATATTTGCTGTCATAGGGTTCTAATGGATTTTGAGATATTTTTTCTGAAAGAATAGGAAAATGCTTGGCATCGCTGTTAATTAGGTTTTGTTCCCAAAACTCCAGCTTTTTGATAAATGCTTTTATATCAGAAATCATTTCTGCTAGTTCTTTGTCTCTCTCCTGAAGCTGCAAATTAAGTTCGTTTAATTTCTCGGTAATGTCCACGAGAAAACCAAAATCTCTAAGCCAGATTGAATTTTCTAGTTCCGGAGTCGGTTCATCGCGTTTTTTGAAAAATTGAACTATGCCAGATAGGACATCATTAAAACGTTTCAGCACCCGTCCTCTACTTAACCATCGGACTTCAGAGTGAAGGAGTAGGTCCCCGTATTGACGGTCAACTTCATCGGCCAAGGTTTTGAATAATCTTCTTTGTAACGCTTGAGCTCTAATCTTGTTCACAATTTTTACCACCAGTTTCATAACGTTGTTTAGTTTCAGGAAATTTCCACATAATGCTTCCTGATGGATAATGCAGTGGTAAGAGAGAAATTGCGAAAAAGTTTCATCTTTACGACATAACGCCACCAGACCCTTATCAAAACCCACCATAGCTGGAGCGCCATCGGTTGTCAAGCCTACCATTTTCGATATTGGAACTTTCTCGGAAGAAATAATATTTTTTAAATGAGAAAACAACTCCTGTCCAGTAGTGTGTCCTTTCAGTGGAATAAACTTCAAAAGATTTTCTTTAATCGTAAAATCACTAAAAACCATCCTGACGAACACGGCCATCTGGACAGTGTCAACGACATCTGTTGATTCATCCAGTTGAAGTGAAAAATAAACACAGTTATCTAAGTCAGTTCTTAACTGTAAAAAAATATCATTGCTCATTACTTCTACACGTCTCATCACTGTATTAGCAGAAAGTTGCATAGATTTTATAGCTGAAACTATCTCGTCTTTGTTTCTAAAGTTGGCAAATAACGAGTCAGCAGCTTCTAAAAACGCCTGTTTTATCATTTCCCCGTATTCATAAGGTTTCTTTTTTTGTGCAATTATCTGGGACACACGGTACGATGCTTCAGTTGCAGCCTTATTTTTGTCGATTGTTCTTAAAAATATTGATTGTTGTCCAATTAACTGCTTTTTTAACGGTTTCAGTTTCTCCTTTCTGGCGGCAGAATGTAGTGGGAATGATTTTTCAAAATTAGAATGTACAGTTTTATGATGTCTCTCAATATTTCCTTTTTTAGCAACAGAGACCGAAGTATTACATAACAAACACACATTTTTATCTTTAACTTCTGTAAAAAAGTATTGTTCTTCCCATTCCGAATGAAAGTGGTATGTCTTTACCTTCTTACAACTGCTTGCCATAATATTATTTTTTGTTGTTCACTACTAACCCAACCGCTGGACGTTGGTTACGCGTTCAGTTTTAAACTAAGCGCAATGTCGCCGCGCCTTGCGTATTTATCCCGTTCAAAGCAATCCAGATCGTTCTCGAACACTAACGCACTGGTCCGGCTGGTCGGTTCTAGCCGATTCTAGCCGATTCTAGCTTGATGGCGTCAGCGGCAGATCGCTCGCCGCAACGTTGCCGCTGTTTATGTTTAATATTATGACAATTAGATTTTTTTGTGGAATTTTAGGAAGCTTCTCTGATTTTGTATTTTTTAAATTAAAATCGTTGTGAGAGCTACCAGAATTGCCCCCGCGAGCTACCGGTAGCTCGCGATCGACAGGTTGGCGACCACTGATGTAGTACATCTCGAGATCGATGTCCATTTTGGAAGTAAGTACGACAAGTCTGATATTGAAGTAATCGTCTGTCATAGTAAAAATCTGGTGTGATACACTCACACAACTTCCTTTTACAGTGATCTTATAATTAGTCAAAAATTTCATTTTTAATTTTTAACCATTTGTTAAAAATTTTCAAAAATTACAAATTCTAAAAAACGGTACAAAATCGAGTGTTAGTTGAAGAGACAAATTTTCTCTAGAATTTTAAGGTGAATTCAAAAATGTAATAATATACCGGGTGTTTTATTTAAAATAGGAGTTAATAAAAAAAATAGAAAAAAAAACAAAAGAAACCCACTTTAGAAGTATTCAACTGGAAAATCACCTATCTCACATCAATACACATTAAAAATGTAAGAAAAATGTAAAATTTAAAAAAGATCGTTAGAGCCGTTTTTGAAAAAATCGAAAAAAACTGAAAAATCACAAGAGTAAACACCTACTTCCGGTTATGCGATTTTCTTCAAAAGCTTGCTGTCTCATCTACATAGTACACAAAACTTATATATGAAGTTTCAATGCCATACCTCTTTTCGTTTTTGAGATATTCTGTTCACAGACACACAGACAGACACACAGACAGACACACAGACAGACAGACAGACAGACCAATGAAAAAAAATATGTTTTTTGGGATCAGGGGACTCTAAAACGTGAAGATCTGTTGAAAACTCAATTTCGAATTTTTGGGGTGAATCCAATACTTCCTTTATAGTAGTAAAAGGAAGTAAAAAGTGCCGAAAACTGATGCAGTGTGACCATATTGCTCGCCCGAGCGTTAGACTGCCGTATACGGCAGCGTTAAAATACTGTCGTGTACGGAGCTACTCTGACCTTAGCCTTAGAGTTTAGATGTTTACGGACGAGGCGAGGAACGAGCCGAGTCTGGAATTTCTAAACGAGTATTTTTAATAATTTTTTACGGCCGTGTATCGTTCAATGTTTTTGGACTTCCGGGACTAAAGTTGATACTTTAGTCCCCGTAAACAGGGACTAAAGTAGCTCATTTAATCTCTAGGGACTAAAGTAAGAATGATACCATAACTATGGTAAATTTATGTACACACACGAGGTTAGTAGGTTAGGTTTTGTTTGTCATTTGACACACACTGACGCAAAACTTAACCTGCAAATCTCGAATTTGACATATACTGACAATACACTTCAGTACTGCCAACTGATTCAGGCTATCCAGGACCAGCTGCAATTCAGTTTTTAATAAATTGTAATTGTCAGTTTCCAAATTGACAGATTCCAAATTTTGGTAATGTTTGATGATAATGTTCCTAAAAGTGCACAAAATAGCGTATATACCTCGTGACTAAAGTGCCTAAATCCCTTGAGCGGTTGTTGCCCTCGGGCTTCGCCCTCGAGGCAACAAACTCCACTCGCGGGATTAAATGGTGCATTTTAATCCCTCATGATATAATATACTATTATTCCATACTGTTTTATATTACCGGCTTAATGACTTTAATCCTCTATATAATAAAAGAGAACGATCCAAACGTGTGTCCGTCACGAAAATTGCAGACGCGATGTCCCTGGTTGAGCTAATGCGGGTTACGGTAGCGGAGCTCCGAGGGCCCTTTGAAGTGGGGCAAAGCCCCACGGGCCCCCTTAAAGTGGGGCGCAGCCCCGAGGGCCCCTTGGGGAGGGGCGGAGCTCCGAGGGCTTCTTGGAGAGAAACAGGGCCTTTTGGAGAGTGGCGAAGCCCCGAGGGCCTCCTTAAAGAGGGGCAGAGTTCCGTGGGCTCTTGGAGAAGGGCGAAGCCCCGAAAGCCCCTTGGAGAGAGGCGGAGCCACGAGGACCCCGTAGGAGAGGGGCGGAGCCCCGAGAGCCCCCTTCTTTGGTAAGGTAGACGACAGGGGTGTGGAACGTGTTATGAAAATTTATTCACTTTTTGTAAAAAAATCTGGTGTGATACACGCACACAACTTCCTTTTACAGTGATCTTATAATTAGCCAAAAATTTGATTTTAAATTTTTAAACATATGTCAAAAATTTTCAAAAATTAAAAATTTTACAAAAACGGTACAAAATAGAGTGTTAGTTCAAGAGACAAATTTTCTCTAGAATTTTAAGTTAATTCAAAAATATAATAATATACCGGGTGTTCTATTTAAAATAGGAGTTAAAAAAAAATAGAAACAAAAACAAAAGAAACCCATTTTAGAAGTATTCAACTGGAAAATCACCTATCTCACATCAATACACATTAAAAATGTAATAAAAATGTAAAGTTTAAAAAAAATCGTTAGAGCCGTTTTTGAAAAAATCGAAAAAAACTGAAAAATCACAAGAGTAAACACCTACTTCCGGTTATGCAATTTTCTTCAAAAGCTTGCTGTCGCATCTACATAGTACACAAAACTTATGTATGAAGTTTCAACGCCATACCTCTTACCGTTTTTGAGATATTCTGTTCACAGACAGACAGACACACAGACCAATGAAAAAAAAATATGTTTTTTGGGATCAGGGGACTCTAAAACGTAAAGATCTGTTAAAAACTCAATTTCGAATTTTTGGGGTGAGTCCAATACTTCCTTTATTGTAAAAGGAAGTAAAAAGACAAGAGGCCGGAAAGTGACACTGTGATGTAATGTTCCACTTTCCGGACTCAAATTAATGACGCAAAGTCATATTTTCCGGACAGTATGAAATAAATTATATTACGATTGAGGTAAGTTGCATTTAACAGCGCGAGGTTTTAATTTTTGAAACACGACCCGAAGCACCGAGTATTGCATAAGTACATTTTTTGGCCGACATACTTTTTAAATCATTTTCTATAAATTCGAGACTTTGCTTTCGAATATCAAAACCACCTTTGCCATCAAGCAAGCTGCCTTTGTAAATTTTGTTGTAATTGACTCTTTGAAACGTCAAAAATCAAAGTCGTAAAAATCAATTTTCTTTATTTCTCCAAAGCTCAACTGAACCAAGAATTACGTAACTAGGCTTTTCTGCAAAAACCCAATATTACGACAAAGCAACTTTTTTAAGCGTCTCTGAATGCTAAAAATTTTCTTGGCATTTTACCGCACCGGGATACGTAATAGATATTTTTGGCCTCGTGACATGTAAACAACACATTCATACACAGTTGACGTCCACCGTAACTACAATTTTACAGTTAGTCAGTGCTTTGTCGCACCGCGGTGCGGTAAAATGACTAGAAAATTTTTAGCTTTCAGAGACCCTTAAACAAAAAGTTGCTTTGTAGTAAAAACGGGTGTTAGCAGAAACGCTAGTTACGTATTTTATCATTCAGTTGCGTTTAGAAGAAATAAAGAAAATTGATATTTACGACTTTGAATTTTGACGTTTCAAACTGTCAACTACAAACTTTACTGATGACAGCTTGCTTGATGGCTTGATATTCGAAAGCGAAGTCGCGAATTTACAGAAAATGTTAAAAAACATATGTCGGCCGAAAAATATAATACAATACTCGTGCGTTAGGTATTTTATTGTTCATTGAAATGTTAAACGGTGTTTAACATGATCGCGTTCTCAAATGTTAAGATACATTTAACATGCATCCTCTCGCGTCCTCGAATGTTAAGATACATTTAACATGCATCCACTCATTTAACATGCATTCACTATAGCAACATCACACATATTCATGGTAGTCCGATTTTGATTTGGCAGTTTTTAGTAATTATTGTTGATTCAAAATTATTGCCTCAATGAACAATAAACTAATGAACGCATCTCGAGGGGAAACCGTCTTGACATTTCTCACATAAATTACCACTCTTGCTTCGCTGCGCTCGCTCAAGTGGTAAAAATATGCTCGAATGTTAAGACTGGGTTACCCCTCTTAATACGTTAATTACTATTACATAGCTCGGTTTTATTGAAGCACTCCGCTTCGCGTCGTGCCTCAAAATTAATACCTCGCGCTGTAAAATGCGACCTACCGCATTTGTAATGTAAATAACTATTATTTTATCCTATTATCTGCTGTGTAACTTGACATACATTGCAACCTTTTATTTTCTTCTCGATTTCGTCATTAATTTTTGGCCAAAAGACATATGCGCGTGCAAGAAGTTTCATTCTCACTATACCTGGATGATTTTCATGTAACAAATTTAGAACTCGGTCTCTTAATTTCGATGGTATTACAATTCTGTTTCCCATACATAAACACCCATTTGATACCGAAAGTTCGTCTCGTACATTAAAACATGGTTTAACACTCTCGTCACCCATGTGATCTGGCCATCCCCTCTTCGCTAAATCTACCACTTTACTCAAAATAGGGTCCCTTGCCGTTTCCAATATCTAAACTACGTAGCGGTTCCTCTACCTGGATCTGTAAAATTTCGTCCCCCGTGCCCCGATTCATCGGTAAACGTGACAGCATGTCTGCACATTTCAAATCGCGTTTGACTATGAGTTCGTAATCATAATTACTCAGAATAACTGCCCACCGTTGCAGTCTACACGCAGCCAAAGGAGGTATTCCGGCTTTAGATCCCAAAATTCTATTCAATGGTTGGTTGTCAGTGACTAAATAAAACTTCCGCCCGTAAATATATTTATGAAAGTGTTTAACAGCGAATACCAATCCCAGGGCTTCTCTGTCTAATTGACTGTAATTTTGTTCTGCTTTGAATAATGTAGCAGAAGCGAATAGTATAGGTTTTTCAATACCGTTAATAATGTGACATAAAACTGCTCCCACTCCATCTGGGCTTGCATCCGAAATTACGTAAATTGGGATATTTGGATTGTAATGTGTTAGAATGTTATTATGTAATAAGAGCTCAAACGCTTTGTTGCAGCATGCCCCCCATACAAATTCCGTATCAGCACAAAGTAGCCGGTACAAAGGTTGAAGATGTGAGCTTAAATTTGGTATGAATTTACCGTAAAAGTTAATCATCCCTAGGTACGACTTTAGTTGTGTTACGTTTGTAGGTGTTGGACATTCCAATATGGCTGTCATTTTTGCAGCTGGTCTAATACCTTGACTATCTATAATGTGTCCCAAGTACTCAACGGATTTTTCAAAAAAACTACATTTTGACAAGTTTACTCGCACATTAAATTTTTCTAACTTCTGTAGTACTTGAAACAAATTTTGCTTACATTGTTGTTTATCAACCCCCGCCACAACTACATCATCCAAATAGCAGCAAACGTTTGGAATATCTTTAAGGATTGTCCATAATTGATTGAAAAATTCCGGATGCGCTACTAACCCCGAAAGGTAAACGATCAACTCTAAACAATTCTCGATGCGTATATTCTGTCAAAATCTCTTTACCTGTTTCCGATAACTTTACCTGCGTGTATGCCGCCGCCAGATCTAATGTACAAAATACTGAGTTACCTGACAATGAATTTAAAATATCATCTAATCTTGGTAAAGGGTACCGGTCTCGCAAAATATTCTTGTTAACTGTGTTCTTATAATCCAAGCATAGCCTTATAGAATCGATGTCGGACCCCTTTTTGGGTACTACCACGAGAGGGGATGCACAGTCACTGGAAGTCACTGGTGTCCACAGTCCATTTTCCACGAGTTCGTCGATCTTTTTGTTAACTTTTTCGATTATTCCGTATGGAATAGTGTATGGTTTCCTATAAACCGGTGTTGCCCCTTCTGTAAAGTAATGTGTGCTGTAAATTCATTAATACAAGAACTCAACTCGTTAGAAAATACTCTGGGGAATTTTACTTTCAAGATGTCGGTAATTGGACATTCTTGGTTAATCTGATTGACCATTAACAAATTATTTTTCCATTCTGGATATAAAGCGTTCAACCAGACGCGACCTAAAAGCGGCGTTTTTAACTGACCTTGAATTATTACAATATGTAAATACATTGAATTTACACGATCCCCGTTTTCTACTTTAACTAACGCTTGACCGACTACATTTAAAGAATGACTAGATGCCGCCTTTAATGAAAAATTACACTTTTCAATTTTTACCGAATTATTAAAATATTTATCAAAGTACTCTTTACTAATAATTGAAACCGCTGCACCTGTGTCCACTTCGAACTCAATACCTTTGTTCTTAACGATGAGTGATTTCGTCAATCTCGGTGTAACCATGTTGACCTCTTCTATGGTGTTCACCTCGTTGACGCACAAACTGCAGCCGCAGTCCTCTGAAGTTCCCTCTCTCGGCTGATCTTCATGTAGTTAATACATATAATTATTATATGCTCTTTGCTATTATGATACCATGATAATAACTCCTTAGCAACGAGTTGTGTTAAGTTCCATTTAACAGCACTAGTGTTGTTAAGAAAAATAACATACCGATACTTGATTAGCATTTAATCAAATTTTGGCAGTACTGACGTGTATTGTTAGTGACAATGTCAGTCTATGTCAAATTCGTCGATGTTAGTAGGTTAGGTTTTGTTTGTTATTTGACACAGACTGACGAAAAAATTAACCTGCTAATCTCGAATTTAACATAACCTGACAGTGCTACCAACAATACAGTATTGAGTGATACCACCACAGCCATAGCAGATATATCGAGAGATAAAAAAAAACTGTTCCTCAGCAGGCTGTGGAATGAAAAGTCACGTCTGTACTTGTGTCAGCTGGAATCCACTACATAAAATCGTTGGTCTCTTTGTATCTTTGGTCACTAGCTTAAGGCTGCCAACTATTGAAGGCCTCAATGCGGGACATGGTTATTATGAGGGGGGGAGGGGTAAAACACAATATATACAGATATATAATAACAGTTATGTATGGTACAACTGAATAAAAAGGCATTTTATCCATAAGGGGAAAACTTTAGCTCACGAGGCAAAGCCAAATTTAGTCATGTTAAAGTACGTTTTTTTCCTATAAAAATTTTCAAGGTCAAAGAATTTAGGGTTTATGTTGGCATAACTTGGATTCGTTTAAAAAATATATGTTGGCAAAATTTGTTTTAGTAACTTTATAGAACTAAAAATTGGTGGGAAATTTAAAATCTGGCATTAAAGTTCTATGTACATCAAAAGCTCTTGCTAATCTTTCGTAAACGTCTTCTTCTGGTGTGTTAAGATGCAGATCCAACAGTTCCTCTGCATACTTCACTACATTTCATTTTAAAAGATTCCGTTTTTTACGCGTATTCAGTTTCAAAAAAGAAAAACTGACAATTTAATTTTCAATGTCAAAGTGACAAAAGTCGTTTACAGAAAAACCTGACGAAAATAAATTTTCTAATAATTTAAAAAAAGCAGTTTTGCCAATTTTATCTTGACCTTGAAAATTTTTATAGGAAAAAAACGTACTATACTTGTTTTTGTACTAGCTACCACGGTAGCACGTATTTATTTTGTTAGCATATTATCCACACTCATCGTTAAAATGTTACTTTATTATAGATTTTCGTAGATAAAATACAGCTTTACAAGTAGGCATTGAAAAAAAAATACTGCCCTTTACTATTATTTTGAATGGTGGTATATCACGTACCATAAATTGTGACACTTTTCAGATCGAGAATGCAGTTTGGGAACCCGTAGAGCCGAGGTTTCGTAAGCATTCGTGACTAAGAAATGCGGGACTAGCGGGACGCATATGACGTTTTGCGGGACGTTTTCAATGCAGTATTTGAATGCGGGACTAGTACTGCTATTGCGGGACCGTCCCGCACAATCCGGGACGGTTGGCAGCCTTACTGACTAGCTCCTCCGACGATATTGGACCGATTAAGCTGCATGATGGCTTAAAATGTTGCTAATTAGACTTAGGTCGTAGGCCGGATTTTATTGTCAAAAAAGGTTTTAATTAGATTATTTATTTAGCAAACTAAGCTTAGCTCAGGTGATTCATTATATAGCACTATAGCACCGCGTTGTTCAACAAAGTTCCGTAGCGCAGTGGTAGAATGTTCGCCTGCCACGCGGGAGGCGCGGGTACGATTCCCGACCAATCCATCTTTTTTTTAAAATTTATATTAATGAATCTCTCCTAAATTTGCGAACCGAAGCGTAACTCGGGTGATTCACTAGTTAAATAATAATGAAACGTTATTTTTAGAAGCAGAAATCTTTTAACAATCTGACAGATTCGTATAGAAAATGACAACTAATTATTATCTGACACAAGTAAAGACGTAACTTTTCATTCCACAGCCTGCTGAGAAACAGTTTTTTTTTGGATCTCTCGATATGTCTGGCTGTTGTGTCATTAATACCAATTTTTCATATTTTTTGAAAAAGATTAGTATTTTAGGATAAAAAAAGTGGACGTGACTACCTCCCTGGACTTTCCCATACTGAAAACTGTTCATATCGTCTTTATTCAACAGTCTTTACAACATATCAAAATTTCAACTCGATGACTCACGTCTTCACCGTGATAAGCGTTTACACTTTCACGTAAATTGCGGGTAAATATAAAAGAATGTGTAGTTCAAAACGTGACCACCGAGCTTCTGTAGATTGCGCCAAGTGGACAAGCCGCCACTGTGCTAGTTTATGTATTATTTTCCTCAAAACGGCTGTAGCACCGAGGTGAAATTTTCTAAGTACCTGGAAATTATATTTTCTAGGGCATACAAAATCAATTTTTTTATTTTCGCGGAAAAAGATTATTTGACGCAAAAATATAACAACCGTTAGAATAAAAAAATTATTTTTCAAAAATAGAGGGGGGAGGGGGCCGGTGCGCTTACATATATCCACGAGTGTAATATTTTTTTGCATATTCATATGCTCGATTATGCACTGAGCAATTCAGTGAAAATCCCAGCTACCTATCTTGTTTTGTTTATTAATTAAAGGGGTTTAAATTTTCAAACTTCAAAGCTTCGTAGAGGGCGCCACAGATAATTCATGAAATTCTTTAAAAAATAGATCGATAGCCCTTTTCGGGGTCTATCAGTGTATGAAGTTTAAACAAATTCCTGTGGGCAGTTTTTGAGAAATGATTTTTAGAATATTTCCAAAATTTTGAAAATTTGTAATTTAGGCCCCTTAATATTTTTCAAAACACTTTTTATATCACCTCATGTTAGCCTTCATATACTATTCAGAAAAAAATCAATTGAATCGATTCATCCGTTTTTGAGTAATAGGGCGTTAAACTCAAAATTTTCAAAAAATCATAGCGCCCTTCATTTTAAACCTAGCGAGTTCGGCAAAAAACTAACAGATTTGTCTTATGACCCTGTATCGTTATCCGCGATAAAATTTTCAAAATTTTAATCACGAAAACAGTGATACCAAAAAAACATGCGTAACTTCCGCTTCCGGTTTCGGATTTTTTTGAAAAGCTTATTTTGTCAATGAATTTTCGATACACCCCCGCATTCCAAAGCGCATCAAAATCGGAGCAATACTTTCGGCTGTAGGAGCGTCACCCACCCACACACCCATACACAGACAGACATTTTTTAAAAACCACTTTTTTGGGTTCCTAGAGGCCCAAAACGGATATTTCTGTGAAAATCTCGATTTCCAAAATTTTCATGATTCCAAGACTTCCCTATACCTATGGGTATGGGAAAGTAATAAACTGTGTTACGATATAATTACATAAAGTGATATGCTTTCTACATTACTCGAGAATTTTAAAGAACTCGCTCCTAACGTCTCTCGTTCATTCAAACTATTCTCTCGTAATGTAAAACGCTTGATAACGTAAATTACTATTATCTTCATCAGGTTGTTGTAGACTCTTAACCAAAGTAATTTTAGTATCGTTAAGAGCTTCATTATCGCACTGAGTCGTTAAGATGCTCATAACCAAACTTGTAGGTATCGTTAATATCTATAACGATACAAGATTAATTATGAGCATTTTAACGAAACATTTTGATTGCCAAAACGAGGCGGTGAGCCGAGTTTTGCTGCAATCAAACGAGTTTCGTTATGTGCCATAAGCAAACGTGTATTGTTCAATATTTTATCTTCATCAATAAATTCTGGTTCAGTGATTTTTTTATATAAAAAGAGTGCGGTAATATCCATTACCACACTGAGTGCGGTAATATCTATCCATTACTGTACTGAGTGCGGTAATGAAGCTCTTAACGATATTAAAATTAATTTGGTTAATAGTCTATAACAACCCAGATGAATATAATAGTTATATAACCAACAAGTGTGTTAATGAAGGCGATTAATAATCGAAACTGTTTAAAGCACGAACGAGCGATAGCGAATGAGTGCCTTTAATAGTTGAGATTATTAATCGCCCATTAACAAACGAGTTGATTACAAAATTTTTTCGTTGACCGCAAAATCTTTTTTTGTGGCGAAAAATTTGATTAATACAACTAACCTCCATGCAAAATATCATCAAAACGTCAAAATCACAAAAAACAGTTAATTAATGAAAAAGATTGTATTAATCAAAAACAGTGTATTAATAGATCTATTAATCCATCCTTTTTTAAAAAACAGTTAATTAATGAAAAAGAGTGTATTAATAAAAAACAGTGTATTAATGACGTCTATTAAACCATCCTTTTTTAGGAAAAATAATTCTTTAATTTTGAAATTAACAAGCGGTCAACGAAAATAGATATTTAACTTCATCGGTGCTGTTATAGTATTGTTACGTTTTTACGTTTCGGGCTATTTAAAAATTATACGCCGCTTCTTGTACATGCATTTATTTACAACGATTTAGCTTAACTATTTACAAATCAACTATTAAACGCGGAATACAAATTATTTATAAATACAGGAACCATTTCTAACAACGAATACACTTATTTATTTATACACCGGATTAAACATCAATGATTTATATGGCACGAGTTATTTATCTGGCAGCTTCACGCTTTAAAGCTGGATTCGCAACTGCCTGTTATTTTCGCTGCCCTTATTTATATCGCTGGGTGATTCATTCCGGAAGCGTCTCGACCCTTCCGGCAACGCTGATGTGTCACGCGTATTAATCACCGAGGCCGCTGACTCATCCGTCGCACCTGGCTCCAAGGTCGTTGCTCGAAGTTCTGGAATGTTCTGATGCGATCCGACCTGAAGGTCATTACACTTTCTGGGATGATCTGGAATGTTCTGACGCGATCCAGCCCGAAGGTCGTTACAGTATATTAATCAAATTAATTTCAGTATTGTCAAGGGCTTCATTACCGCACTGAGTGCAACAATGGGTATTGCAGCACTCAGTGCGGTAACGAATAGATATTATCGTACTCAGTGGGGTAATGAAGTTCTTAACGATACTAAAATTAATTTGATTAATAGTCTATAACAACACCGATGAAGATAAAAACACTGACTACCTATAATCTCGTAGTTGCGGTGGACGTCAATTGTGTATGAATGTATTATTTAGGTACATGTCAGGGGGCCAAAAAATACATATAGTCGTTTTGGAACTAAGCAGCGAGACACTATACTACTTTAGTGTGATTATGTTAGTTAGAAATTACACACACGAATAACTATATCACTCCTAATATTCTTTATTAAACGCAACAGATTACAGACATAAATTAAATGTGCGGATTAGCTACTATACTATTACAAGTGCGGAGCGAATAGGTCGAGTTAATCAGAAACAGAATACATATGAGCGTTTGTGGATCTGACACTTGGCTCCTGAAACATCCAAAGTGAATGCTTCAGTAAGTATTGAGATTTGATAATGCTACACGTTGAGAAACTGACTCTTCGTGTTCCGAACAACCAAAGTGGTCGTTCAGCTCTAAGACCTAGTACGCTATGATCTTTAAGCTCCATCGCTTCCGTATACATACCCTGGTTGTACAATTTACAAAAGGATTTCCTATTCTAGTCGTAACAATGGTATTGTATTTACAAGACGAAGAACCGGCTCACTTTCACTTGCCAAAAGGGTTCGACGTTTATGACCCACTCGAAATTCACTCTCGATTTTAACAGCTGCAGTTTTATAACCGTATTGTTCATCCACTTTCGCTTCTGATTTAGGAGAGTGTTTAGGATTTGAGAAACCCTTTTGCACTTTTGTTTGCGAGACTCTCGCAGACGTTGGAGAGTTTCTCTTCTATTGAATTCCGCAGCACAAATCACTTTTTGACATTAGGCGTTTTTAATTGCGTGCACCCTTTAGCTAGAAAGTTGTCAAATGGCACTTAAGCTAACTGCTTGCACTTCGAGAATATTTATAACACGCATTGTTTATTTTATGGTAACTATATCGGCAACGATCTTTCTGATTTATTGTTCCGCTACACTACATTTCAAATAATCATGCAGTACTTGAAACTGAGTAGTAATTTAATTATTACTGTGGTCGTGGTTGGTAGAAACAAAGTACCTAGTAATTACAACCGTCTGAAAATCAAATATCTTTTCAAAATTGCCAATTTGATATTCTGTAAGAATCCTAACACTGTAAAATGGAAATCGATAAATGGTGTTTTACAGTTGCTTTATATATATACAGATTGTCCGAAATCCGTTTTGAACATAGAAAATTAATGAGTGCCACACTTCTGTCAAATATTTTATCTGTCATTAAGAGTATAAAGTAAGGTTGAAGTATATAGACTATTGTTTACTATTCACGTAATTATTTAAATTTTAGTTTAAAAATTTACCTAGCCATGATTATATTCTATCTTTGTCCTACTACTCATTTTGTTTATATCTTCCTATGTTCCTTATGTCCTATGTTCAAAGCGGATTTCGGACAATCTGTATTAGTGATGGGAAGTTTCGATACTTTTGCGGACTCGTTCATTCCAATCCCATTCCGCAAGTGGATCGAGTCCATCGGATTCGATCCTCGGATCGACATCGAAATTGAATGTGCATTTCAGACACCCGGGGTTCTCGGTCATTCCGGATCCGAAACGAACAACGCGAGTATCTTTGTTTTGGTGAGTGGTCACGCAGTCGGTAATTCAGTATGTTTATATGTCTCAAACATCAATTGGGCACATACAAAGCCGCTAAAAACCATAAATCACTGATAACTGATAAAAAAGCATGCAACTTCGACCGTATCATGTGTCGCCTGTCGACGTCGAACCTTTAAAACGAACACCATCATCATTTGCTGTTCCCCATCAACACATTGTATTGTATTCTGTATGAAATGGATTGAATAACGGAATGCCAAAGGAATGAATGTCCGCGAGAATTGACGCCTCGCGACCTTTTCGTTGTATCAAATCCGACCGGATCGACACATCGCTAATCTGTATACAACAGTTTGGCATACGTGGTAACTATTTCTATTGGCTGGCGCCATTTTGTGTCTTGGTGTCATTTTGACAAATGCATTTAAAGACATCAAGTTGGCACTTACATTGTAATTTCAAAATAATGGAGCAGAATATGTGAATACTTCGAAACTGCTGAAAATATTAGCTATTTGTGAAACAAGTGCTAAAAGTAAATGTTTATGCACGAGAAATGTCTCGTCACCTTTAGCACGAGTTTGCACACAATATTTTTTCTGAGGCCTTAAATTTACTGTTATTAATCCATAAATGTCGATTTAACAAAGGTTTGCATTTATGACGGTTATAATTTATGTCATAGTAAAGAGATGGCCTTGACGGCAAAGGTGACTGTTTCTGCAGCCGGTAGCTGTCTAAGTTAGTTATCAAAGGTAATTATAATACTACACATGTTACTTTATTCATTACATAATGCTCTAATTATTTAAAAAACACTTTACCTCTAACGAAAGAAGTAACTAAAATAAGATATGTTTTGTCGGACTTTTTCTACTGTCTAGGGTGTATATCACACGACGTTTCGGGAGTTTTGATCTACTCCCGTCTTAAGGTGTTTCTGGTTAGCCCTGCGAAGGACGATATTGTATGTCTTTAAACATAAACTCTTGCCTCCCCCGGGGATGGAACCCGGGACCGCTGATCGCTGTAATTACTAGTCTGCCACTCTTACCACTAGGCCGCCAGGGCGGTGTGATATACACCCTAGACCAGTGGTCGCCAACCTGTCGATCGCGAGCTACCGGTAGCTCGCGGGGGCAATTCTGGTAGCTCTCACAACGATTTTAATTTAAAAAATACAAAATCAGAGAAGCTTCCTAAAATTCAAAAAAAAAATCTAATTGTCATAATATTAAACATAAACAGCGGCAACGTTGCGGCGAGCGATCTGCCGCTGACGCCATCAAGCTAGAATCGGCTAGAATCGGCTAGAACCGACCAGCCGGACCAGTGCGTTAGTGTTCGAGAACGATCTGGATTGCTTTGAACGGGATAAATACGCACGGCGCGGCGACATGCGCTTAGTTTAAAACTGAACGCGTAACCAACGTCCAGCGGTTGGGTTAGTAGTGAACAACAAAAAATAATATTATGGCAAGCAGTTGTAAGAAGGTAAAGACATACCACTTTCATTCGGAATGGGAAGAACAATACTTTTTTACAGAAGTTAAAGATAAAAATGTGTGTTTGTTATGTAATACTTCGGTCTCCGTTGCTAAAAAAGGAAATATTGAGAGACATCATAAAACTGTACATTCTAATTTTGAAAAATCATTCCCACTACATTCTGCCGCCAGAAAGGAGAAACTGAAACAGTTAAAAAAGCAGTTAATTGGACAACAATCAATATTTTTAAGAACAATCGACAAAAATAAGGCTGCAACTGAAGCATCGTACCGTGTGTCCCAGATAATTGCACAAGAAAAGAAACCTTATGAAGACGGGGAAATGATAAAACAGGCGTTTTTAGAAGCTGCTGACTCGTTATTTGCCAACTTTAGAAACAAAGACGAGATAGTTTCAGCTATAAAATCTATGCAACTTTCTGCTAATACAGTGATGAGACGTGTAGAAGTAATGAGCAATGATATTTTTTTACAGTTAAGAACTGACTTAGATAACTGTGGTTATTTTTCACTTCAACTGGATGAATCAACAGATGTCGTTGACACTGTCCAGATGGCCGTGTTCGTCAGGATGGTTTTTAGTGATTTTACGATTAAAGAAGATCTTTTGAAGTTTATTCCACTGAAAGGACACACTACTGGACAGGAGTTGTTTTCTCATTTAAAAAATATTATTTCTTCCGAGAAAATTCCAATATCGAAAATGGTAGGCTTGACAACCGATGGCGCTCCAGCTATGGTGGGTTTTGATAAGGGTCTGGTGGCGTTATGTCGTAAAGATGAAACTTTTCCGCAATTTCTCTCTTACCACTGCATTATCCATCAGGAAGCATTATGTGGAAATTTCCTGAAACTAAACAACGTTATGAAACTGGTGGTAAAAATTGTGAACATGATTAGAGCTCAAGCGTTACAAAGAAGATTATTCAAAACCTTGGCCGATGAAGTTGACTGTCAATACGGGGACCTACTCCTTCACTCTGAAGTCCGATGGTTAAGTAGAGGACGGGTGCTGAAACGTTTTAATGATGTCCTATCTGGCATAGTTCAATTTTTCAAAAAACGCGATGAACCGACTCCGGAACTAGAAAATTCAATCTGGCTTAGAGATTTTGGTTTTCTCGTGGACATTACCGAGAAATTAAACGAACTTAATTTGCAGCTTCAGGGGAGAGACAAAGAACTAGCAGAAATGATTTCTGATATAAAAGCATTTATCAAAAAGCTGGAGTTTTGGGAACAAAACCTAATTAACAGCGATGCCAAGCATTTTTCCTATTCTTTCAGAAAAAATATCTCAAAATCCATTAGAACCCTATGACAGCAAATATCATGTAGAAATAGTTTCTACCCTGAAGAATAACTTCAAAAATCGTTTTAAGGATTTCAACGAAATGGCTTTAGTAGCGCAGTTTGTTGTTTCACCCTTTATGGAAATTGATATCCAACAGTTTGCAACTTGTGTTATGCAGAACTTTGGCGAAGACATCGCTGCAACAGAAATGGAAGTAATTGATTTTCAAAATGATTTAGCCTTAAAATCGTTAGTCTCAAGTACCAAATGTATCTGGCCTATTGTAAGTAAAGACAAATATTCAGTTCTATGCCGTGTTGCCTTGAAAGTGAAAGCATTATTCAGTTCAACCTATTTGTGTGAATCTTCTTTTTTCAATATGAAGTTTATTAAGAACAAATATCGCAATCGACTTACAGATGAACATTTGGATAATTGTATTCGAATGGCTGTATCAAATTATACTGCAAACATCAAAAAAATTATCGATGAGTCTGAGTGTCAGCCTTCTCATTGAACGTGCTTTTTTATTTTTCAATGTTTATGTTCATGATAGTGCGTTACTTTTTTGTTGTTATTATTAACTATTTTTAAATCTTACGTGACATGTCGTTGTGGCTGGATAAAAGTTTGTGTTTATTTTTCAAACAACTTCGTTTGGTAGGTAGGAATGTAGTTATTATTAGTACCTATGTATTATGTATTACCAGTTAAATAAATAGTAAAATAAATACATATAATGATAAATTAACTGTGGATTATTTCATTTACGTTGCGTTACGTGGCTTCCGTGTGGGTAGCTCGCTGTTTATTCCAAAATTAACAAGTAGCTCAACACATTGAAGAGGTTGGCGACCACTGCCCTAGACAGTGGAAAAAGTCCGATAAAACATATTATAATAGACCACTGCTAAAAAATTACACTCAGAGAAGAACTAGAATAACTTTATAACCTCACTTCCAGTTCAAAATTCTAAATGCAACACCAGCTGTTTACTTTATAACACATGTGCTAAAAGTAAACAGTTGATTTTACTTCTAACACACTGATTTATAAAACGGTCATTTTTAGTGAAACAAGGTAGTGCTAAAAATCCTACTTTTAGTAGTGGTCCTACAAAAAATATATTTCGTTATCAGTAAGCTAATGAGCCAGCCTAAAAGCCGATTTTATCAAAGTTTAAGTTTTAGGCAATGATATATTTGTGAATTTGGATGCAAAAATCTGGTGTGATACACGCACACAACTAATTTTTTCAGTGATCTTATAATTAGCCAAGAATTTGATTTTTAATTTTTAAGCATTTGTCAAACATTTTACCGTACAAAATAGAGCGTTAGTTTAAGAGACAAATTTTCTCTAGAAGTTTAAGCTAAATTCAAAAATGTAATAATATACCGAGTGTTCTATTTAAAATAGGAGTTAATAAAAAAATAGAAAAGAAAACAAAAGAAACCCATTTTTGAAGTATTCAACTGGAAAATCATTTATCTCACATCAATACACATTAAAACTTTAATGAAAATGTAAAGTTTGAAAAAAATCGTTAAAGCCGTTTTTGAAAAAATCGAAAAAACTTAAAAATCACAAGAGTAAACACCTACTTCCGGTTATGCGATTATCTTCAAAAGCTTGCTGTCGCATCCACATAGTACACAAAACTTATATATGAAGTTTCAACGCCATACCTCTTTTCGTTTTTGAGATATTTTGTTCACAGACACACAGACAGATACAGACAGACCAATGAAAAAGATATGTTTTTGAGTTCAGGGGACTCTATAACACGCGAAGATCTGTTGAAATTTCAATTTCGAATTTTGGGGTGAATCCAATACTTCCTTTATTGTAAAAGGGAGTAAAAAATTCAGTTGATATTACATGAGGTAAGAATAAATATGCATTGTTAATTACACAGGTCTGCTACCAAATTTTTTTCTTTAAAATAGTGGGTGATTCTTATGTATTTTGGTGCGCTGAGTTCGGAAATGCCCTCAGTTTTTTCCCAGCACGTAAGCATTTTCCGCAAAATGCATTTTTCTGCGGGATTGCCTACCTTAAGGCGTATATTTATGAATATGCCGAAAAAAGTTGTTTTTCCTATTCGGCTTCATAGTTTTATATTAGAAACTATGAAATATGATAAAAATTAGTATATTTAACAGTATTAGTCAGCGTATGAATAATGGAAACCCATTACCTTAATAGTATGCAATTAAGGTTTATCGCTTTTCTTCGGTGTTTTCAGATTCCAATGTTACTGTAATAAATGTTTTTGTTATTAAAAGTACATAAATAAATAGGAGAAATTCTTTCTGGTAATTAGCGTAATTGTGGTGAACATTATTGACAAATGAAACCTGGATTTTCCCATTGCCCTTTATATACCCCTCGTAGTCCTTCGATTTGTTCATTTCAATTTAAATATTCTTAAAGTGTCTTTCAAAATGTCTTCAAGAGCTTGTGTTAATAATCCTGATAGTTTCTGTTACATTTGTGGCGAACTTGTATTAAAAAACAATCTCGAAGTATTACGGAGTTTATTAAAAAAGTGTACTTTGCCTATTTTGGTGTGAAGATCGGAGATCAAGAAAAATCTTGGGCCCCTCATGGAGTGTGTTCAGGCTGTGTTGAAGGACTTCGCATATGGTCTAAAGGAAAGGTGAAATCTTTTCGTTTTGGGGTGCCTATGATTTGGAGAGAGCCGAGAAACCACGGCGATGACTGCTACTTTTGTTCTTGCAACATACAAGGGTACAATGCCAATAATAAAAAAGATATATGTTACCCAAACATGCAATTTGCACTTCGGCCTGTGCCTCATGGACCCGGTATTCCAGTACCAGTGCCCCCACACAATTTTGACGATTTGCCAGAGTCATCAGAGAGCGAGTCAGAGCAGTTGGATGATGAGTTTCAAGTCGAAGACTGTGGACCCCAACAGTTTTCACAAGAAGAATTAAACGACCTCGTTCGTGATTTAGGGCTTTCTAAAGAGTCTGCTGAATTACTGGGCTCTAGACTTCAAGAAAAGAACTTGTTGAGATCTGGAACTTCATTCTCTTGGTACAGAAGCAGAGAAAAACAATTTGAGTCAAATTTTTCTCAAGATGGCGAACTTGTATATTGTTCTGATGTTCCCAAGTTGATGTCAATGTTTAACATTCAACATGTGTCAGATAAATGGAGGCTTTTTATTGACTCGTCAAAAAGAAGTTTAAAAGCAGTTTTGCTACACAACGGCAATAAATACGCTTCTGTACCCGTGGGGCACTCTGTGCATCTAAAAGAAAAGTATGACAACATGGCTTTTATCCTTGATAAATTGAAATATAAGGAGTTTGGATGGCCTATCTGTGGTGATCTCAAAGTCATCTCTATGGTGCTTGAACAACAAGGTGGCTATACGAAATTCCCCTGTTTCCTATGTGAGTGGGATAGCCGGGCAAAAGCACAGCACTGGAGCCAAAAAGTGTGGCCAACGAGAACTTTGAAGGTTGGAGAAAAAAATGTTCACTTTGAGTCTTTGGTTGATCCCAAAAAAGTGCTTTTACCCCCACTTCACATCAAACTTGGACTGATGAAGCAGTTTGTCAAGGCATTGCCAAAAGATGGCGAAACGTTCAAATACCTTGAAAAGAAATTCCCGGGACTGTCTGAGGCAAAGTTAAAGAAGGGTGTTTTTGTTGGCCCGGACATTCGGAAACTAATGAAAGACAATCAGTTTGAAAAGGTGATGGAAAAAGCTGAGAAAGAGGCGTGGATATCATTTAAAGAAGTTGTGACTAAGTTTTTGGGGAACAATAAGGACCCGGATTATGAAGAAATTGTAAATAAAATGTTGAAATGTTTTAAAACCTTGGGGTGCTCCATGAGCTTGAAACTTCACTTTTTGAACTCCCATTTGAGTTATTTCCCAGAAAACCTTGGTGCCGTAAGTGAAAAGCAGGGCGAGAGGTTCCACCAAGACATCAAAGAAATGGAACGGAGATACCAAGGACGATGGGATGTGAATATGGTGGGAGACTACTGTTGGATGCTTCATAGAGAACTTCCAGACATCCCACACAAACGGAAAAGCTCAAAACGGAGTTTTGGGGGAAAAAGATGTAGATATTATAAAGAATTATAAATCCTTATTGTATATACTACATATTATTTTTATCAAATTGTATTTAAAAATGTAAATAAACCACTAGTAATATATTTTTTTTTATTTCAAAATGCATTTTTACCTATATGTACTGCGGGTTTTGCATAACTTTCTTTTTCATTTTGCGGAAAATCCCTACGTGCTGGAGAAAAACTGAGGTCATATTTGGACTCAGCGCACCAAAATACATACGATTCACCCATTACGGTGAAAAATTTCAATTTGCAGGCCTCTGTTATCTAACCTAAAACTCATTTTTACTTTCTTTTACGATAAAGGAAGTATTGGATTCCCCCCAAAAATTTGAAATTGAGTTTTCAACAGATCTTCACGTTTTAAGAGTCCCCTAAACCCAAAAAACATGTTTTTGTTCATTGGTCTGTTTGTCTGCGTGTCTGTGAACAGAATATCTCAAAATTCATTTTCTTATATGGGTATTTCGCCACTCTGCAAATTAAAATATTAAATAACGAAAATATTAACAACGAACGTTTCGAGGGACAATCTGCCCTCGTTATCAACGAATAACAATTAAAACTAACAAGAACTTATCTTTTTTTCACTGGAAGAAACAACACAAAGATCTTGTCTAAAGAATCGATGTCAACAAGGCGAAAAATTAGGAAACGGCATACATTTTACTTAACGAAGAAAAATGCGTGTCGTCTTTCTCAATATTTTTAGACAATAGTTGGCTATCGATTCTTAAAGATGAGATCAAGTAGGTACAGATATCAACAAACGTCAATGTCAGAAAATTCATTGGAGGTTGGTCGTTTTTTCTTCCAGTGAAAAAAAGATAAGTTCTTGTTAGTTTTAATTGTTATTCGTTGATAACGAGGGCAGATTGTCCCTCGAAACGTTCGTTGTTAATATTTTCGTTATTTAATATTTTAATTTGCAGAGTGGCGAAATACCCATATAAGAAAATGAATTATGAATTCACGCCACAAAGAAGTTTCAGAGATTATCTTAGAATATCTCAAAAACGAAAAAACCTCCTATATAAGTTTTTGTATACTATGTACATGAGAAAGCAAGCTTTTGAAGAAAATCGCATAACCGGAAGTAGGTGTATATTCTTGTGATTTTTCAGTTTTTTTAGATTTTTTCAAAAACGGCTCTAACGATTTTTTTTAAACTTTACATTTTCATTACATTTTACTTCCTTTTACTATAAAGGAAGTATTGGATTCACCCCAAAAATTCGAAATTGAGTTTTCAACGGATCTTCACGTTTTAGAGTCCCCTGATCCCAAAAAACATATTTTTTTTCATTGGTCTGTCTGTCTGTGTGTCTGTCTGTCTGTGAACAGAATATCTCAAAAACGAAAAGAGGTATGGCGTTGAAACTTCATATAAAAGTTTTGTGCACTATGTAGATGAGACAGTAAGCTTTTGAAGAAAATCGCATAACCAGAAGTAGGTGTTTACTCTTGTAATTTTTCAGTTTTTTTCGATTTTTTCAAAAACGGCTTTAACGATTTTTTTTTAACTTTACATTTTTCTTACATTTTAATGTGTATTGATGTGAGATAGGTGATTTTCCAGTTGAATACTTCTAAAGTGGGTTTCTTTTGTTTATTTTTCTATTTTTTTTATCAACTCCTATTTTAAATAAAACACCCGGTATATTATTACATTTTTGAATTTACCTTAAAATTCTAGAGAAAATTTGTCGCTTCAACTAACACTCGATTTTGTACCGTTTTTGTAGAATTTGTAATTTTTGAAAATTTTTAACAAATGGTTAAAAATTAAAAATGAAATTTTTGACTAATTATAAGATCACTGTAAAAGGAAGTTGTGTGAGTGTATCACACCAGATTTTTTAATGTGTATTGATGTGAGGTAGGTGATTTTCCAGTTGGATACTTCTAAAATAGTTTTTTTTGTTTTTCTCTATTTTTTTATTAACTCCTATTTTAAATAGAACACCCCTTATATTATTACATTTTTGAATTCATCTTGAAGTTTTAGTGAAAATTTGTCTCTTGTACTAACACTCTATTTTGTACGGTTTTTGTAGAATTTGTAATTTTTTAAAAATTTTGATAAAATTCTTAAAAATTAAAAATAAAATTTTTGGCTAATTATAAGATCACTGTAAAAGGAAGTTGTGTGCGTGTATCACACCAGATTTTCGTTTTTAGCTTATTATATACTAATATATTATGTATTTCTGAAGAAGTCAGCTAAGCTGACGAAACATTAAATAAATTTATTAAAAAAAAATGGCTGACTAATTTTCCTAAAGACATATTACAATCCCTATTATTAACGAAGTTACGAGATGTCTATCGATTTAGAAATACCTTGTATCCATACAAGATCGCAATGGTAAAATTTTTAAGGTAATTACGTACTGATATTAATGAAATGTTAATAAAGTATCCTCAGTAACCTATAACGGACGTAATTTAATATTTAAGTGCATTTGTTTGTTGATTAAATTATAAATAAGCATTATCTTCATCTGCAAGAGTGGGCAAGGTGTCTGTTTCAGCTTCGTTTGCAGCATTTTCGGTTTTTCCACTAATCGTTTAACTTATGTTTATTTTTATATTATAATAATATGCAAATATATACAATATCTGTGTTCGTACTGTAATTTGGTGTTATTGTAGTATTAATAACTAATTTATTTGCAAATCAAGACCTATTTAATTTCATTATTAGAATGTCCTTTAAATTTAAGCCAGAGGTTACCAAACTAAACCATTCTTTTTGATTCTATTTCTGTACCGATTGAAAATTTACAGAAATTTAGATATTCATTCAAATTTTGTATGGGTCACAGGTACCTTACACGGTAGCCAGTGGGTTAAAAGTGGCGGGGTGGAAGATATTTCTAAAACTATTAAGAGTTACATAAAAATTGCATATATAAAAGTTGTAGGTACGAAGGTGGTGCATATTACTAAAGTATTTGTGATTAGAGTGGCTCAAAAATGTGTGGTGAACCATATCTACTTTTTTTTAAAGGCATGTTCTATATTTAGGTAGCTTAAAAGTTTTGCATTGAACTGATAACAATTTTAACTTGAATGAGTCTTACTCAACTGTTTTGGAGATATTAACAATTTTATGTAAACAATTATTAATTACCTTTCGAGTGCAAAATAGTGGCGCTGGGTGTTAACGCTATACAGGGTGCTCACCATTCGCAAATGTAATAATTGTAGTTTTGAAAAGCCCTTGCAATGGTCTTTCTTTTGATATCTTACTTCATGCCTCTTAATTCAACGGTTTTTCAGATATGCGAGTATAAACATAAAAAATCTGGTGTGATACACACACACAACTTTCTTTTACAATGATCTTATAATTAGCCAAAAATTTGATTTTTAATTTGTAAGAATTTGTCAAAAATTTTCAAATATTGCAAATTCTACGGAAACCGTACAAAATAGAGCGTTAGATGGAAAGACAAATTTTCTCTAAAATTTTAAGGTAAATTAAAAAATATAATATAATACCGGATGTTCTATTTAAAATAGGAGTTAATACAAAATAGGAAAAAAACAAAAGACCCCTATTTTGGAGGTATTCAACTGGAAAATCACCTATCTCACATCAATACACATTAAAAATGTGAAGTTTGAAAAAAATCGTTAGAACCGTTTTTGAAAAAATCGGAAAAAACTGAAAAATTACCATACTTCCGGTTAGCATTTTTCCGTTTCCTATATTGTTACGACTACTCATTGCCACACTCGCATAGGAAAGGGAAGCTACTTCATGCATTCCGTTCTCTTAAGCGGTTCTAGCTACCCATCTGGTTCTGCATGCGGCTAAGTAGTTGTGATCTCATAGAAAATGAAATATATTTTACGGCAATATAGAGTTTCGTTTACTATTGCGATCATGAAACCGTGACATCATGGTATTGAGTTTCGAGCCAAAATCTTGTTTACGTTTTGTTTTTCTAGAGTCTAGAACATACCCAGCAGTCGTGTTGCGAGTATGCATCATTTTAAGTTTCAAAAGTACTTACATTATAAATTATTATTATTATTATATAAAAATGTGTGATGTGCATCAAGCTTTGAAAAATGTTGACGATAATCTTAAAATTGTTAAAAATAATGAGGAAAAATAGAAATTAGGACAATTTTATACAATGAACCAAGTTACAATGATTGTTGTATGAAGTGGCTGCAACAGTTTTCAAGTATTACCGGTACGTAATTGTAGCCAAAAATTACCCTAATATTCAGAAGTTAGAATTTAGAAAGGACTGTGTGCCAACACAGTGCAAAAAGAAAGCAGTAAGGATAGAAACAAAGACTGCAAAGCAAAAATATGTTTCAAGTTGAAAAAAAATAATAAATTTACCCGCTATAAGCACCCTTATCTTAAAGATATTTAAATGCTGTTATATTGGTAAGAACATTCGATTTTAACCTATTTCTAATTGTCATATTGAGCTGAAATTTTGCATACCTATTTAGATCGGATAACAATAGAATATGGTCAACGATCACCTAATTATATGCTTTTTGATATAGTTTCACTTTGAGTGCTCGCGTAATTAAATATAAAAAAAGCGACTTTAGCCTTGTCAGTTGAGTACAGAAATGACTTGTTTTATTGATGTTTAAAGAAGAAAGCGTTTTTTCCATAAATAGGTATGTACACTGTACAGTCATGCTCACATAAGTCTAGTACCTACATACAAACATATTTGTTTTGTAGAAGATATTAAGGGCTGTAATTGACACAAATAGCGGAGCAATAAAATATTAGTTGCCTTTATTTCTCTTATTTTGTACTTATTGTAAAGTAAGTTGTACAAACAAACAATTTTAGATATGTAATTGCGTAACTAGATCTAAATTGCTTGTTGTATATTTATGTGAGCATGATTGTACATGGTCTCCCAATTTCGATGGTTTGTCTTCCTTATTATTAGTTAGCTACTAGCAAAGAACATATAACACACATTATATGCTCTTTGCTACTAGCTAGACCAGGGCTGTCCAACTTCAAGGGACCCAAGGGCCACTGTAAAAAAATTTGATGGTTACGAGGGCCGCATCTTAAAATGTGTCGTATCCGACTTTGTGAGTGATTTGTAATAAATATAAAACGTGTATATTTTATTACTTCCTTTTACAATAAAGGAAGTATTGGATTCACCCCAAAAATTCGAAATTGAGTTTTCAACAGATCTTCACGTTTTAGAGTCCCCTGAACCCAAAAAACATATTTTTTTTCATTGGTCTGTGTGTCTGTGTGTCTGTGTGTCTGTCTGTCTGTCTGTCTGTCTGTGAACAGAATATCTCAAAAACGAAAAGAGGTATGGCGTTGAAACTTTATATTTAAGTTTTGTGTACTATGTAGATGCGACAGCAAGCTTTTGAAGAAAATTGCATAACCGGAAGTAGGTGTTTACTCTTGCGATTTTTCAGTTTTTTTAGATTTTTTCAAAAACGGCTCTAACGATTTCCTTCAAACTTTTTATTTTTATTACATTTTTAATGTGTATTGACGTGAGATAAGTGATTTTCCAGTTGAATACCTCTAAAATGGGTTTCTTTTGTTTTTTTTTCTATTTTTTGTATTAACTTCTATTTTAAGTACAACATCTGGTATATTATTACATTTTTGAATTCAGCTTAAAATTCTAGAGAAAATTTGTTTCTTGATCTAATGCTCTATTTTGTACGGTTTTTGTACCATTTGCAATTTTTTAAAATTTTTGACAAATGCTGAAAAATACAAAATCAAATTTTTACCTAATTATAAAATCACTGTAAAAGGAAGTTGTGTGAGTGTATCACACCAGATTTTTTAATACTAATTTTTATTTATTCAAGAATCTTAGGTTACATTACAAAAAGCATTGAAACATAAAAGAGATACACAGTGTGTTCTCTGAGGTAACCGACAAACTTACACCGTATGTTCTAGAAGTAATTCTATACAAAATAAATCCTATTCACTTTAAGTTAATTCTTTTCTGTTCTTGAGATACTGACAAAAGAAAAAAAAACATCAATTAATGTAAATTTACGTATAGAGATTTACCCCCCGCATAAGCTCAAATAGGAGAAATACGTTCACTCAAATATAAATTCGATTAGGTAAAACACCAGATAATTACCAAAACAAATATAATGTTTTTAGCTAATTACAATTATTAATTAAAAATAAACCTGTACATTATTTAAAATTTACATGTTCTTCTGGAACGGTGTCTGGTTTCGTGGGTCGAGCTGCAACCCAATGCACCAGCGAGTGTTGCGGGTCCCTATTGGTAGTCCGCCGGTACGCACGCCGATTCTTCAGGAAATGGGCTGAGTGAGTCTTTTGTTCCTGCAAACTTGACCTTCCACTCAGCAGTGATTTTAAGCTGTAATTTTCCGGTGAACTTAGCGATTTTAAGTGTTACCTGGGGCGGGCGTTTGTGCTTTAATCCTGGTGCAGAGGTTGCTGGTACCTTCGGCGTCGTTCTTGGAGCGAACGCGGTGTCAACTCCTGCAGATGGAATTTATTCGCCTTGAGCCGGAAAATGATGTTGACATTCCCCCGGTAGGGAATTTGCGGGCTGCGGAATCGAACGTCCAAAAATTCGCCTTTTAATGACCAGAAAGGGGCTCTGCATGTGAGTTTATGGCGGCTACAGGACTTTAGCCGCTCCAAGCGGGGTAGAGGCTGCGATTCCTACAGGTTGCAGGTTTAATTATTAGTAAAATGAGGTTATGAGGAGTATTTCATCTCTCGTAGGGCCGGGATTTGCGTTTAAATATTAGGCGTTCGGAAATGGCTTTTAAGCAGTTAGCCCTGCAAGACAGTAGAGCGTATTAAGACAGGGTTAAAGCCTCAGGGATTCGATTTTCCAAGAAAGTTTAACAATCAAGGTAAAATGGAATTCTAGCGATCTTGCTCTTGCGTAAAATTTGAACTTCTCGGGCTGACAGTACAACACGTCATCTCCCTTGAAGCCTGGTCTGGTAAGGGTTGGAGGACTACTCTGTTAAATAGTTTAGCGTGTCAGACCGGAGAGCCCAGGTAGAAAATGAGAGGACAGGATCAGGACTGGTGGACTCTATGGGGAATTCGATCTGCGGGACGCAAAAATATCCTGGCGGGCCGCATGCGGCTCGCGGGCCACATGTTGGATAGCCCTGAGCTAGACAATCGTATTATCGTATCCATTGCTAATAGATTTTACTCCTGACGAGCTGCAACTCACCATACGCGACACACGATTTCCAGGACCAAGGTGCCTCTTATGGACGTACTAAATTTTAGACAAACTATTTTCGATTTTTTTATCTGTCGACCCCACATGAGGAGGTATGAATAGCAAAACAACAAAATTAGTTGCAAAACGCAATCGGTTAAAGGAGCAATTAAAAAGGTTTTCTGGTTTTTAGGTAGGGTAATCCCAAATCAATTTGCGAAACTTTGGACGACGCTAAATATGTACAATTAACGGGGACTCTCACTTATCGAAAATGGGACACCCAGTACATTTATTATTCATAGGTAGTTAATAATCGTTGCTTTTAGATTGACTTTGAACATAATTATCGCATAAATGTGGTTGAAGCTTATAGCTTTTTACGAATATCTTCGCAAATAAAAGAGAAATTCATAAAATATTTTGAAGATGGCATGACACCTAGCGAGGCAAAGAATTTTCATAAGGCCTCTTTATCAACATCAACAACTGAAAACTTATGTCAGGTTGTTGCAAACGCGCAGATCAATCCCGCCGATAGGACAATATACGATATTTATGAGAAGTGGAGGTAAAAGCAACCTCATTAAACTAAATATTTTATACTGTTCTAGTATGTCAATAGTATATTGTATGTTAAGAGCTGAAAGTGCATTCTTGCCGCTTGCGCATGAATATTGCTGGTTGAGACGAAGTCGAAACCAGCAATCATGCAAAAGCGGCAAGCGCACTTTTAGCTCGAAATATACATACCATTTTTTCGACGACTGGGCATATTATTAAAGGAAAATATCAAATTTCGTTTTATCGCAAAAATTAATTGACAATCAAGTTAACATTACTCGCGCAGTCTATATGACATGTGACGCGATTATTTCCACAAATGACGGGCGTTGTCAAGGAAACATTCGGACGTGGCTACTTATTTTGTTCACGCGGAAACCCAAAACGCTCGGCGAGCGGCAAAAAGATGAAAACGCACGCTCAGCGGCAAATGTCAACTTTCTGTTGTCAAATGACAGTGAGAAAAATCTACTTTCGATGTCAGTCGTCGAAAAGGTACTTTACCTCACGGTTACAAAAAAATTAAATTCTTTTAAGTGCATAACATCGTTTTTTCAATGTTACATAGATAATATTAAATAAATTAAAAATATTCGTTTACGTTTTTTAACAGTTTTCTCTATTAAAAGTTAAGCCTCTTAGGCTCGTAGGACAAATATTGTACCTAACTCATGCAGAAAGTGATTGTGAACTTTTTAAGGAAACGCTCTGCAACAGTTCTATAGCAATGAAGTATAAAAATTATTTGCAATATTTTAATCGCATGTGGGAAAGAAGATCGGAATGGTGTCATTGTTATCGTAATAAAGTATATACGAAAGATCTTAGACAAGGGAAGCGTCTTGTCTAAGCGAAAGATCATAATACAAACAACATAGTTGAAGTGTCTATTCGAATATTCCAAGACTTTTACAGCCGTATTCATAGTCGTTCGCCAACGGGTCGCTGGCGAATCGCCGGAGTTTCGTAATGAATAGTATGTTGGCCGCACTGTACGTCTATGTCAAATTTGAGGTTATCAGGTTAGGTTTTCCTTTAGTTTTGACAGAAATTGACACAAAATCTAACCTGCTAACCTCGAATTTGACATAGACGTACAGTGCGGCCAACATACTATTCATAACGAAACTCCGGCGATTCGCCGGCGAGCCGCTGGCGAACGACTATGAATACGGCTGTAAGTGTTACAAAGATGAGAAGCGTTCAATGCAGCTGCCCTAGTAGAATTTGTGTGTGCTTCGTTTGAACAATTTTATAAACAGAAATTAATTGGTTTCGCATATTCTAGAGGAAGTAAACTAGAGGTTTACTTTAAAAATTCTGTCACAAGGCTGCGTTGCTCAAAGTAATAAATATGTCAGACGTCGTATACAGAGTCAGCTTTTCTGTCGTGAAATGCTGTTGTATACTGTGGATATTGCAATCGAGCAGTGTGATTGTCCAGAATGATCAAGTGGTAAATTTTGCAAACATTTATGTGCTGTATAAAATAGCGGCGGAAATTTGTTGAATACACCTGTGTTTTTTAGGCTCGTAATGGCCAAAAAAACTGATACACTAAATATTGCCTTTATCTACTAGTGAAACCATTTTTCGGCTTTGCTCGAATGTTTTCTCCATATACCTATTACTTCAGGACTAACCTGTATACTGTTTTCGAATAATAATCAAATTGTATTTCGAATTATTTTAATTTATTAGTTCGCTCATTTCGTACCGATTCTGGAAAGCCCTACAAACATTCGCTGGCTTATCTCTAAGGCCCAGCTTGCAGCGCTCCTCGCTTTCATTGTCTGCAAGCGGAGGCATTATAATTTCGTACCTCACACAAGTCCCTTGCTTGCGAGGATTTTTCTTCATGCTAATTACGCCACGACGATTGTGTTTGAAAGCTGATAATTTGATTCAGGTACAATGAGTTTTTCTTTCTGTTATCCTAGTATTAATTGCATGTCTTTAGCTTTTACCTGGAATTCACAAATTGCACTTGGGATTAACATTTTTCACCGGATGATTCTAAACTTGGAGTCTAGTTTGCTATTCTAATTCGAAACGAACACCTGCTATTTTCTGGATCGCTCCAGCTTCTGCACCGAGGGCCAACACACCCATGTTGCGTAAGGCTGATTCCTTGCTATATGCGGGTTACCAGTTATAGCAGCTCCCGGCTAGCGTTTATACCATAAACTTGTAGGCCTAGAAGGTCGGTTGGTTCGCTTTTTATTACAACGCCGATCGAGGACGGGTTATGTACAGCTGATTGCAAATAAAACTGGGACAGCTAATATGTAATATTGTAATATGAAGTACAATAACATATTAAATGCTCGTAATTATGTTCCTTTTCTTATGCTTCTATCTTTAATAATATTTTATGTATTTACCTACGGAAATATAAGTTATAGAAAGTTTCACACGTTATTAAAAACGCTAAAAGTAGTCTCAAGACTTGTCCCACTTTTATTTGCAATCAGCTGTACCTACCAAGTCAATCTTGTGCTGGTGATACCTGATACTAAATTTATTACTAACGTGATAGTTCATTCACTCAGCAAATTTAATTAAAGATAGCATTTAAAACTATTGAATTTTTATGTGTACTCTGTACCTATACCCACGTTTTTTTTCTCATCAACCTAAAAAGAAAGGTTTTTATGAATGTCAGCGATATGCATATCTCTAGAATTACTTTACAATTTCAAGTAATTTAACAACCCAAAAAGGGGTTATCTGTGGTAATGCGTGTGGCCACCTTCAATTAGTTTTGGGTGGATAGTGTAGCAAACATTTTCAAATAATTTACCAGATTATTATGCCTTTAATAAATTCTGATTACTTACTAGTTAATTATATTATTCGAAATCATCTGATTTCTGGCTCCCATATCTTTTTTTGAAGACTTTGCAGGGTACACAGCTGGTGGTTTGAACCCACGACCTTATCGCCGAATTTGAGTTAGTTCAGCCTGAGCGGTAAGTGTACTTTAAGGAGGTTAATCTGCGATTTTTATCTAATTTTATCTAATTAATCGCAGGTCAGCTTCTTTATCGTAACACTAGACTATAACAAAAAATTCACCATTGAAATTCAAATAATTTATTTTGACACTTTGTTAGATTCCAACAATGATAAAACCAACACTTTCTGTTGCAACTCGAATATTATTTTAAAATATTTTCCAAAATGCAAATTTTTATCTGGCCAGCATTTTACCCGTGTTTACATAGGCAATGGAGTTTTAAGATAGCATTACAGTTTCTATGCGATTATAACTACTTAGCCACATACAGACAAGATGGGTAGCTAGAACCGCTTAGAGAACGGAATGCATGAAGTAGCTGCTCATTTCCTATGCAAGTGTGACAATAAGTAGTTGTAACAGTATAGGAAACGGAAAAATGCTTCCGGTTATGGCACACAAAACTTATATGAAGTTTCAACGCCATACCTATTTTCGTTCTGTTCACAGATACACACACAGCCATACACACAGAGCAGGGCCGGCTCAGAGGTCGGGACTTCGGGGATTTTTTTCGAGGCCCCGCGTTTAAAGGGGCCCCACGCATTGTGTGGGCCGAGACGATTTACAAATCACTTACCACCCATAATGTGACTGTGCTGCGTGGACCTTTTATAGTGATGGGCATAACCGGACAATTTTCATAACCGAATTATTTGCATTCGAATAATATTAATAACCGAATGATTATTTGAATAATCATTCGAATAAATTTTGGCTCTCGATTCGTTTCGATTAAGTCAGTCGGTTTGCCGGTTGGCGGTTCACCGTCATCTGCATCGACATCGTAACTTGCAGAGAGCAGAGGAACGAAAACATAATATGTACGGTCGGCGCCTTAGAAATCGGGATAGGTAATATGTTCTTCTAGTCTTTGGAGTATTCTTGCTGCGGTTACTTCGTTAATGTGAGATGGCATTTCATAAGTGACAAACAATAAACAATCTGACGACGTAACAATTAAAACCACAATAACTGTAAAAACCCAGTTTATACACTTAAAAAATACATGCAAAATATATCATAATAGTGTGTAGTGCCCGATTTCTAAGGCGCCGACCGTACATTATGTGTTATGTATTGGAAATTAAGAGGTATTTATTAAGAAGTGTGGAAAGAAAGAAATATGCGGGACTGCTTGCTAATCGTGGTAAAACGTTTATCTTTATCGATCGGGCGGGTTAAAGGCCCTTGGGAGATGTAAGCAAATAAAAAATTGTTTTATAGCTTGATGCGTTTGCAGTTTTTAGGCGTTCAGGTTTCAGGTCTCCAGAATTTGATATTTTTTATGATAGGAGGTAGTTACGCGATAACCAAATGGTGTTTTCAATAAAACCTGCTTTGTTTATGAGTTATGACGTATTTATATTTACAGAATTTTGAGCACTGCGTAGGTCGCTGAGATACGGCACGTAGTACCTTTGAATAGAGGTTATATATTCAAAGCTTAGTACGTACCAGCATGAGGTTATTTTTCATTCAAATACTTGGAATGAAAACCGAGTTACTTAGGTTATTTCAATAACCGGGTAACTGGTTATTTTTTATTCGAATAAGCCTATCACTAACCTTTTACATACATTTCCGAGAGACCTATCAGCGTAAATTGACACCTAGTAGTGATCGCATCCGCAAAAACCGATAAGGAGGAAACTAAATATCAAATTACTGTGTTGATTTTTGGTTCATGGCAAATTTCTGTAGTTTTAGAGCACCTAAAACAACTTATAATTTTTTTTAAAAGTTACAGAAATTCTGGGTTTGAAGATGCGATGATTAGTTGTGGTGAAATACGTAGTAGTGTAAATATATCACCAGAATTTAAAACAAAACGTATTTCCAAAAAACCAAATATGTCTACCTATGAAAACAATGACGACATTGGAAACGATGCAAAACAGTTATTTAAAGTGGACTATTTTTTAAAAATTGTAGATTGTGCTATTGTTGCTCTGGATGAAAGATGTGAACAGTATACTCGTTATAATCATGTATTTGGTTTTTTTACACATTAGAAATTTAAAATATAAAAACCATGACGAAGTAAAAAAATTTTGCAACGATCTTCATCTATTTCTTCACGATGGCGAAAATGCTGATATTGATGGTTACAATTTATTTCATGTGTTAAAATTTTTGTCACAAATTATTCAAGAGAATACAACTTCATTAGATTGCCTGAAACAAATTTCAAAGGTAATATAGACGATGCATATCCTAATACATAATTATATAGCATTGAGAATTATGCTAACAACGCCTGTTTCAGTAGCCTCTGCCGAATGCAGTTTTTCCAAATTAAAGTTAATTAAAAATTATCTAAGATTAACCATGCAATAAGATAGGTTAAAGGGGGTGGTTATGTTGTCAATAGAGCAGGAGGTAAAAAAACAGATACATTTTTATGATATTATCGAGGAATTAGCAGTAAAAAAAGTTTGTACGAAATAGGAATAAAAAATATTATGTTTATGTATGTATATTATTGAATATATTGAAGAAATAAATATTTCATTAAATAAATTGATAAAATTATGTTCATGTCTCATTTCTTCCTTTTTGGGAAGGGGGTTCCGCACATAATATTTTTCCGAGGCCCCGCAAAACCCACAGCCGGCCCTGACACAGAGAGACCAATGAACAAAAACATGTTTTTTGGGTTCAGGGTACTCTAACACGTGAAGATCTGTTGAAAACTTAATTTCGAATTTTTGGGGTGAATTCCAATAAGAGGAAGTAAAAATGAACAGTAAAAAACAGGTTTAGAAACTAAAAATCCAGCCACTGCTGAAACAATAAATAAAAGTCTGTTGTGATATCCGCACACAACTTCCTTTTACACTGATCTTATAATTAACCAAAAATTTGATTTTAAATTTTTAGCATTTGTCAAAGATTTAAAAAAATTACAAATTCTACAAAAACGGTACAAAATAGAGCGTTAGTTGAAGAAACAAATTTTCTCTAGAATTTTAAGCTGAATTCAAAAATGTAATAATATACCGGGTGTTCTATTTAAAATAGGAATTAATAAAAAAAATAGGAAAAAACGAAAGAAACCCATTTTAAAAGTATTCAACTGAAAAATTACCTATCTCACATCAATACACATCAAACATTTAATAAAAATGTAAAGTTTGAAAAAAATCGTTAGAGCCAAAGAGCATATTATATGCTCTTTGGTTAGAGCGGTTTTTGAAAAAATCGAAAAAACTGAAAAATCACAAGAGTAAACACCTACTTCCGGTTATGTGATTTTCTTCAAAAGCTTGCTGTCGCATCTACATAGTACACAACACTTATATATGAAGTTTCAACGCCATACCTCTTTTCGTTTTTGAGATATCCTGTTCACAGACAGACAGACCAATAAACAAAAACATGTTTTTTGGGTTCAGGGGACTCTAAAACGTGAAGATCTGTTGAAAACTCAATTTTGAATTTTTGGGGTAAATCCAATACTTCCTTTATTGTAAAAGGAAGTAAAAACACAGAAAAAATCTTTTGTGATACACTCACACAACTTCCTTTTACAGTGTTCTTATAATTAGTCAAAAATTTCATTTTTAATTTTTAACCGTTTGCCAAAAATTTTCAAAAATTACAAATTCTACAAAAACGGTACAAAATAGAGCGTTAGTTGAAGAGGTTGAAGAGACAAATTTTCTCTAGAATTTTAAGGTGAATTCAAAAATGTAATAATATACCGGGATTTCACATCAATACACATTAAAAATGTAATAAAAATATAAAGTTTAAAAAAAATCGTTAGAGCCGTTTTTGAAAAAATCGAAAAAAACTGAAAAATCACTAGAGTAAACACCTACTTCCGGTTATGCGATTTTCTTCAAAAGCTTGCTGTCGCATCTACATAATACACAAAACTTATATATGAAGTTTCAACGCCATACCTCTTTTCGTTTTTGAGATATCCTGTTCACAGACAGACAGACCAATAAACAAAAACATGTTTTTTGGGTTCAGGGGACTCTAAAACGTGAAGATCTGTTGAAAACTCAATTTTGAATTTTTGGGGTAAATCCAATACTTCCTTTATTGTAAAAGGAAGTAAAAACACAGAAAAAATCTTTTGTGATACACTCACACAACTTCCTTTTACAGTGTTCTTATAATTAGTCAAAAATTTCATTTTTAATTTTTAACCGTTTGCCAAAAATTTTCAAAAATTACAAATTCTACAAAAACGGTACAAAATAGAGCGTTAGTTGAAGAGGTTGAAGAGACAAATTTTCTCTAGAATTTTAAGGTGAATTCAAAAATGTAATAATATACCGGGATTTCACATCAATACACATTAAAAATGTAATAAAAATATAAAGTTTAAAAAAAATCGTTAGAGCCGTTTTTGAAAAAATCGAAAAAAACTGAAAAATCACTAGAGTAAACACCTACTTCCGGTTATGCGATTTTCTTCAAAAGCTTGCTGTCGCATCTACATAATACACAAAACTTATATATGAAGTTTCAACGCCATACCTCTTTTCGTTTTTGAGATATTCTGTTCACAGACAGACAGACACACACACAGACACACAGACAGACCAATGAAAAAAAATATGTTTTTTGGGATCAGGGGACTCTAAAACGTGAAGATCTGTTGAAAACTCAATTTCGAATTTTTGGGGTGAATCCAATACTTCCTTTATTGTAAAAGGAAGTAAAAGGGATATTCGACAATTCCTGTGATTTTGAACAATTGTTGACGTTTTCAGTAAAATTCGGCCTACTATGATTTTTCAATTTTTTGCATTTGCTTTTGACTGAAGTTGGCTACGAGTGTGCAGTAAAATTATTTAAAAATTGTAAAAATAGTCCTTTTAAGGGGTAGTAATTTACTAACATTTCAAATCCAGAAAATAAATAAGTAAGATACAGGAGCGTGGAGTGAAACGCACTGTACATTAAAAAACACAACTCTACTTAGCATTTCCTGTGCACATTAATATTATATTACACACCAAGGTTGAGAAGACCATCGTTATAGCCCAAGCGCTAAGATTCCATCCCGAAGTGCAGGGCATTGAGGGGTACAAGATGCGCGGGCTATAATAGTTTTCTCTATAGCGGTGTATACCTATACTATTTTTTTCTCTAGTTTACTGCATTTTTCACCACTGGTCTATAATCCACTTTATAACCCAGTAATAGGACAATAATGCTGTGTTCTAATATCGAGAGATCCAAAAAAAACTGTTCCTCAGCGGGCTGTGGAAATTCAACGTATGAATAATATGTTGGTGACACTGTACGTCAATGTCAAATTCGAGGTTAGCAGGTTAGGATTTGGGTCATTTTGTGTCATAACTGACGGAAAACCTAACCTGATAACCTCGAATTTGACATTGACGTACAGTGTCACCAACATATTATTCATACATTGAATTTCCACAGCCCGCTGAGGAACAGTTTTTTTTGGATCTCTCGATACTATATAGTAGCACAAATAATATTTATTTTATTAAAATAACTTTGTTCGCTGTGTCTTCGATACCACTGTAGATTGTTACTACTAGGTACTGTAAACTTCTACTGAACATACCTAATACTAAAAATATTTTAAGTTTTTGCTATATTTAATATAGTAGAATTTGAAAAGTGGATTAATAGATGCTTATATGTTCTAACTTCGCAGTTCAATCAGTTTCTAATTACTTAATGCATTTTTCAGATATTTTACTTCTAAAACTACCATCAAGTTGAGAACTTTATAATGTAAAACACTTAAGATCTGGCCATGGGCATTTAGTAAACGCTTTCTGATAAAATTATAAGGAATCTATTGTCGGTGTAACTTCAGTTGCATTTTGAATAGACGCTTACGGACAGAGCTGGCAGCATGTTATATTTGATGAATGCGACTCATTTATATACATCCTGACAATACAAGGTCAGTAAAAGCGCGTGCGACGGTGCGAGAGAGAAAGAGAATCAATATTTTGGTATCATGGCGGTTTGACAGCATTTGCGTATATTGCAATAATGTTCACAATTTCCACATTTAAAATTATTAGTGGATAACGAACTTCGCGTGTATAGAAGCTCAAACTCGCACGTGTTCGCCATTTAGCCAAGATGTAGAACCGCGCTCGGTCTCTTTGCTAAGTATTATTGATTTGAATGTTTTGACCAACACAATAAGGGACAAAAATTAGTTGTGTGATTTTCGTTTTCGTTTTCGTGTCATCAGTTGTGGTGTGTAGTCGCAATCATCATCATGGAAACAGTGGGTGACTACGAGTACAACAGCAAGGATTTAATAGGTCACGGTGCTTTTGCAGTGGTCTTCAAAGGCAGGCATCGAAAGGTCAGTAACCCACCAAAATCACTGCAAACATGAGAATAATGAACGCCTCTTTTAGGATCCAACGAGGACGGTAGCCATAAAGAGCATAACAAAGAAGAGTCTCGCTAAATCCCAGAACTTGCTGAGCAAGGAGATTAAAATCCTTCAGGTGCGTTACGTTACACTAGCTGTTTTTATATTGTTTTCTGTTTTAAGGAATCGGTATAACGATATCGGTAATGCTGGTACTGTTAATAAAAATGTTGGTAAACCGCATAGAACTCTTTTGTTTTGAAACGTGCCATATTAGCCGTTCACAATACTTATTCCAAAGTTAATTTTTATTAGGTTGACCACATAATAACTCTGGTAACTTTTATTTTTAGGTGTGATAATACAGATTTTGTTTTTTTAAATAAAATATTGACATTTGTCAAAGTGACGCTTTTATTCGATTTGTTTTCATGCTATCGCAACATGGTGCAAATGCAAAAAAGTGTGACATTTATGTATTAATTGCTGTTTTGTGTTAACGTTTTCAAATTGAATTCGCTTTTTAATGCTGCTTTTTTATATGACGAATAACATAACCTATATTCAGTACTTAGTTAATACTAAATTTCTAATACACTGTTAAACCAAGATTATTTACGGGCTTATTTTAAAAGTTTGCATAACATTTGGCAGTTGCTTTGAATGAGTTGTGTGAATAAATAAAGGTCTACTGGTTTTTAGCATTACCAACATTAATTTTTGAAATTTAAAAAACTGCATTATGTATTTATAAAAAAATGTCCAAAAAATTTAACTCTTTGTGACGTGCATTAATGTTGTTCAGATATTTGATTAAAATTTAAACCCATTAGAAATTAACAGTATTGTGTGATGGAATCGAACGAAGCCAACGTTCAACAACAGGCATTGCCAATAAGAGGATTATGACATGGCCTTGTCCGTCTCTATATAATGTTACTAGCTTCTCGTATTTAATTAGGAGCTTTGAAAAATATATATAATAAACACTGCATCAATTTATGGGCACACTTTCTATCTCGTCAACAACAAGCCTTACAAGTCTCCTATACATTTAATGGCACAAAATATAAGCTTACGAGGCAATCCATTGGATCAACCAAATGTTCACTTATTTTCATGGCCTACTAGATTTAGTATTTTCTGTTTTTTTCTTTGATTTTATTATTTGTTTATTTGAAAAGGTGCAGCTACGTGATGTCAATAAATACATTTGCTAACAAGTATTCTTAATAGTAACTTGTGATACCAACTTAGAAGTGTAATTTTTAAATTACCAGCATAGGTTTGTTGAGAATTTACAGTTACTAATTTATGTCTCGTCATTCAGTACAGCTGAGGAGCTGTAGCATTCATTATTATTAATTAAATTTGATTTTATTTGCCTCTAATCAGGTTCTTTGAATAATGGAAAACTTATAAATGTTGTAACAGGTTTAAAAGTTACATATCGTGTGTTAAAAAAAAAACTCATTCGCAGCATGCCATGATCAAATTGAAGGTTGGCGTAACTTGAGATATACCCATTGATGCAAATGAACTACCAAGTTAGAGAGAACTAAATTACATCTTGACATTGAACTAGGGATTTTCCTGAAAATATACAAAACACTAACAAAAACAATTTTTATTGACCGTTATGATTATCACACTCGTTGTTGTTGTGTACGTGCCATCTTATTTTCTTTTTTGCCTGATACAATAATTAAACTTAATGCAGTGTAAACTTTTACCCGTCACAGTGACAGATGTTTTCATAAACAAAATGCAATCTGACATTCACCTACGGACTTAGGTCCTGAACACATGAGGATTCCGCATGCGAGATACAGTATGTGGGATACAGAATACAGATGTGGCGACTGTATCTCAGACGTGGGCCTTCAGTCCCTTGCGAGAACAGTCGAGTGCCGTGCTGTTATGGACCTAGCGTTGCTGTTCTTTGTTTCCGTCGAATTAGTCTGACTGTGCTGTATTCAAAGACAGGGATTAGGCTCTACTAAGCTAATAAATTTTTCATTGTCAAATAATGTACGCTCTATGATCGTTGCTTCTAATGTTAGCCCCAATGATTTGCCTCACCTTAGATTTTCCAAAACGCTATTTAATGGCTATGCAAATGCCACGTTTAACGTTAAGAATTGCAGGTGTACGTTTTAATTGGAATCTTGCATTGTCTCTCTCTCTAGTTATGTGATGTTTCCTGGTTCTGAAAGGGCCCTCTGAGGGAGCCATGTTGATTAATTAGCTCTCGGAACTCGATATTTAACTGACAAATTAAGTGTTTATTTTGTATGTGAGGACGTTATGTTATATGCTCATTTGCTGAGTGATTTTTAGTCATGAAGGTTGGAAGCCTCCAATCAAATGCAATCGGCGATGTCTCTTGTACCACAGTTGTAACATTACTTACTATGAATCTGCATGTTATATCTCGTTGGATTTTGTTCTATTGTCTACTTTACTTTGTAAAATTATAGGTTTTTTTGCCTTGAGTGCTTGCTTGGAAGCTTAGAAACTGCCTTCTGTCATAAGGTGATTTGTGTCATTTCGTCCCATTGTGGTGGTAAAATCATTTATCGGCCTCTCCACTTTCGACTTATTTGTTTTATTTTGTATTTTCCAATTGAACAATTTCCAGCCTTAGCTAAAAACAAATTGAAATCTTTGGAAGACCTCGCATCTGGCCCTTTATTGGGGATTAGTGATTTGATGATCGTTGTATCTTCATTGTTTTCCCAAATTATTATCGTATTGATTAAATGGAATCTGGGGAAAACGCCAGCTGGTGGATTTATATGGAGACGGCGGGTTTTTGTTGAATCATGATGTGAAATCAAATGTTGGCAATTTGTGGTCAAGCCTTATATTTTAAAAAGTTAAAAATGTAAATAAGTCTGTACTTCTGCGCTACTACTTGAGACTAGATATTGGAGCACTAACCGACTTACACCTGAAGTGAGTCGTTTTTCCCAGATGTGCTCCTGCATCTGTACGCTAGCGGCATTCTATGTTTTCGTATTGAAGGATTTATGAAAAGGAGTTTCTAAATTTTCATATTGTAGAGTTGATGGATTGGCCTTCTAGATTTGCATTTTAGAGTATTGGTGTTTAGATTTGGGCTTCCAGATTGTGGATTTTGATCCTTGTTTTGTCAGGCTTGGTTTATGGATCTGGTATTTGAGTTTCTGGATTAAGATGATGGGATTCTAGTGGCGATTTCGGCTTCTCTTTGGACCTCATTTTTGTAGGGCGCTAAATTGTAAAGATAAGCCACAGCTTTGCTTTCATTTAAATAAATATTTGTCCTTTGTGCATGTAAATTAATTACACAAAGTTAAAAAATATGTTGTATATACAAATATTTTGAAAGTATACATCTAGGTCTACCCAGTTAATGATACAGTGTGAGTCTTTGTTGAGTAATAACACAACCACCAATAAACTTAACGACTGTTGCTGTACAACACATTTTTGAAGACGACTGTACACTTCACGGGTTTAGTATTGGGTTTGTCACAGTTAGGTACATCCCTTGTTTTTAAATATCATAGATACCATATTTTATTTTGAAACAAGGAACTACTCTCTTATATATTTGTGTGCATGTATTTGATATAAATGTAACTTTAGTTGTGCCCTATTTATGTCTTTTCCTTTCTATTACAGGTTATAGCTTATCAAAAAGCCTGCATTTGACAAATATAATTTGCAATTACCATATCCAACTTAGATTCGTGAGTTGTTGACCAATAAAGTTGGTGGCGCCCGTATTTTGTTTCAATAATTTTAATGTTAACCTACTTCCGCCTCTTGAATGCTATTGGTTACGGGATTGTTTTGGGTATTTATAGCCGGCAATCCTGCTTATACTGAAGTGTTACAAGATTTTCTTTAGTTTATTCTAGTGCTATTGCATATTAGAACGTTCAGTGATCACAAATCTCGAACAATAGACTTTATTTTAATGTAGTAGTAGGTGGTGTATTCAGTGAACTAACTCAATATTCAATTTTACTAATATAACGGGTGTTCAAAAAGTCTTTACGTCCTGGGCGGCTATGGAAATTCAAACGTATGAATAATATGTTGGTCGCACGGTAAGTCTGTGTCAAATTAATTTGAAAATACATTGTAATAAACAAAATTAACAACAAAACATGACTAAGAAATAGAAAACTACAGCAATGGCTGTTTATGACAACCGCTGTCTTGATATTATTTCAAAATTAAAATTGACTATCAAAACCAGACTCAAATGTTTACTTTCCAAATATAGAAATATATTTTTTTTTATTTAATACCGTGTATCCTTTTAAGGGAGCATTTTGGTACTAAGTTATGTTGGGTTAATTGCTTTGTTATGACCTAAAGAAGCGTTGGTTAAAGTTTTTACACTTAATTATGACTTACCCTGTAGAGTTTATATACATGGGCAAGCAGACTTATTGGTCGATAGCTTTACAAATTTGTGGCGTCTCTCTTCTTGTGCAATATAATTACTGTTCGTTCGCACTGGGAAGATGTTCTCCTAGTTAAACAAGCGTTAAAAAGCTTACAGATGGTATGAAGGAGTATCGCTCCTCCACGCTTAATTGCTTCAATTTCAACTTTGTCATCACCAGGTGACTTATTGTCTGTCATTTCTCTCAATGAGGCTCGTGTTTCGTCTTAAGTAATTGTGGGACATCATCGGATCTTTGATTTTGTAGGTATTATAGGAATGGTTCTTTCTTCTACCTAACCATTGTTTCCTTTATATAATTCTGCGAAGAAGTCTCTGACTAGAGTGAATACGTTAGTTTTGCTTTGTGACTACTTTATCGTTCTGATTTTTTTACCTTCTGACATAGTTTTCTTTAAGACCTTCATTCCTCAATTTTTTTGGATCACTCTTGAGATTTCTGCTCTATTTTGTTTTCTTATATAGGTTCTTATAGCTTTCGATATTATTTTGTTCTTATTTGTCTCATTTCAGGAGAATTTCTTCTATGTGTCTGTCTTAAATCTCTTCTTGTCTCCATAAGTCCTTTAGTACTGTCACTTAGTTCAGAGATTCTTTTATTTTCTTTTACACTTGTTTACTCATTTCTTCTTTTCTTTATGGTACTGACAATCTGCTGGTTCGCACTTTCCAAATCTAGGTCACATTTCGAAAGGTTTTAATTGGGATTTCTTGGTATTTGAAGATACTGACATGTAAATTAGTTAAACTCGGTAGAATATGTTTGTTGGGGCATATTGCATTAAGAGTACGATTCACTTGAGAAATCTGGGTAGACCTGAAATGAGTGGAAGTAAATTCTTCATTCCGCCCACCCCTATAAAAGGCAGACTTTCTTTTCTTGAATAAAAAAAATCTGATCCTCATCTTTGGTCAAACTCTTGAATTAGTTTTATGCTCCACTGGGTATTACAAAATTCTACGGTACAAGTAACATCTTGTATGATAAGATCAACTAAGAACACCACAAATAAAAAACACCATAAAGAAGTATAGGGTGGTAAAACACTTATTACAGGCAGCTTAATATAAAAAATTGAGCATAAGTTGCAACCAAATTATTTAAAGTAGTTTTTGGACTGGAGGCTATTTTCACAATAATAATTTCAGGTGTAAAAACAACAACTTTGCGTCTTTCATGATAGGTTTTGCTATTTTAATGAACTACAGTATGTTAAAAATTCTCCTGGTTTAAGAGTATTCAGCAAAAGGCTTTTTATTCATTTTTGAAATTCATGTAATCTTTGTGCATGATGTAACTAGCCAAATGCTAAATAAACAAACTTATTATTATTATAATTAAGTAATTAGTGCATAAGTAATTTTCCACAAGTATTCCATTATTTATCTAAAAAAAATCGTATAAGGGTCAAAAACAATTGAACACAACTGTAAAGAGAATAACATTTTCTAGTGATTGACATTGGCTACTATATAGTGTAATTTAAAAAGATCATAGATGGCATTGTCAGTTTTTTGTATTTTTACTTCCTTTTACTATAAAGGAAGTATTGGATTCACCCCAAAAATTCGAAATTGAGTTTTCAACGGATCTTCACGTTTTAGAGTCCCCTAATCCCAAAAAACATATTTTTTTTCATTGGTCTGTCTGTCTGTCTGTGTGTCTGTCTGTCTGTCTGTGAACAGAATATCTCAAAAACGAAAAGAGGTATGGCGTTGAAACTTCATATATAAGTTTTGTGTACTATGTAGATGAGACAGCAAGCTTTTGAAGAAAATCGCATAACCGGAAGTAGGTGTCTACTCTTGTGATTTTTCAGTTTTTTTAAACGGCTCTAACGATTTTTTTTAAACTTTACATTTTTATTACATTTTTAATGTGTATTGATGTGAGATAGGTGATTTTCCAGTTGAATACTTCTAAAGTGGGTTTCTTTTGTTTTTTTTTTCAATTTTTTTTATTAACTCCTATTTTAAATAAAACACCCGGTATATTATTACATTTTTGAATTCACCTTAAAATTCTAGAGAAAATTTGTCTCTTCAACTGACACTCGATTTTGTACCGTTTTTGTAGAATTTGTAATTTTTGAAAATTTTTAACAAATGGTTAAAAATTAAAAATGAAATTTTTGACTAATTATAAGATCACTGTAAAAGGAAGTTGTGTGAGTGTATCACACCAGATTTTTTGTATTACAGTCACTGTATTTTATATTAGTAATAAAATGAAGATAGGACGGACGCCTTCGTGACCAAATTATTTGAATTTTTACTTCCTTTTACTACTATAAAGGAAGTATTGGATTCACCCCAAAAATTCGAAATTGAGTTTTCAACAGATCTTCACGTTTTAGAGTCCTCTGTTCCCAAAAAACATATTTTTTTTCATTGGTCTGTCTGTCTGTCTGTGTGTCTGTCTGTCTGTGTGTGTGTCTGTGAACAGAATATCTCAAAAACGAAAAGAGGTATGGCATTGAAACTTCATATATAAGTTTTGTGTACTATGTAGATGAGACAGCAAGCTTTTGAAGAAAATCGCATAACCGGAAGTAGGTGTTTACTCTTGTGATTTTTCAGTTTTTTTCGATTTTTTCAAAAACGGCTCTAACGATTTTTTTTTAATTTTACATTTTTCTTACATTTTTAATGTGTATTGATGTGAGATAGGTGATTTTCCAGTTGAATACTTCTAAAGTGGGTTTCTTTTGTTTTTTTTTCTATTTTTTTTATTAACTCCTATTTTAAATAAAACACCCGGTATATTATTACATTTTTGAATTCACCTTAAAATTCTAGAGAAAATTTGTCTCTTCAACTAACACTCGATTTTGTACCGTTTTTGTAGAATTTGTAATTTTTGAAAATTTTTAACAAATGGTTAAAAATTAAAAATGAAATTTTTGACTAATTATAAGATCACTGTAAAAGGAAGTTGTGTGAGTGTATCACACCAGATTTTTTTTATCTGTAGTATTTTTCATTTTAAACCGCTTGTAATAAGTGTTTAACCACCCTGTATAAATTTACATAGGTATCATAAGTAAATTTGTGAGAACATCAAAGACTATAAAGAGAAAACGTCTATATTTACGTTCTACATGCTCAATGATATTCAAAACCTACTCATTCAGTCAAATACATCATCAATTTGAATTTCCTCGGATGAAGATCATTTTATTTCAGTATCTAACTCAGAATGAAATTGTCCAAGAGAAATTATAGTTGGAGGAATGTCATTCACACTACAGGTTCCCATGTATTCTAGCCAGTCATCCTTAATAATCTTTTCCAAATTTTTTGATTTAAATTGTCTTGAAAATGATAATCGTCATAGTATTTGGATGATCTTTTGCATTGTTCATTGCAATACTTTTTTCAAAACTGTTAATTAATTTAAATGTTGAGACATAAGATACCTACAAGAGACATACATATAACTTTTTGAAATTACGTTAACTATTTAACCCTTAAACTACTACGCCGGGTCTTTTTGGGACTCCAGAGACAATCTTTTGGGTGTCATTCGTTTAATAATTTTTTCTCAATTATTTCCCTTTATGTTAATTTTCTTTACTTGTTTTTTTGACAGAATTGCGACCTGATTGACCTCACATTTAGAAAAAAAACACTGCATACCTTAACTTCTCCAGTCTAATCAATCACTTATAATAATGCAGAAGACTACAAGTCGTGTTTATACAACTAAAAGTACTATGGTTGCATTCCACCATTTCTATTTTCGGGTTTTTGTAAACAAACTTCCCTTAACTTTTAATAGCGATATTATCAGAGAAAACAATTGTTTACTATGCATATTACTTGTGTTTTTTTAAAACTGTTGACACAGCTTTAAAGGAAAGTGAATTTTGGTTAATAATAATGAGAGTTACTGAATGCAACCAACGGCCCAAGCAAAGAAATATTGAAGCTCTACGTTTAAGCATATTAAATGTGTCTCTGACTTTGATGTTTACACATAACCTATAAATTATTTTGACTACGAAACTTTTGCAAATTGTTGTTCATTGCTTTGATTGCGCTGCAAATATACCACAGAGTTGGCGTTGTACCCTGCATACGGGCTGTTTTTCAGGTATGCTGATCAACGAAGAATTAACGAGGTATAACAATTTGTTTCCTTTATTATTTTGAAGATTACCTAAGAAATACAGAAAACATAATTCAACAACTGCTGCTCAGCAACATCCTGAATGCTAACGCTTGGAAGACATCTACTTTCTTTGAGAGCATGAAACGTTGCAGTAAAAAGAGTTTTCATTGTACCCCGATGTCGGTAATAAACCTGCATATGTGCTGATTTTCAGGTATGCCGATCAAAGATGAGATGAAGAATAACAATTTGTTTCCTTTATTATAGCGACATTTTGAAGATTGCCTAAAAAATACAGAAAATCGTGGAATTTAGCCGGTAACCGCTTGAGAAGAACTTCAGATCCTGTTAGTGTGTACTACAATGATCGGCCAATTCCTTCCAAGGACACAGTAGCGCGAATTGTAAAACCATTCCGAGAAACTGGATGTGTCAAAAATTTATAGCTCGCGACGACATGCAAATTTAGATTTCCTTAAAGACTATTACAGAAGCATATTTTAATATAACGCCTCAAATGTTAAATAATGTACGTTGCAACTTTTACGGCAGACTAAGTCACTGTTTAGTAGTGAATGGAAACACATTTGAGCATTTAATTAATTAGTTAAATCTGTTTTGTTATAAAATTCGTAAAACATATTTGTAATTTCTTTCCATTATTTTATTTTAAAAAATAGTTTTTGGATATACCATTGTTTATCTTATTTTAAATTAACAATTTTTTCTTGAACAAAACCACAGAATACAAGACAAAACTTTTTATTATAAAATACATTGTTTACAGTTATACATAAATACTTAACCTCTCTCGTGTGTCCGTTTACTACACGTCAGGCACCCTGCTTAATTACAATAGCATACATATTCAAGTAACATTAAAAAACATGTAAATTTGTTAGTAAACTAATCATTTCAGCAGTTACATAATTATTTTTCACAGAAATTTCTCAAATTGCCTTCGATCATGTTCTAAATACATGTTAACCCTACGTTTTATCGTTAAACACATTGGCCAATATTCTTGGTGTGATGGTATTTACTGCAATCACAATAGCTCTTGTCTAGCGGAACATCTAATGGTGCATAATATGCAGCATTTTTTGCACACCTTTTTAACAGGACAGGATCTGTACAAAACGCCTACAAAAAATTAATGTACAATAATTTAATTATTAAAGAACACCATTGCATGTCAATTTACCTGTTTGAGCTGACAAATGTGTTAAAGATTTATTAGGACTCGTGGTTATTCGATCTTAAATATCTTGCAAGATGTCTTCAGTGACCGCAGATTAAGTGGTGTCCCTCTACATTTGCCGTTACTACATGTTCTACGGAACGTGGCACTACGATGTTAGAGAACTGTTTTTCAAATTGTTGGTAACAAGATTGAGATAAATATATCCAAACACAATTTTCATCACGTTCTCCAGAATAAAAATCAGCCTCTACGATAAACTTATTGCCTTCATCAGAGAAAACCATTTTTTCAGCTTAACCTAAAAGTAGCAAGGTCGTGCTACAATTATTAAAAAATAAAATATAGCAATATGAATTCTTACCAAATAAATTCACCAAGTGTGGTGTTATTCTTGAAAATGGCTGATTTTAAATAAAATGTAAACAAATAAGGCGAAAGTTATCTCTTTTCTTTATTTATGGAAAGTTACACACGCAAATTTGACAGTGTCAAATTTACTGCGCGCGCATAAAAATGAGAAAGTAAGATTAGTGAACGAATTCTAGGCATACCAACAGACAGCAGTTGTGATAACAACAGGAATATTTTACAGTCCAATGAATATTAATAAAATTTGTATTGGGAAAATTTTAAAGTTATCCACAATTAGAAACGAAAGCACAGTTGTGACAACAAAATAATTCAATGATTGTTTCACTTCTGACCAATCACAATTCTCGATCCGGCCAAAGCAATAGTTGATCCTTACGTAAATTCCCAATGTTAATTTTGCTATATCTCATAGTCGGTGAGACACACTGTATAATATATTCTGAAATGGCAAATGGTAAATAGTTGTCAAATATTATTACTTCTTTTTGCATTTATTGTATCGTGGAAAAAAATTGGGCCAATAATTCGCCTTTGTGACATAGTTGCCCATACTCCAACTTTGAGCGGGTGCAAACTGGTTTCAACATAAATGTGCAGTCTAAAAGTTAAGGACCATAAACCATTGACAATATTGAATCCGTTGTCCAAAATCATGTGGATACAGCTGTTGAACTACCGATACCTTTCACGAGTGCTTTCCATCAAGTTTCATACGAAATCCTGTACAAAGAACAATTTTAAGTTTTAGATTTGCTATTTAGGTACCTGGTTATATTCGTACGTTAAATACAAAAAATATATAAGATATGGGGGTTCAAAGTGAGCAGATTGAAAATGACAAGCTGAACTATATTTTATAAATTTCTATATTCAAAATATTGCAAACCCAGTATAATCTTGTAAAAATAAATTTATTTTGCCAAAAGTTGCTAGAGTTTTTAAATACAATGTTGTAAATGTTTCAAAAATTATTAAAATATGAAATAAAATGAAGCTGGCAACATATCAGATTGATAATTTGCAAAAAGTATTGACCAAATGTGTTTTGTGCCAATGATTTAATGTCACTTTAATGTCAAAATTTAAAGATCATTTGTAATGTTTAGTAATAACGAATATTGTGACATGTACCTCATTCTTGGTGAATGCAATGGAAACTTAAGAAATGCTGCTCTAGAATATTCGTTGCGTTATCCCAATCGTCGTCATCCCGATAAAAATGTTTTTCAGCGGCTTGAGCAACGTATGCGGGAAACTGGTCGTGTTGAATTAAATTACAACCACCATGGGCGACCACGAACAACCAGGACTGCTCAATTAGAAGATCAAGTTGTTGCAGTCGTGGAAAATCAACCAGGTATGAGCAAACATGGAATCGCCCAAGAGCTTGGTATAAATTGCAGTTTAGTGCATAGAATTTTAAAAGGGGACAATTATCACACTTTTCATTATTCAAAAGTTCATGCTCTACAAGAAAACCACTTTCTGCAAAGAACGAATTTTAGCCAGTGGCTGCTACAGCAAATTGAAGCAGATGAAGATTTTACAAAAAAAGTATTATGGACGGGGGAAGCAGCTTTTACTTGAGGGGTACTTATTTAACAAGCACAACAATCATTACTGGGCAGTTGAAAACCCCAATGTATTTCGCATAAGAGGTTTCCAGCAACGGTTTGCGCTAAATATTTGGGCAGGCATATTAGGTACCTACATTATTGGACCATTCTTTTCACCCAATCACCCACAGCATATGTTTCTTATGGTTCTGATCCTGGCGGTTGAAAAAATTGTATATACACGGCAGGGCAGAACACCATTTTTCCCTCTGTGTATTTGTGCTCGGCATCGCCCTTGAGCTGCAAACTCACATCTTGGGAAAAATTATGCTTTTCTTTTTCTTATAATGTATTATTTTTTCACATTGCCATTGGTGACATTAAAAAAAGTGACTTTTTGATACTTTTCATAACTGCTCAAAATCATATTGAGTTTTAGAAATATCTTCCATCCCTGCTTCGTTGCCGGACTTTGTATTTATACAGTACAGTAAACATTGCGCTTCCATACTTTGACGAAAATTATTTAAAAAGATATTTTTGTCAACTACACGGAAAAATTGCATGTTCAACACATTGGAAAAGTGATTCTTCCATGCTCACGTAAAACTTTTACATTCGCTGGAAAACTTTCACTTTTCTTAACTTGTAGAACAATCTAACAAGAGGACAATAAAAAAGCCAATTAGGGTAGGCTGTGATATGTGTTATACGTTTGGCAGTACTGAATTGTATTGTCAGTCTATGTCAAATTCGAGATTAGTAGGTTAAGTTTTGTTTGTTGTTTGACACAGACTGACATAAAATATAACCTGCAAATCTCGAATTTGACATAGACTGACAATACACTTCAGTACTGCCAAACGTATAACATATATCACAGCCTACCCTAATTGGTTTTTTAATTGATCTCTTGTTACTATTAATTCACTAGCGATTTAAGAACAACTCGCTAGCATATAAACATTATAAACAGTTACTTATGGTTGCTATTATAGAGATAATAATAATAATGCCAGTTTAAAATGACAAAGAAATAATAATTAATCAAGTTATTTAACAATAACAGTAACGGCGTAATCTCTAGCGTGCTTTTAAAACTTTCTTTAGTGCAACAAAAGTTATTACATTTGTCGTACATTTTAAATGCGGCATATGCCGCGGGTTTCAGCTAGTTACTTATAAAATAAAAACCAACATATGCAAACATTTATTGCATTTTTCTTGAGCGTTAACATACTTTTTTATTCAATATTGTTGAAGTGATAATGAAAGTGGGGACTTCTACTTTATTTTTCGTTAATATGGCAATAACTTACATTGAATAAATGAAAGCAAGCAAACGTGGTTTTGCTTGTTGTGCAGGATAAAGCAATAGTTATTGGTTTTGTTATAAACAGGTGTTCAAGTACGACTTGTTTCTAATGTGATAAAAATAAGGCGTTGCATTGCAAATACAACAACAAGATATTTTTAAGTTCCATAAATTACGCATTGATATTAAAATCAGTTAATCTACAACCTTATTTGTGTTTTTCTTGGGATTACGAAATAATCGCTTTTTAATTATATAGTATATGGTTACTGAATAATTTAGGTATTCAAGTGGTACTTCCATATGAATATTTTATTAATGTTATTGTATTTTTTTATATTTTATAATTTAAGATATTTATGTAGCGGAGATATAATTGTTACTATCTGAAGTTAGTATTGTTAGATTTTTGTTCACTATAAAATCAAGGTGAGAACTAAATTACTTTATTTTTTAACATAGTCTTATAGTTTTTCAAGTTAATCAACTAAAACGTTCATGTAGTTTAAAACTGTAATTGCAACATGATAATATGCGACTGAAAGGTTACTGCTTTTTTGCAACAAATATTTGTGCAGTGAAAGCTTACATCTAAGCAACAGCACGATAAATTTTAAAAATTATGGACAGCTAATTAATTCATTTATCTGTTACGATCAAAATATACAATTCCAGCTTCTACAACAGCAGCCAGGGTCGTTTTACCTCAACCAGCCACTTACAATGGTGGCAGATATTCATTTCACTAGCAACTACTGCAACAGCTCACATTAATTTAGTAACTTTCCTCTTGCATCCTCGAAACTGATTCGTAGAAAGAAAATTTTGATTGGAAATATAGAAAAGATGAGATCCCTGAATTTCTAGGAGTTCAACTTGTAGAACCATTAACTTAGCTCCTTAATGCTACTGTGGAAGATACATTAAAAAATGTGAATAATGGTTAAGATACAACCCAACATCCCTAAACAGCATACGGAAATTATTAAAGCATTAGCTGCCAAAAATAGGAAATTCCATACCTAACAATTCGAACAAAATTGAACATTTCGTGTAGTTGCTTATAGCAATCATCCTTCAACTGAACCAGCATTAACAAAGAAAACCGTTGAAAAATTAGGGCATGAAGTTATTAATGTCTCGAACAAAAAAGGCACTTTAAGTTGTCCACTAAACCTAATAGCAATGGCATGTATAACTTATCGAAGTTATTAAACTCAGTCCAGAAGTGTCACAGCCTTAATGCGGAGTACCACAGTGTTTTAAATGTTGACGGTATGGACATATCAAAAAGTACTGTGGTTATAATGCATAGTGTGTAAAATGTGTGTAGTAACTCAGTCATAAAAATAGTAACTGCACACCCTAAATGCAAAGTACTGTAGTGTTTTAAGTGTCAAGACTGTATGGACGTACCAAAAGTACTCGGCCATAATCCAATAAAATGTCTTGGTAATGTGTCAATTATGTAAAAAACATTCTACCAATTACAAAGGCTGCACCCGTATGTATAAGGAGTTACAAAGGCAAAAGTTTCTTTCACTTTGGAAACTACCAGTTAATTCATTGTAGTTAGTAAATACAACAAATAAACAAATTCAGTAAATACAACAAATAAACAAATTTGCCAACCTAGAGTATCTTTTGCACAGAGAGGTAGAAAAAATACAAAAATACTTGAAGATGCCTGAACACCTAGCACTCAACGCTCTTACTGTATCCCAACAACAGTCAAATAATATTGTAGAGAAAATTATGGCCAAAATGGTGCAGCAAATGAACAAAATGATATACACGGTGTATCTAGAAGGTAAGTCACGGCTATTGGTGCGTGTAGTACGTGTCAAAATAAGTATTACTCAAGACTAGTAGGCATCTTTGACTATTATTCGTATTTCAATATGATATTGTAGTGGCTCTAACAAAATTTTGATTGAATTAGCAGTATTGCTATAGTTTTGGATTTACAAATCTGCTGCGCTTGCAAAAAACAAACTGGTTTCTATAACAGTTTTTTTATTTGGAACGTATAGTGAAATACAAGTAATAGTCAAAGGTCTTATCTAAAACTTTACCCTGAAAATGTCATTAATTTTTCTTCATCCTGATCAGAAAACATCAATACAGAGTTTTAAAAAAATCAACTCTCTGTATCTCGGTAATGGTTTGGTTAAGGACAAATGGTTTACTGCCCACAGCAATTCTGATTGCCTAAGTAACAGAATGACTAAGCTCAAAATGGGCACAGAATTGAATATTTTAGCAAGATAATCAGTATTTTACATTAATAAATGCACTTGATTTGAGCAGCAGTAACTAATAATTTGAGGGATAAAAGTTAGCATGAAATAAAGCAGGTTTCAGAAGGGTTACGTTCAGGGTTTCAGATATGATAAATGTTCGGAAGGCCAATGCAATTTAATTTGTAAAATGTGTGAATAAAATGATACGGAATGATTTGTTAAGTACAGAAATTGTATGAGCGTTATGTATTAAAGTTTATAAGCCAGCAAACGGCAAGTTAACTGAAAGGTAAACGAAAAACAGTGCGAGCAAAATAATTATTGCAAAGAGCAAGGGAAATGTAAGACAACCGATCGAAAGACAATTAGTGAGATGCTAAAAGAACTCAAGTGTATCATTGCACTATAAACCAAAGTGAAAATTAAAAGCAGAGCAAAGTATGGTGACATTTATCCCAAGAAAAGGACAATTTAGTGAAAATGCAAAGACAAGATGTCAATACAGTAGTCCGTAAGTTCAAACATGTAATCAAATCTAATTTCTTTTAAACAATTGTAAATCTAGTTGCTTAGTTACGAGACAGTCAATTGTCATAAATATAATAAAACAAGCTGAAAAATTTCATGTTGGGTGCAAATTAAGCTCCACTTTTTGTACAGAAATTAATAATAAAAAGTCATTTTGTCGAGTCAAATTTGTGTTGGAGTTGTTACCAGTGTTGCTGGGCATCTGTGGGTGTAGTTTTCAAAAGTGCAGGAGTTCCAAGATAGTGCAATTAGGCCAGCAAGTTTCCACCTGGTGCGGCGTTGAGTGCAAGCCAACTTCGGTGACGATTTTGACAGGCAGTTCTTGATCGAAACTATACAATTCATAAAATGCAGTAACCTTTGCCATAATTATAAATTTTATATTATTAATAAAGCGAGGCTACTATTAAAGTATTCATATATACTTTTTGTCATATTTGTACACGCACACAAAGCTGTGACCTATCGTTTAGATTAGGGATGTCGGCGGGTACCCGGGTACTCGGGTCGACCCGGGTAATAGTCAACCCGGGTATATTTTCAGGACCCGGGTACCCGACTAGTAAATTATGTTATTTCTAGTAAGTCAGTCTTTTTCGGAGAAGATGATAAACACTTAAAAACAATAGGAGTAAGCTCTAAAAAAACATAACCATGCAGTAATAACCAGAATCACCCCATCCCATACCACATAATGTTTCTTGTTTCATATAATAAATCCCCTTCACGGAAATATGCAACCCGTCAGTAGTGCCATTAAATCGCGTCAGTATGGGATGAAGTAACATAAACATCCTCTGTGTGATTTTGATGGGAGAGTAGGTACTATTTCAATTTAGTTCAGTTTAAAACTCGCGGCGTAAAGAATGTTCCGATGTACGCTAATATTTTTGTTATATATTTCGAGTACCCCCGGGTACTATTTTCGGGTACCCGGGTTTGATTTTAGACCGGCTACGACATCCCTAGTTTAGATACACCGTGATTGAGGCGTGGTAAAGCGGCTCCAGGTAGTTAGGTTAGAAGTAGTCGAATTATTGAGTAGTCGTTAAGTAACTGTACATAGTTGGTTGTATTAGTTTGGAGCACATTATCTGAGAAACACAGTCCATATCAACGCACATTAGCTGTAAAGTTTATAAAATATACTGGTACTTATTATTTATTTGATCAAATTACAAATAGTAACAGTATTTGCAAGAATGCCTAAACTACATTTTAAATTGAATGTGTTGCATAGAAAAGACATTCTGTTGCTTTGAATTTGTTTTTTTTTAGAACTCATATTTTTGCGTCTCGATTTCACCAATCCTTTTATGTGGGAGATTCTGTATTAACTTTCGTTTCATTTAAAATTTTTGAAACAAGTAAAGAGTTTTCAAGGAAACAATTTTGTAGCTTTTAATCCTCACACAATTGTGCGAGTAGGAAGTTATAGTGGAGATTATACTAATGCTAGTACTTATGTGAAATAGCTACTGTTTGAGTCAGGCTGGCTGGCTGTATTATGGTTCGTTTACATGAATAGAAATTCTTTATGAACAAACTTTAAATAAATGTTTGTAGTACATATAACCATTACTAAATATTTATATATTATAATTATAATGTTTTTTTTTCAGGAATTAACAGAACTCAATCATGAAAATGTTGTGGCTCTATTCGACTGCAAGGAATTTCCTCATAATGTTTACCTTGTTATGGAGGTACGTTATATTTAATATCTTTTTCATAACGTTTCATTATTGAATAATGATGAGACATAAATGTCTTGTGATAAAATGTTGTTTAATTTTAATTGCAATAAATTTAGTGTTTTAACAACTTATAAACATTATATGCAGTGAATATATGAATGCAATGCAAATAGAGATTGTACAGTAACAAAAATTTCAAATTGGCTAGTAGTGGGTAGCCAACTACGGATAGTATAACTAATAATTATGCTCAGGTATGCACAAAATGTTTCCATAGATTTCAAATTTCAACTACTTATTAGGGTTGTTTAGATTTCACCAAAATCAGTGAATCAATTTTGAACTTCTGCCTCTCGAATTCGATGAATGTGCCAAAATATCATGCTTTGCTAACCCCCACCTATATTTTGACTATTGAACTGGCTTAATTTGTAATTAATATTGCTACGTGATAGCTACCATTACCTATTTTATTTGTTTCTGTTCTTAGAATAGTTTCTTGTGTTTATTGTTATTTAGTAATGTTATGAATGTATGTTATGTTAAGTACGGATATTTTTTAGACTTATTTCAAATTTGTTTAAACTAACAAATTCACCCATTGTCTGTACATGTTCGATTGCCCATTTTTTAAAACTGACCCATTACCACAGGCCTGTTGCCCTATTTTTTGTAACTGACAAATAGAAAATGTTCTTGCTGTCACCATGTCTTCACTCTTATATTATACAGGCACTAAAATTAAAGCAGAGACAGTGTATATAGGAGAGTACTGCCACGTCCACTATTTTTATTCCGCTGACATATGCGACACTTTGAAGTTTGTCACATAATTCCGTCAATGTGACGTTTGTCTCACTATTCAGCAGGTTGTGTGCGTGATTATGTGGATGAAATCGAGGGGCAAACCACCTAGCAAAAATTTGTACACCTAATGCCAAAATGGCATTAAAATGCCAATTAATGCCTTTAATGCCAGTGACAGGAATTAATGCTAAAAATGCCAAATAATGCCATTAATGCTATCAATGCCAATTAATGCTGGTCAATGCCAATAAAATGCTACTTTTGTGACTGAATTCAGTGAGGATCCCAGGTGTTTCCCTTTAGCCTATATATGTAGCTATTGGAAAATCATTAACAAGGAGATTCACTAACATTAAAACTGGTCTAATATGAACAGTTGGGGGTTTAAACTGACAACTGTAAGAGTAAGACAACTAAATTTTGCACTGTAAAATAGTTTATCGTTTTTTCTTTAATTTATGAACCAAAAAGCTTTAAAGCATGCTCTGTTCGCATTAACAGAACTATATCCATTTCAGCAACATGTTCCAAGACAAAAATATATTTAAAATACAAACAAATTGCAGAAGAATAGAATAAACCGTAAGTTTCACATGTTAGCAATGCCACGATCAAAATATGTCAAAACTGGCTAACTATGTGGACTAAATTTAAGCCAGTACTAAGTCTTAGTGAATATCAATGTAATTTTTCAAGGATTTTAAAAATAAAAATGTGTACAGTATTTTTCTTAAAAGTTAGTGTTGAAAAATACAGGTAAATTAAATTTTGATTTTGCTTTTCTATACCAAGAATATATTATTAAAAAAAACTGTATCCACAATAATAGTAATTTTTGTATTAAGTGCGCGAAATGAGTGTTTTTTTATGGCGCGTGAGAATGTCCATTTTCGCCGAGACCGTTAGGTCGAGGCAGAAAAGTCATTCAAACGCGCTATAAAAACACGAATTTTGCCACGAAATACAAACAACGTTTTTTCTACAGCCGTCAAAAAAAGAATAAAAGAATAATTTCTAGAAATAAAATACGAACATTAATTTTCTAACATAATATGTAGTAACCTAATGTGTTGCAACTAAGGAAATGGTGTAATTAACCGTTTTTCACTGCTAGCCGTGAAGAAATATTATTTTTTCACGTGTTAAAAAAAGTTAAACTTCGCGTATCTATAGCGAGGCATAAATGTCACGTTTTTTTGACGGCTGTAAAAAACACTTTTATTCGCATTAATATTTGTACAATATAATATTAATAATAATAATAACATTACAATAATGAAATGTCTTTATAAAACATGAATAAATTACTACAAAAACAATTGTATTTTGGGTGGCGGTATCCAACTACTGCTTTCGGTATCTAAGGATTCCTTTTTATTAAAAATAAACACAAAAATGGGTTCTTAAAAAAATAAACTTTGATTAAAAAATGTAAATAAAAAAATCAGAGCGAGGATCAGAGTAACTAATTGCTAGAAATAGCAGTGGCGGACGGAGAAATTTCAAAGTGCTATATCTCGGTTGTTAGTTACGGGACCCACACCAAATTTAGTGGCTTTAATAATGGGCCCACTTAAAAGCGTTTTGTTGAAGAAAAAAAAACGTTTTTGAAATTCACGAAAAAAATTTTTGGGTTTTTAAAAATGTTGAATATTTTATTTTTAAATTAGTTTTTACCTTGTTTTATTGGGAAAATTTTAATTTCAGGAATAAAAGATTTACTAAAAGGTGCAGTCATTTAAAATTTTTTAAAAACCCTAAAGTTTTTCAGGATCCCATATTTCTTTTTTGCAAATTTCAAAAACATTTTTTTTCTTCACCAAAACGCTTTTAGTGAGCCCATTATTAAGTCCCCTACATTTGTTGTGAGTCCCGTAACTAACAACCGAGATATAGCCTTTTGAAATTTCTACGTCCGCCCCTGAGAAATAGCCAATCAGTTAGTTACTCTAATCCTTTTTTAAATCCCTATAACTCTTAATGATTTTGAGTTCATCGGCTCGCTTCAAATAGGATGGACAAGTTCCTGTTAGCTGAAAAGGGCCATAAAATATATATTTGTTGTCAACTTCGGCTACGTCGTCTGGCTTAGGCCATGTGTAATGATCTAAATTAAGTATTAAAAAATTAATTACGCTCTTTTCAGTATTTGTTTCTATAATACGCCCTATGTACCACCGCAAATCATAAAACACGGCCTAATATTCTTCTATGCCTCTTCGCTTAAGGTATCAGATTTTAATGAAAAATCGCCATCAGTATCAGTTATTTCGTCACCGGAAACATCAACCCAAGAATTTTTTTTTGTTTTTTTTTGTTTGCATTTGCAGTAAGTATTTTTTTTTGTGTTGTTTTTTTAAGGGCTATCGTCCGGGGTTTTGTGGAGTTACCAGTAATTCCTCTGACTGTGTGTATTCTATCTGTTGATAAACGGCCAGTTTTACCACCGAAAAAGCAACAGACGGCGGATTTTCTTACGACATGTTTTAGTCTGTCATTTAATACCACTTCGATATAAGGAGAGTCAGGAGAAACAGTTTTAGTTGTAGTGTAATCTTTAAGTTTTAAGTCAGCAAAAGAATTGAAAATAGAGTGATCATTTTGGACTTCTTGGTCTTCGGCTTCAATTTGGTTTTCTTGTAAAATTTCCTTATCATAGTCTATCTGGGATGTTTCGCCATATTTTGTTATAGTTTTGTCAGCAATTTTAAAATGCATACTTGGGATTAACATATCAGTTACTGCTTTCACTGGATCTTGTAATATCATTTCCAAATCTTGAGCTGAATTTATAGTGTCATTTCTGGCCGTTTCGATTAGGAGACTTATTTGTGCGTATCGGGTAGTATTATTTCTGTTTGGATAGAATACCCCATTTTCTTGTCTTCTTCTCGAGGAAAATGATAGATTGTTCCTAGAAAAATGCCAAATAATGCCGGTAAATGCCAATTCAATGCCGATAATGCCAATCCAATGCCGATAATGCCAATCCAATGCCGATAATGCTAATCCAATGCCGATTTTGCCATGAAAATGCCATTAATGCCAATAAAATGACATAATGCTAATTAATGCTGTCAATGCCAGTGATGTGTACACCAAATGCCAGTGGTGGTTGGCCCCTCGGATGAAATTCAAATAAAACATTGTTCTCTTTTAATGCCTTTATTAACTGGAAACAAAGTAGGTAATTATAAATAACTCACTACAATCAAAATGACCAACACTTTGAAAAGCGTTACATTGACTGCCTCTGATTGCGGGCAAGTGCCGTGTGTTTATAGTGATACCTATTGGCTCCAAAAATTAAGCAGCCGCTAAGGTGTAAAAAATACGCTGAATATATTTCTATAAGTTTTCGATTTCTTGTCCAAATTCTCATTTAGTTGTGTCAAACTTAACTTGCGTTTTAGTTTAATTCTTCTATGTTTACTCACAAACTAACTTCCATAATTTCAATTACAGTTTCGGTGGCATTTACGGGTAGTACTTCATTGAAATCTATGAGAAAAGACAATGGTTATTAAAAAAGATAAAAACATGTATGTACTACCAATTTCATACCTTCTTCAGTGTTATTAGATACTATGGCTGAAGTTCTTCTTGCTTTAAGATTTTTTTGCTAGAAAATATATAGGAACATTCCAACGCAGTGGTCTTTTCCCTTCAGGTTTATTGTATTCAAACTGATTTTAGGTGAAATGTTTCTAAAACACAGAATGCTTAACGCAAGTAGTTGCCCTGTTTAGTACTTTCAGTAATGATATTTAAAGTATTTTCTGAAAAATCAAAACTACAGCAAAAAAATGATTAAAATCTAACCTCAAATACGTAACCTCGATCTGGCAAACGTTCTCTAGCAATCTTATATATGCCGTGCTTCCTTCTCTCCTTATTTTTAATCCTTTGAGGTAGTAAAAATAATCTTACACCATTTACTGTACAAGAACACGGCATTTCAAAAAATTGCAATGCATAATAAGTAACATTGAGTAAAAATGGCAGCGATGGCGGCATTTTCACGGATCAAAGGATGGCAGTACTCTCCTATATACACCGGATCTGAATTAAATGGGTGTATACTGACCTCAATAGAAGTACATTGAACTAAAAATTAAGTGCTTGGAAAAACATTTCGCATTAGGGTCTGGTGAAAACTTGAAAACCATTGGTGTACTCTGGACTACATTAACCGCTAATGATTAACATATGATGCACCAATAGGGATACATGAGATACATAATTTAAAATATATAAGAATGGGAGGAAATATATAAGATTTTTTTAATAGAAAACAGCGTTTAACACAAAATCCAAAATAACGTGTCTTTATCAATATATATAAAATACACTCGTGTCGGTCACACAAAAAGGTGCACTTCCCGATCACTTACAAACCTAAAAGTTGGAACACACATTCCATGGGACGTAAGGTTGACGAGAAAAATCCCAAATCCGGAAAATTCAATATGCCGGATCCAATATGGCAGCCTTAAAAAGGTCAGCTTTTCACATTTCGACCTCTTCCAAAAGATGTAGAAACTTGAAATTTTTATAGCAGTTAGTCCACAGCGAAGGAACAGCCCTAAGAGTCGAAAATTACCAAAATGACACATTGGGAGTTGATCTGTAGGGGATGAACTGAGTCTGTTTCAAAAAAAGGTAACCGACTTATTTTTGCACTTCCTGCTAACTTCATCATCATAGCCATAAAGCCTTCCCATGTTATGTTACAATTGAAAAATAAAAATGAAGTGTTTTCAAACCTGTACAGTTGTTAATTTAATTTTGAAAATAGCAAGTTGCCGCCTCAACGGCAAAAGCGCGCTCCTTCACTCACGACAGCATTTTTGTGACTAAAATGGGTGGGAACATAAACTTCCCATCTGCCCCCTTCCACTGAGACCATCCCCCACCCTCCATGACTGAGAATTTACGCCGTCATTTTCAAAAACGCAAGGTGCTGCGCTTCACCCTGTACCTTTACAGGTGTCTCCACTCCTTTCTATCCTCTCCAAGTTGTTTGTCTTTCTTTCAGGGTTTGCGTGCAATGCCTTCGTTTCAACTCTTCCTTGGTTTACCCTTGGTTTGTTTGTACAGCAGCTGGGTCTTCCAAGTTCTTTAGGGAAGTCTTCACTCTTCCATTCGTGTGAAATGTCCAAACCAACGTAACTGCTGTTTTTGAATTTTTGTGTTGAGTGGCATCACTGCCAGCTCTGTCCTTACGTTCTCATTCTTTATCAGATCAATTCTCCTCCGTCCTGATATTCTTCTAAGGTATAACATTTCCGCTGCTTGTAAACGCCTTTTCTGTTTCGGATTTAAGGGCCAGGTTTCATATCCGTACTTTAAAGTTGGCACATACATTGTAGTGTACATTGATTTTTGTCGAATGAGATACTTCTTTTTTGTGAACAAAACACTTCAAAAATCTATTTGTTGCGTTTACCCCATTGTTTATATTTGCGTCTATTGTTCCATCATCAGATATTAGAGACCCTAAGTATTTGAACTCCTCCACTTGCTTCAATCTATAGTTATCCAGCTGTAATATGAATTTTTGTTTTTTTTAGATATTATTTCTTAACTCTTTTCGGTATTTATCTTTTAAGTTTCTATTGAAAAGAGCGGTGTTTGATTGTTTGTTTTTCTTCTTCTATTTATTATCTCCGCGTCTGTTTTTCCGTCTTCCGTTAGTATACTTTCTAGCTAGTTAAAATTTGATATCTACTTGTTCTATTCTGCTTTCTTTACATGTTATGTTTTATTTGTGTTTATCTCCATTTTTAGTTTTTCGATCTCTGTCGTCCATATATCCATTTGCTTTTGTGCTTTGTTCTCAGTATCTGCTATTAGGACTATATCATCCGCGTAAAGATTATCTATTAGTATTGGGTTGAAGTTTTTATATCCTACTATTTTCTTTGGTATCGCCAGTGTAGCTCAGTGGTTAGAGCATTGGACTTCTTCATAACCAGCAGAATGAGAAACAACATCATCAAATTCACGCCAATTGATGGAAGAATAGCAACCCTAAGGGTAAAGATGGGAAAGACAAACACCACATTAATTAATGTATATGCACCCACAGAAACAGCAGAAGTGAAAGATAAAGATAATTTCTACGATCTGATATGGAAAACGTGTGAAGATATACCAAAGAGAGATGAAATAATAATATTAGGAGATCTAAACGCCCAGATAGGTAAGGAACAATATCTAAAAAAGCAGTAGGCAATGGCAGAGGCACGATACACGAAGTGAGTAATGATAACGGGCACAGGTCATGCCAACTATCCGAAGCAATGGGCATGACAATACTAATGACAAAATTCGAACACAAGGTCACATGGAGACATCCGACAGGCAGTGAGAACCAAATAGACCATATAATGGCGACAGAGGGGATAAACAAAAAAACAATAGATACTAGAACTTTTAGAGGGGCCAATGGAGATTCCGATCACTACCTGGTCATAATGAAAGGCTACTATGCAGCAACAACAAATAGACAAACCCTACACATAAATAAAACAGAATATTGGAATGTGGAAAATCTACAGCAAGACAAAATCAGACAAGAAATCGAAAAACAAATATGCGAAGAAATTAAAGAAGTGACAATAATGGAAATCCAAGAATTATGGCAAAATATAAAGGAAAAAATAATTAAAATAGCAACACAGACCTTAAAACAAGAACAAAAGTAGAAACGATTAAAATAATGGTACGATGAAGAATGCGAGGACGCAACTAGGAAGAAAATACATCAAGATTGAAATGGATTGGCACAAATGAAGAATAAGACAGAGAAGCATACAAAATAGCAAGAAATAGTGCAACAACAATAATGAGAACAAAGAAAAACGAGTGGATAGACGAAAAGTTAAGGGACATAGAAGAGGATAGAAAGAACCATAAAATAAGGCAATTCTACAACAAGATAAAGGCGACTAAAAACAAACCAAAAATAAATATAAGAGGAATGAAAAATAAAAAGGGATTACTAGAAAACGAGCCACAACAACTAAATAAAATATGGACAGAACACTACACTACGATTATACACAGAGGTTAACAACACAATAAAGAATCAAACAACAGACGATAGCGAAACAGAAGAACAAAGAAACAAAGAAACAAATGCTCCATCCCTAGAAGAGGTCCAGCAAGAGATAAACCAAATGAAAAATAATAGAAGATGGCATAAGAAATGAACTGCTGAAATATGGTGGACAGCAACTACACAAAAAAATACACCCATTAATTGAACAAATATGGGAACAAAACGAATTGCCAACAGACTGGAAATTGGGATAATACAAACCATACACAAAAAAGGTGACAAAGAAGAATGTGCAAACTATAGGGCCACAACTCTCCTGAATACAACGTATAAATTGTTCTCTACCATACTCAATAAAAAACTGAAAACACACACAGAAAAGATATTGGGCGACTACCAGAACGGATTTAGGCCGGGCAGATCCACGGTTAACGCAATACACGTGTTAGAGCAAATTTGTCAAAAAGCTTGGGAATATGACAGAAACTTACACATAATCTTTATCGATTTCAAAAATGCTTTTGGCAAAGTAAACAGAAAGCTACTGATACAGGAATTGAAACTTTTCGGAATACCAGTAAAAATAATACAACTAGTAGAAATATGTCTCAAAGATACAAAAGCAAAAGTACAGTTCCAAGGTACAAAAACGGAAGAGTTCAACATAAATGTAGGAGTAAAACAAGGAGACGCCCTATTCCCGACGCTCTTCAACTTGGTACTAGAAAGCATTATCCGCAAAGCAAAACTAAACAAAAATATTATAACAGATCAATTTCAAACTATAGCGTACGCAGATGACTTAACAATAGTAGCTAAGACAAAGGAGGATCTAATAGATGCAATACAAAGACTGAACAAAGAAGCAATAAAGCTAGGCTTACAGATAAACTTACAAAAAAACAAAATACATGAACTACGGAAGAAATAATACCACAGATAGACCGTTAAAAATACATAACAACACTTTCGAAAATGTCACATCATTCAGCTATCTAGGAGTACTAATAGGAAATGGAAGGGAAAGAGTAAAATAAAGGATCCAGAAAGGAATCAAATCGTACAGTATTAACAAACCACTGCTAAAAAACAAAAACCTAACTAAAGCAACAAAAATAACAATCTACAAGGCATTGATAAGACCAACCATCACCTATGCAACAGAAACAATTGCACTAACTAAACTGAAGGAAGACCAGCTGAAAAAATTAGAAAGAAGGATAGTAAGGACAATACTAGGGCCAAAGGTGCCAGAAGAGGGAGAAAGAAGGGCAAAGACAAATCAGGAGATAGAATAAGTATTAGAAGGAGAAAATATAATAAAACACATAAAAGCACGTCTAAAATGGTTAGGGCACATCATGAGAAGGACACCAACGGATATAATAAAAAGAATAACATACTGGAAACCACTTCAACAACGAGGACGAGGGAGGCCAAGAATAAGATGGTGGGACGACATCGAAGAAGATTTAAAAGTGATGAAGGTAGAAAATTGGAAAAATGCATGTCGAGACAGGAAAAAATGGAAGGAAATAGTCAAGAAAGCCAGGACACACAAATGTTTATAATGGAAACAGTAGAGGAGTGATGCACCTCAGAAAATGGATTTTACATCTTCGCCACCCAAGGAGAAGAAGCCATAATCCTATGGATTGCAATGCTTGATGATGATGATGCTGATCGCCAGTGTAGCTCGGTGGTTAGAGCATTGGACTGCGGTGTGAAAGTCTGGAGTTCAAATCCCAGAATCGATGCCTGGCGGGCGGCCTATCCAGTCACTTGAAATAATTGGGGACCTGAGTTAGAAAGAACAAGGGGTATGACTGTACTTACTCAATCCGTCCTCTCCTACCTTACGGTGTAGAGGTCTTTTTTTTATGTAGTAATATAATTGTTGATTTGGTCTATTGTTCTTTCTTCTTGTATGATTTTATTAAATAGTAAATGTAGTTTGTCTAAAATTTCTTCTAGTCCATATTTAACCATTTCATAAGTTATCCCGTCGTGTCCTGGTGCTTTCCCACATTTTGAATTTGCTATAGCTTTTCTTATTTCTGTTTTTTGGATTGGTGGGGTTTTGCTTTCAACTTCTATGGGAATTAATTCAATGATGTTTCTATTTTGTTTGTGGTTTTAAAATTTTACAAACAACCTGCTACCTTACAAACCTGAAATTCGGAACACACATTCCATGGGACCTACGGTTGATGAGAAAAACTCCAAATCCGTAAAATTCACAACCGGGTGTGAAAGTGAGGATACGGAAGCTCTGACCTTTCGCCTTGCAGGCCAAGCTCCTTCATGGGGTGTTAGTGCCTCACCATTATTATTTTCTTTGGTGTCTCTTGTCAGTGTTCTTTAGCAGCCTGTCCATCACAATATTGAAGAGCCGGGGGTTCAGGCTATCACCTTGTTTAATGCCTTTTTTCATCTCAAAAGTTCTTGATCTTTTCTCCTATATTTGAATTATTCTATACACATTTTCATAACTACTTTTTACAACACCTTTTTCTGTGACTTTTAGTTCCGTTAGACAATTCCATAGGATTATCTTCTCTATATTGTCAAAGGCTGCTCTTAGGTATATACAAATCAAATTTAATTGTTTGTCTGTTCCCTTTGCTCTTTCTATTAGGTTTCTTAGTATGCTTATATTATCATTTATTTGCCTCTGTGGTCTAAAAGCTGCTTGCTCGTCTTCCATTTAGTCTTGTATATATTTTAAAACACACTGTAGAAAGGCAGATGGGTCTGTAGTTGTTACAGTCTGTTCACCATCTTCCAGATTCATGTAGCGACCTCTTGCCCCCCCACCCCCCGCGCTTTTCCTGTTTTTAGTCTGCTAATTGCTTCGCATACTTCTTCTCCAGTTATATTTGTAACTCCTTGAACCTACTATCTTGACTGTTCTGTCTATCCTGTTTCTTCTTTTTCCTTGCCCTCTTGTTGTTCTGAGTTCATGTTGAATTTTTTACTATAGTATTCTGCTCATACTTTTAGATTCTCCTCTCCTCTTTTTGTTATTTCTCCATTTTTATTTTCAGTATTACTGATTGCTTTCTTTCTTTTTCCTGACATTCTCCTGATACTGTTCCAGAATTTCCTGATATTGGGTACATGGTCTTCCTCTAGTTCTTTGTCCAGTTTTTGGTCTTAGCCTCTTTTACTTCGTTTTTAGCTTCATTTCTTCTCTTGATATATTCTTCCCGATCTTGTTCCGTTTTCGTTCTGTAGTATTTTTTCCAAGCGACTTTTTTCCTTCTTTATAATTCTTCCACTTCATCGTTCCACCATCGCGTTTTCTTAAATTTTGTATCAACCACTATTCTTCTGCATATCTTTTCTGCTGTTTTTAATTATATCTTTAAAATTGCTCCACAATTATTCTTCTAAATTTCATTCCTGTGATTGGTCGTCTTTTAAGTTTAGCTCTATTTCTAATCGTTTCTGGTACTTTGTTCCTATTTCTTCAATAATCAGCTTTTTCATATCTATTTTATTGTATTTTTTCTCTTCGTTCTTATGTTTTCTTTATGTTAGTCTTCATTATCACCAATTTGGGGTATGTTCTCAGTTCTGCTTCTTCTACTTTTACTTCAGTGATGAATTTTTTGGCTTCTTATGTATATACCATATAGTCAATTATACTTCTTACTTTTCTTCCTTTTGCTTCAAACATATCGTTCTTCTGGTGATTGGTAGAAAAATGGGTTCCCTATGAGTAGATCATTACTTTGACAAAATCTGAGCATGTCTACCATTATTATTTATTATTTTTTCTTCATCCCTACTGTCTGGTCCTATGCATCCCATTCATGTCCTTGGATTGTTCCCTATTCTTGTATTCCGTCCCCCATAATAATTATATTCTCATTTTTCTCTTAGCAAGTCTAATGTTTCTTGTAGGTTTTCGTAAAATTTTCTTTTCTTTTCCACCAGGTCGCCCTCTACTGGTGCATATATTTGTATAATACCCAGTTTTCCCTCTATTTCCAATTTGATTGCTATAAGTCTTGAGCTTAATTGAAGTATCTTCGTTACTTGTTTAATTATTTTTTCCGGTAGAATTATGCCCACCCCATACTTTGTTTCTTCTTTTACTCTATTTCCCGAGTAAACTAGTGTGCGTCCTTTCGGCATTTGTAATGTTCCTGTTCCCACTTTTTTAATATCACTCACCCCCATGATGTGCACTCTGTTTTTTTTCCATTTCTTCAATTAATTCGTCTTCCTTCCCATTAATTGTTTGGATGTTCCATGAACCGAAGTTTATATCTGTTCATGATTCTTGATTGCTCATGTCTCTTTTGATTTCTTTATTTCCTAGTTTTTTCCATAACCCGTTGTTCTTATTTCTTGCCTGAGTCGTCTTTTCTTTTACACTCTTCTTGTTGGTGTTTATGTTCCCTATCCCTGTTCCTATATCTTTTATTATCTCTTGTTCTTCCTCATTACTAGTCGTGTCCTTGATCATTGCAGTTTCCGTCATCCTTTATTTGTTTCTCTAGTTTTTTTGCTTATTGGTCCTTATTAGACTTCCCCCTTCTATGTCAGTCCATGCATATTCCACATCATCCACTTCTAATCTGCTGTATTCTACTCTTGTAATTTTTCCTCTCAGCTTTTCTTCATTAGTTACCTTCCTTATTGCCGATTGCAGTTTTCTTTCTTCTTTAGTCAAGTCAATGTAAATGTTACGTGGAAGTTTTCATTTATGTATTCTTTAAAATTTCTATCTTGTTTTCGAACTTTTTACACCTTGCTACTGTAATCTTCGCTTCTGTCTTTCCTACTTTGTACGTTTCTTCTATGTTGATTGCTCTCTTTTTGTATAAAGTCAGAAATTTCCTGTTTTAAATCTTGTTTCCCTTGCTGTTCCTCGCCGAATTATTTTCCTTTTATATTGTTTCTCCTTTTATTGTTTCTCAAGTCTGCTTTCAATGTTGTTGATTTTTTTTTTCAGATAGTTTTCACAAGAATTTAAATCGGTGCAAATATGAGTACACACATAGGGCAGCATATAAAATTTATAAACATGTCTGTGATATTAACTGCTGTGTGTAATATTTACTCACGTTCTTTTGTTTTATCACCCCTAACTGTAACCACCAACAGTGCTGCAAATACTGTAAGAATGCGAGTTAACTTCACTTCAAAACAAATTGTGTGCTTATTGCTGGCGAAAATGAACTTATTATCAAGCACATTCTTAAGTTAAATTGACAAGACCAATACGGATTTCTATTAAAACATTTTGCTGTTATCTTTTTGTTATTTTTAATATTTAAAAAAACACTGAACTAAAGGTAATTGATTAGATTACAATCTTTTATAAAAAACTAAAAAAGTTGTAGAATGTTATTGTGAAGTATTTATTAACTTAATAACATTTTAAATAAAAACTTACATCAAGTTCGGTTTTACAAGACAGTTTTTACAAGTGTAAACTACTATGCTAGTACAACATGCCAAGACTATTAGTAACTTTACTTAATTAAACATTCAGTAAGTTTTTTTTCTCAAGCAACTCTTACCTACATTTTTTTCACATATAATAGGTATAGTAGGAAAAATCTACTGTACTAATGTAAAAGTCAAGCACGCAAGAAATTTCATAAAGCAATGATATTACTGAACAAAGACGGGCACTTTTACACCAAAATTTTAATTCAGTTATATGGAAGAACCATTGAAGTTGAAGATGAATTGGTCGATTAATGAAATAAATAATAGAAATTGTCTTTGATTAGCAATGACTTCAGTGTCTGTAGTTGATTGAAATTAGATTATTAATATTTTAAGGAAAAATTTGTGTGGAACGTAATTTACAGCTTTTGAATTAATAGCAGGTACAGTTTTGATGTATGTCTGACCTGATTGTGAGATAAAAAATAGTACTTATAATTCCATTAAGGAATTTGTGATAAAATTCAGGGATACATTTTAATATTCGTAAACAATTATTAATTCATGGTAGTATATTTTCGAGTTCATTGTTGCAGTTAAGACATGTGTTTATAAAAACTGATATAATAGAATGATGTTAAATCATTCAAAAAATTTACAAATAAATTTTATTGAACATAAATTACTTATTTTTAACTAAATATAACTAATTACAATGGCTTCAAGTTTTATTCATAAACATATAAAATTAGCCTAAAATATATCTTAGTATTAAAACTTCTCATATTTTAGTCATTTATGACTGCGTTAATCACCTGTTCAAATTAATGAAATTCGAGTGTTCAAGCACTAGATTCTATCCATCTTCTTCACTTTTGTGGTGTTTCATTATCTTTAATGTCACTCCCTGGATTTATGGGTGTAGTTGTAGGCATATAGGGTCCAGTATTGTTCTGATTGTTTAATACGGTTGCATTTGGTGTTACTATAGACGTTTCCTTGTTTTCTTTTTGTTGCATTTGCGTTTCCATTGCTTCAGCAATCTCCTTAAGTTCCTTAATTTCCACACTGTTTCCACGTGCGTTCATCAGTGGTACTTGCTCGAGTGCTACCGTATCCTTAGCGGGTCCGTTTGCTTTTCTTTCCACCACGATTTCCTTTAGCTCGCGCTCTACTGGTTCAGATGTGTGTGTTGCTTGGTATGTTCTGGTTTTATAGAACTTGTAGCCAAAGGCTGCTACACCTGCTACTACTACAGCGACGACGAGGAAAATTAAAATACTGGTTCCTGCGCTGCTCGCAGATTCAGTTGACTCGGCTGCTTTTGTCTGTTCTGAAACATTAAATTTTAATTAACAGTTAGCAAGTAATATAATAAAATTGTTGTATTAAGAGCAAGCCACTGCAGTATTTGCTATTATAAAATTTAAAAAGTAGTAAGTAGCTACTGAGTTTATGCAAACATGTGTTGACGATTTAGAGACATTATCTTTGCAAAAATATGTGCGTCATAAAGCAAATTTAAGCTGTGCTGAGTTATCTGGTACAAAATTGTATGTCTGGCTTGGTAACGTAGCATAGATGGTAAATTTTAAATAGATAAGATACTAAGGAAAGTAACGGTTTTATCGTAGTGAACAATTAGGTAAACATCGTCTTCTAGAAAATAAGAGTTAGTGCGTACATGAAGTAGATATTTTTGCATTATAAAATTATTTTAACGATACATTATGGCAGTTAAATAAACAAAATCATGTGCTACAAACACTTACCACCGACACCATTCTTGCTTTCTTGATTTGTTTCTGATGCTGCTGATTTTTCAATATCATTTTTATTGTTAATGATTACCCCGCGTTGCATGGCTACTCCCTGATTTGGCGCTTTATCTTCATTTCCATGTTCATGAATTTCAGCCGTGGGCGATTGACTAGCTATTTGGTTTTCATCTTGTTTCCTTTGCACAATAGGTCCATCAATAGCATCAGGTACTTGTGGCTGCAATGTAGTTGCAGCAGTGTCAGGAATGTTTAAATCGTTAGAATCAGGAATGTCAACAGGATTTTCAGGAGGAACTATATCTTCATTAACAGCATTTGGTGGTTCATCATGATTGGTATCAGTATTATCATTACCGGCATCTGAACTTTCAGGCACTTTTTCTTCAGCTTGGTTGTCCTGGGTCTCGTTAGGTTCATCATTGGCTTTTTCTGGATTTGTATTTTCATTTTCTGCATCTTCTGGTGCTGGTTCAGCTGGTACGTCATCATCATTGTGGTTGGATTCTTCTTGGTGGTCGTCGTGCGGTTTTTCTTCTCCCGTTTCGGAGGGTACGTCGGCACCTGCTTCAATTGGTGGATCTGCATTTGACTCAGATGGTAAATCTTCATCTGTTGCAGCTGGTACATTTCCATCAGCTTCAGCTGGTAGATTTCCATCAGCTTCAGCTGCTGGATTTCCTTCAGCTTCAGCTGGTGGATTTCCTTCAGCTTCAGCTGGTGGATTTCCTTCAGCTTCAGCTGGTGGATTTCCATCAGCTTCAGCTGGTGGATTTCCTTCAGCTTCAGCTGGTAAGCCTCCAGCGGTTTCTTCAGAAGCTTGTCGTTTTTTATTTTCTTTATTAGCACTTTCACCACTGCCACCAATTGTATCTAGTTCTCCTTTGCTGCTTTCGTTTTCGAGATCTAAGTGGGTTTGAATTTCTTCATTCGCTGCAACTGCAGCTTCAGAGTTCAGAGTTTCTCCATTTTCTTCAATATATTCATCTTCATTTACGGTTAAATCTTCTTCATCTTGCTTTTGTTCTGCGTCATCATGATTTGAAGCTGTGTATTCAGGTTTTTCTTTCCTTTCCATATGCCACGAACCTGCTGTAACATCTGTGCATTGTACAGAATCAATACTGTCCTCATGATTTACTTCAATGGTTATGTCTTCGGCCTCTTTACAAATATCTTCTATCAGGACTTCGTCAATATGTGGCAGTATAATCTTTTGCAGGCTGACAAGGTTGATTACCGTTGAAACTTGTATAGCCTATTAAAAAACAAATTAGAACCATTTGCTGTAAGGTCAAACAGGTCACACTTACCTCATCCAGTAATGGATTATTGCTAAGGTCTATTGTTTTTAGGTGTAGAAGTCCATCAAATACATTTAAAGGTAGTTCTTCAATACCACAGTTTGATAAATTAATTTCTTCAATGTTTGCAATTAGAAGTGTATGGTATTGTGGTAGCTGTAACTTCGTGTTGCCAGACAGGTTGAGTTTCTTGAGTGCTGAATTTTTGGACAATATCTCTGTAGGTATGTGTTCTATTTCATTGTTCGATAAATCCAGATCTTCCAGTAAAGGATATTTGGAGAAATCCTGTGGGTTTTAGGTTATTGTTAGTTTATTTTGTGCATATCATTTTTTAATTGTGTTGCTATTACATTAAAATTTAATTTTTGTAAAAAAATGTTCAGAAAAAACAAAAAACTGCAATTATATTTGTAGATTGCGAACACAAATAAATTAGTAATTTCTGGAATGGCATTAAGTATATAGAATGCTTTTATTTAGTTCAATGTGATAAAAAACATTTGAAATGCTCTACATAATCTTGTATAAAAGGTCAGTTGCTAATAAAATTGTATTGATTTTGCAGTATAAACATATTATTTTTTGAAATAGATAAAGCAATTTTTAAAAACGGTAAGATTATTCATTTTTTGAGTAAATATTAATAAAATCAATATATGTGCGTAATGTTTGCTTATCTCTGTGCCTAAAAGTGTTTAGAAGGGAAAGGCGTTAAGATTTCAGCGTGATTAATATTAAATAATTGATATTGCACTTAAAGTTCTAAGCAAAGGTTCAGGGTCACCCTTTATCTTTGTATGGGTAGGTAGAGTAAATGCTGATTGTAAAAGGAAAATTACAATTATATTAGAGGTCTATGTTTTATACTTACGTAGTCATGTAAAGATGCTGTTGTTATATCCTTGCCGGACAAATTTAAAACTGTTATTACACTCTCATTTTCTTTATTCGGTATAAATTCACTGCTGTCTTGGGCTAACCTGCAAATATTTAAAATGTACTGAGTAGGAGCTAAAATACTCAGAAAAAATGTAATTAAACTGTTAAAATTAATTTGAATTTGAACAGTTATTACGGGTCAAGAATTTAACAGTCTAACAAGCTTTTTGGGAGCGGCCATTTATTACTCGTAGCTGTTAGTTTTACACCTTCAAATAAATTTAAGCCATGTTGTAACTGTAGCTTTTTAAAATATTTGCGTAGTAACTGTAGACTTACCCGAGCGTTGCAAGCATCAATAAAACTGTTAATTTCCCCATAATTAATAACGAATTTTTTAACCCGTACTTATTTGCTAACTGATCACGAGAGGAAGGTGAAGCGCATATATAGAACTAACGTATACCTATAGGCTCAGATAAATGTTATCTTATCTTTAGAATACAGATATGTACCATAGGTACCTTTCTGACATCACTGGAAAAACATATTGCAGAGCAACTTTCACAGAAAATTTGTGGAACATTCATATTTCCTGGACGTACAGAAAATATTTGTTTTTCTTGAACTTCCTCTTTGAAGAGAGATTTGCAAATATCATACAAACATACTGTTTGCATCAAGTTTCAGATAAGCTAGAGGATTTAATCGAGGTGTGGCTTTGAATTTTGTGTTAGGATAAAAGTTCTTAACGAATTATGCAATATATATAATCGTGATAATTTTTACATTATTATTTTAAGCGTTATCGTAGGATATTTTTTATCTCTTGAGTTTGTTAGGTAACAAAGTAATTGTAGTTATGTATTTTTTAATTCATTCAATTACTTTTAAATTTTAGTAGCTACCGATTGTTGGTAAAATATACTAGAATACAAATCAGAGTGATTGAGCAAACATTATTTCTGAACAGCTGCATTCTGGTTATCTTAACGTTAAACTGATTTGGCAGGACGTTAAATCTAGACCACGTGTTTTGATTATGTTTTACTTTACCACCAATAAGAGTTGTTGATCAATATTAGGATTATTGGCGTAATTAATTTTGCCAGTCTGTTTAGCATTTAGTTTATTTATATAAATGTAGTTCGAGGTATTTGACTGTTTGTTAGACGTTCATAATGTAGCAGAGATAAGAGGAATCAAATGATCTTTATTAGTATTTAGCATTTCTGGTTTTCTTGTGTTCTCAACAAGCAGCAAGATTTGTGCTCAACTTTTGTCAATTAAGCTACAAAACGGACAAATATAATTCCGAGTTGTAGCATCTCTACAAGAAAAGGCCGAGTACAATTAGCAGATACGGAAAAAAATCTGTAGTAAAAACTTATGTGGAACGCATATTTTCAGTAAGCATTAAATTAAATACCAGCTTTATAATTATTGTATAAAATAATATTTCTTATAGATAAGTCCAACTCAAGTATTAAAAATTTTTGGTAAATTTAGTAAAGGGAACCATTGGAAATGCGGGAAAGAAAAAAAAATTGTAGGATGATCACTTTTTAAAAGAGGAAATATCTAGAAAAAAATTATAGTTACCATGGAGATGGACAGCATTTTAAATTGGACGATTTATATGAATTTGGAAAGAGAATTAGAATTTGAAGGGGGAGCGGGGCGCACTACATTTTACAAAATTATAAGAAGCATTGGATATGAATATAAAAGAGCAAACGGAAGATGAATTCTTACGAAAAAAGCACACGTTCAGGAATCTAAAATGACATTTTTACCTACAATATCTAAATTCTAGTGACAATATTAACTTGTATATATCAAAACAGGAGTCAATTGCGGCAATGGGTACACAATTCAAAATTAGATGGAAATCGTCTCGAAATTAAAAATGAGGCAAAACAATGTACCATTTTAGGGATGTTCTTATGAATTTCTAAATGGATGTAGTTTAATTTTGGAAAACACAATTCAACACAAAGACTTAACACAAAACTATGTGTGGCGAGACATTTACGAAATGGGTGGAAGATCAACTACTTCCAGCACTGAGTTCATATGTGGTAATAATGGACAATGCACCATATCATTCAGTGGTATTTGATAAACCACCCATTTAAAATTCTCGTAAATGCCAAATGGCTTACTCAAAATGGGGTTGTCCGATAAATAC